>JASSRZ010000002.1:13449057-13469960 GCA_032164315.1 Malacoctenus gilli | reverse complement strand
CCCCCCCCCCCCCCCCCCCCCCCCCCCCCCCCCCCCCCCCCCCCCCCCCCCCCCCCCCCCCCCCCCCCCCGCGCGGGAGGCGGGCCGGACGCGAACTTGAAAGCGCTTTGCTGCGGCAGATTTTTTCGGGAGAGCGTCCAAACGGCGGCGGCGCCTCGTGTCCCCAGTGATAATTGAGCCTTGATTTAGCCTCGGTGTTTTTTGGTTTTTTTTGCCTTTCTTTTCTCCTCGCTCGCATCTTTTTAAACGCTCTTCCATCATCTCTCTCATCCCACTCACACACAGCTCTTCTGAGACACACACTCACACACACACACACAGCTCTTTGTTCTCAAACTGAATCTTTGTATAAAAAGAAGAAAAAAAAACAACTTTTGTAAAATTGTTATGTTTATGCTTTATGAAATTTTTATTTGAAATTGTTTTGCAAAATTGTTATATTTCTGTATGAATGTATTTTTTATTGGAATAATAAGAAATTCTTATCTGACTTTGGCTTGCTTCCTTTTGTTGATTCTTCTTCAGTTTCGCTTTGTTGTTGTTTGTTGGGGTTTTTTTTCGGCCTGTGAGGACGTCCAGGACGGCTGGTCGCTTCCTCGCTGACCGCCGTCACTTCCAAAACGAGGAAGTGGCTTTTCCATCGGGAGTGCCCAACGCCTCCGTCTGCTGGGTTACCTGCAAACGCTCCCTCGTCTTCCTCGCTCGTCAATAAAAGCATCGGAAGATCACAGAGAAAACTGACGTACCCCGCCCGCCCTCCCTCCGGGGGCAAAAACTCAAATCTGGATCTCACCCCACCCACCCAAACAACCCCCCCCCCCCCCAAGAAAAAAGTTCAAGCCGAATCTCGCTGCAGTGATTCCTCTGACTGCTCCCTCCTTGGAGCGAGCGCGCAAGCTCTCTCTCATCAAAGTGGTATAAATAATTTATCTCCATCTCTTGCAGCCCATGGCATTTAATTAGAGAGCCACTTTTATACATTTGTTAGATAATTACTCTACTTGACACAGATAATGATAGAAAACGGCAGTGGATAAACCAAAGAGCTGGGTTTAAGTTACAAACCAACATGAAAATAAGATGAGAGAGGGAGATTAAAGGAACAAAACATGAAAAAAAAAATGCTGCTGCTGCTGGTTCTTCTTCTTCTCCTCCTCCTCCTCCTCAGCGCCCCGGCTGGCGTTGACCTCCAATGGGCAGGCAACTTATTAGCACCTCTGATTTCTTGTGAGAGCCCCTCTGGTTCTCTAAATGAAGCTGTGCCTGCAGTTGCTAATTAAGCTCTTTGGAGGCCCTGCTGGCTTTGGAGTGGCGAGGTAGTCGTCTTGTTGTTTTTTTGCAAAACAAACAACGCACTGTGACTTTTTTGATCTCCCAAAAACGGCCAGCGCGGGACCCCCGTGACCCACCCCAGCTCACGTTGTCTGCCTCTGAAGTGGAAGCCCGACAAGTGGAACATCCTCTTTGCGAAGTGGACGGTCGTCGGGGCAGCGTGTTTGCTTTGATGTGCTCCTCAGGCGTCTTCCCCCCACCCCCATCCCCCCATCGATACTGTAACCGAGTCCAGTGCCCCGGAGGATCACTGGAAACAATCCATCAGTTTTGGACGTCACATGTCTCATCTCCTGCAGGGGGGGGGGCGGCATAGATCAGGACTTCTGTTCGATTGTGTAACGACATGGAAAAGTGCTTCTGTCAGGAGAACACGCGACAAAGTAACCAGCGAGGGGAAAAAACACGTGTGATGAAGATAAATGCAGGGAAGTAAACTGTGCGATTAACACCGTTCACATAGAGGCCCTAGTGGCTGGAATATCAAGCATTTCAGAGGGTTGGTGGTTCGAATCCCTCCTCAATCGGACCATTTGAGCACTCCTAGTGGTGAGTGTTTGTACTTGTACGAAAGGTGTCGCTCTGTATGAAAAGTGAGGCTGAGCAAGTGAATAATACATGCTACAGTCCAGACCAAGCGATCACTGTCTCCACAGGCGTCATCTCGTATGTTTAGACGACCCTAAAAGAATTTAGACAGACCCTCGGGTGTCTGCGCCACCCATGTAGGCGCTCAGATATGGAGGCAGAGCATCGGCGAGGGCGCCTTTTGTGAACGAGCAAACAGGCGCTGCCATTGAGTCGACGGGCGACGCAGGGCTGAAGTGAACTCGCATACGTTTCGGGATGTGAAAGAAACGTGACCCGGCGCGCTCTCTCCGAGGAAAGTCTGCCCACGCTTCTGCCAGAAGAAAAAGAAAGAAAAAAAACACAAACGCAGCGTCCTTTGAGAAAATCTCCTAAACCGGATGAAGTGTAACCACAGAAAATCAAAACAAAAAAGTGCTTCAGTTGGGAGTGAAAAGTAATCAGGGCTGGTAAAGATTGGGGGAGGGGAAAAAAAAAAAAGAAAAGTGGACAAATTATCCCATTACTTTTTAAGTGCAGCGCTAGTCAACAACCTGCGTGCATCTGCAGGATGAAGGTCTGCTCCGCTGCTCGGCTAATCTTCCCTGCACCCGTGTTCGATTTAGCGGCTCTGATCTGCGGACCTCTGCCGATCGGAAGGGACTGTCGCTAAGGGGGGAAGGTGGCGGGGGGGGGGGAGTCAAGGCTGACGGAAGCACCTGATCTTTACTTGAGGAGAGAAAAATGAAGCCAATCCATCAACTGCTACTGATGGCATCGCGACTGCTTCCAGTCGTCTGTCCTTCACGCTGCTCCTGAAAGGAATCGGTGGCGTCTGCGAAGCTTGCCCAACATCTGGAGCGTTACTCTCATCAAACATACATGAAACATTTATGTTAACAAGGAATGGGATTTAATGCACCCCCCCCCCCAGAAAATCAGAACAAACTTCATGAATCTTGACATGCAGTAACAACACCTGGTCACTAGGGGAGGAGGGGTGCGGGAACCTTGGCACTGACTGAGGTGCAAAGCATGAAGAAGAAGGATGCGCGGCTGACTTATTGATTGCATGGGACCTGCATGCATCCCCCCACCCCCCCCACCCACCCTTAAAACTCTATTACATCACACCTACTGAGTTGCTGGTTCCTTGCTTTCATGGTGTCACCTCAATAGGGTCTGAAAGCTTTAAAGAACTGTTGAAAAGTCAGATTTTTACAACTCTGCATCACAGTGTTTCAGACATATATTGTGCTCATTAAGAGCAGGTACAGACAGCTCCACCCCCTCACCTGGGGAGTGCTCACCTGCTGTCTGCTTTCCACGTGGGTCACTGAGCTGCTGAGGGGCCCACCCTTTTTTCCCTCTGAGGCCCTCTGAGCTCCGTGTCAGTTAGTTATCGGTGAATCTGAATGAATGTGACTATCGCCCGCGACGTAATTGCAGCGGGGATTACTGTTTTATCATTCCCTTTCAAGCGGAAGGCCTCCCAATTGTGGATAGTAAAATAAATCATTATCCAAAATTGCTGTGAAATAACAGACGTGCCGCAGGAGTGAGAGATTGCCTCGCCTGGGAGGCAGAGGCACACAAGCACGCGCGCGCACACACACACACACACACACACACACACACGAAAATGGACTGTGATGGAGGCACACAGTGAGTTAAATGAGGGGAAATAATAAGGAAAGAGGAGGTTATCAGCCTCTGAGCCTGGTTCATTCAGCCAGCCAGACTGCAAGTCATCACATATGCAGACTTTACTCCAGCGTCAGGGTTTTCGCTCCCTCTCTCCCTCCCTCCCTCCCTCCCTCCCTCGCTCTCCCTCCCTCCCCTCGCTCTCCCTCTCTCCCCTCGCTCTCTCTGTTAATGGAGTCTATTAGGACTGGGCTTGTGGAGGAAATAGGGCTGAAATCAGAGGTCACTGACCCTCCTTTATGTCCCCGGCTGTGGACAACCACAACTGCAGCTGCCACCACTGTACCGTAATCACCGTCATCACCAGCACCATCATCATCATCGTCATCATCATCATCACCCCCCATCATCATCATCATTGATGGTATCTGCCTCGCTTACATCGCCGCTTCCATTTTTTCCCGGTATCTCCCAGCTTTTAGTCGCGCCGCTAATATGAATCCCCGTCTCTGCCCCGCCCCCTTTAAATAATTCATATTTGCTTAAATGCACCCCCAAAGTAAATTAGATTCTACACCTAATTACCATGTTGCAATTAGCAGAAGAAATGAGAGAGGATCCAGAAACACTGCTCAGACAAAGTGTGCCAGATTAGATGTGATTCCCCCCTCCCTTCCTCCCTCCCCTCCTCCTGCTGTTTTGTTTTTGCATTTTAACCCCCCCCCCTACCTAAAAGAAAAAAAACCATGCAGCTCTTTTCGCCTGTCAGCAGCGATTACGCTCCATCTGAAACCGTCGGTTCTTTTGAAAATTGAGATGCAGCCCTCGCAGGGAGCAAGACTCGCCCCCCCCCGCGAGAGAGGCAACGGCGTCTTTGTGCCGAACTGGAGGGTGACGCAGTCTAGCAGCGAGCATCGGGGGGAGGGATGAGACGGGAGGGGGAGGGGGGGTTACCAGAAAGAACCCCCTCCACCTGCTGATGTAACCGAGAGTGACCTTGTGGGAAGAACTCGCTGCGCCTGAATGTAGCAGCTGAGCCGAGACGCGGAGTGTTCTAAAGAGTGAAGGACGAGAGTTTTGAAAGGGTTTGTGTTCGTGGTCGGCTTCACCTTCACTGGCGTTAATCAAAGAACTTTTTTCCTCTGGTTGTCGGTATAAACCAACAGATACTCGTGACGGAGGTATTTATTTCCCTTCATCTGAAAGCTCGCCCGGGTTCCTGCAGAAGAAAGTCACCGTAATGGCTGGAATAGTCTATAAATAGCTGCGGACCCCGTGACTCCCTGCTGCTCCTCGTTTTGGTTTCATCATCTTGAAACCTGAATAGTTGTCCTGTAGATTTGATCTCACGGATGCTTTTCCAATGTGTGTTTTCCATCAAGGTGACACAAACGGTGGCGGGTCAAGTCGTGTCTCGTTGTGTTGCAGGCCGCGTGTGTGCAGCCCCGCGGTGTTTGCGGGAGGAGAAAACGGATCAAAGCCATGGGGAGTTTGTTTTGCACCAACCAAATCTGTACCAAATCTTGTCTCCGGGATACCGACATATGTCCAAACTCCTGCTTTTGCCTTCTTGGCTTTCCCATGTTGCCAAAACCAGCTGCCACAAGCTTCATAAAGGGAGGCGGTCGCCATAGAGACCAGAGAGCCTGGAGTTTAGTTTACTTTCAGGCGATGCAGGCAGTGAATGATCGACACGTGCCTCCATCCCCCATCCCATCCCCCTGAGGGTGCACCGTCCGTGTGTGTCTGTGTGTGGTGTGTGTGTGTGTGTGTGTGTGTGTGCGCGCGTGCGAATGTGTGTGTGTGTGTAGTCGCAGACTCTTCCGTACCGTAAACCTGAACAAACCTCCGTAATTGACTTGACCCGACTTGACTCGACCGCTGCTGATACCAGTTCTTGTGCCGACTTGTTTGCCCGCGGCGCTTCCCTGTACGAGACGCAGAGCGGCAGCCAAAATGTCGAACACTGGAGATAGTGGGGGGGCTCAGGGGTCTCGGCAGAAGTACCAGTGTCGCAATCTGTCAGCCCCGTTAGCCTGTGGATCGCGCGGCTGCCGCCTGCGGACTTTGGCGCGGCTCAGCCGCTCAAGTTTGCTTGACAGACGAGCGTCGGTGTCGGGCGTCGCTTTGCATCTCGGCGCCGATGCCTTTTTTTTCCCCCTTTCTTTCTCTCTTTCTCTCTCTCTTCTCCGGGTGTCTTTTCCTCTCTTCTTCTGTCAAACGCGAATAGAAGATGTTAGATTTTCTCCCGCTGCAAAAACTGACACGCTGTGACTGTGACAGTTCCCGTAGCCTTTGGCTTCGTCGCGTCACGTTGGAGACGAGCATATTTGGCGCCAACACCGAAAACTAAGGATGAGAGGCGTTGAAAGACGGGTAAACCAGACAATATTCCAAATAACTCAATTTCCTGTTGTATAAAAATCACTCTTGATGGAAGATTCAAGCTGTTAAATACGGTTCTACCCCTCGATTGCCATCTCCTGCAGCCCCTCCCTGATGGCGATGGGTAGGTTCGGTCCATCACTGGGTCGCTAGGACCTGCCGGTTGGTCCGAATCATCACGTGTCGACCCAGCAAACCCGGCGTGTGTCAGCTGGAAGTTTCGCACAGCATCGTTCTGGTTCAATCCTCCCGACAGCCGAAAGGCTGACTTATTGACTCATCAACCCCGGGACCATTAGGGATCTTAAAGCGAGATTATGTATGAATGAGTTCAAAATAAATAATAAAAAAGAGAGGGGGGGGGGCGACGAGCGCTCGACTGATAAATAGGCCCGTACGTGTATGCGTACGTGCTTTGACAGAACACGAGTGCGCGCTCTAATAGAGAGAGAGAGAGAGAGACTGAGTGACAGAGGAGTCTGGGTTCAGCACTCAGTCCTCAGAAGACGCGTCCCCAGCACACAAGGTAAATGAGTCCATTTGAATACAAATCCGGGTCGAACTGGGTCACCGTCATAATTGTCTCCGTAATTAGATTCAGTCTGCGAGGCTCTGGCTTGTGTCAGTCCGGCAGAGAGCAGCGGTGTGCTCGGGGTGGGGATGGAGAGAGGTGTGGTGATGGGGGGGGGGGGGGGGGTAGGGTAGGACCAAAATACACCGTTTACTTCTGGAGCCCGGGGTCAGGTGGTCAAGAAGAGGTGGGGAACAGGCGAGCGCGCGGCCCCCGCATTCGCAGTCCCCCCTTGGCGTAACGATGTTTTTTTTTCGTCCCTGGCCTTTTGGCGCTCTCATTAACGCATTCCCGGCAGGTCGCGTCGTGTTTTTTTTTTCCACAACTATACATGCGACGCTCGGAAGCTTCGTGCACACTAATGATCACAGTCGTTATGGCAGCGTCATGGCTGCCACCCGTCCTCGCAAACAAGCGGCGCCGGAGCCTCGGGGCGGAATAAACTGCGTCGTCACTCCTCGCGTCCGAAAGGAGGGTCCGCAGGATTCTTTCCGAGCGAGTAAGCGGGACGTCAGGCTTTGTCTGTGTGTCTGTTGGGGGTGGGTTGTGTTGGGGGGAGCTGGTGTGATTTTCAATTTCTGCTGCCATTATATAGGTAGCAAGCAGAGACACTTGTTAGTTGAAGTCAAGGCCCCGAGATGCTTTGAAAAGTCCTCGTCTCTCTTCCACAGGTTAACAGCTTGCATTTGCATTAATCTCCATGACAACTGCCTCCTGACTGCGTGTTCTGCCTGGCAGAGAGAGAAAGAAGAAGAAAAGCAGGCAGCGGCGAGATGGCGATAGCCCCGCGACAAGATGTCTTTTAATTTCACACTTTGTGAATATTTTTTCGCCTCCGACTCGCTCTGTTATGCATTCCGCTTTGGTCGAATTGCAATTACTGTGTGAAAAGATGGGGGGGGTGGGGGGTGGAGGGGGTCACACCGCGACGGGCCGTGCTCTCCCCCGCTCTGAATCCATAAACGTCCATTCCAGGCCTGCCTAGGAAATTCAGAAGAAGAAGAAGAAGAAGAAGAAAAAAAAGAGCTGCACTGATTTTTTTCTCCTCCATCCATTTATCCGTTTGGGCTTATCGCGTGGCGCTTTGGAGCGCATCAGGCGAGAGGCTCTTGAAAGATGTGATCACTCATTTTCTCGGTTTTTTACTCGATACGAGACGTAAGAAGGTCCACATGATAAATCAACAACCAGAAGTACTCTGTCACTTTATTTTCCTCCTGCACAGATAAATTACACCTTGAAATGATGAGGGTCCGGTTAACAGAGGAGCTAAATGAGTGTTGGAAGCTTGGTGTCTCCAAAGTGTTTCCCTTTGTTGGGTAAATAAAGTCCGAGTTCCACAAAAGTCTTTAGGAGCCGATATGCGATTACATCCTAAGATCGCCTGTATTCACAGCTGTTGGATGTTGCACTGTTGCTGAGTTTAACCACATGTGCGGGCACCAAATTAACGGCTCCTTTTAGCGTCGCTATCACGGACACATCCGGAGATGGCACGGCAACGGCAAGTGCATTCAGACTGAGGCAGACGACGTTTAAACCCAGAAGTTTCATCTCATCAGATGTACCAGTGGGATGAACGTGGTCCTTAAACTCACCTTCGACATCACCTAAAAAGTGGAGGGGCGGGTCGAAAGGGATGCCAGCCAATGAAGGCTTCACAGGAATGCCTGGAGTGCCCACACCCACTGCTGCCATGCTCGCGTGCGTCTTCACCTGTTAAAGCACAGCAGACGCTCGGTTATCAACAAATCTCGCACACAGCTTATCGAGATTATCTGTAAAGTCAATATTGAAATCCTTGAGCGCGTCTTCGTGATGCTTCGGCTCCGCGCTGTACTGCGTGACAGTGTGTAACAGTACTGCATTGATACCCGACGCTTGAGACGAGCCTTCGAAGTAAACTTGAATAATTGCGTTTCTCTCTCTCTCTCTCTCTCTTTTATCTCAGGTATGTAAATGGAGCCATGTTAAGTCAATCATCGTGTTTCTTTTCTGCGTTTGATATTTACATTTGCCTTCATCATCTCCCATTAAAACCCGAGGCTACGGTCGGGTGTGGGGGTGAAGGGGGGGGGGACTGCCGCTGAATATTAATCCCGCTCTCTCTCCACCTCCATCGCAGGAATTAATTTTGCAATGCACACCAGCATTCTTTGCACTAGACCCTAATTAATTTTTGGTCACACTAATTAATTATCAAGCGGGGAAAGAAAGTATGGAGAGTGGAGGAAACACTGACGAGGGAGGAGAGCAGATAAAAAAAAAGGAAAAGAGGGGTGTCGTAGGGGTGAGGGACAGGCTGGAGTGTGCGACGGTGTGCTGGGGGGGGGGGTTGCGAAACTCTCTGAACTTTTAATAAACTGTGGAGGAAAAAGGGTTTATTGTCGGGCAGGAATCGCTCACATCATGTCGCGGCATTACATCCATATTAGAGGAGAAATCGAGGCGGTTCATTGCTGTTTAATGTAGCCTCCATATATGCAAATGGTCCTCGCTGCAGCAGCGAGCAAGAGTAAATGACGGAGTGCGTGCGCGGGGCGGAGAAAGGCCGCGCACTTTCTATTTCCAGCCGACACGTTACCGAGCATATTTCAAAGATTAATTGCCGCTCCCCGAGGAAAACGACATCTGTCCTCCAATTATCGGAGCGATTGTTTTGTTTTGCCGGCTCATTCCGCGGGTCAGAGGGGTCCCGTAGTGAAACCCCCGACGAGCGGGGCTGCGGCCGGGCCTCCCTTCCCTCCCACCTCCCCCCTCCCCCCCCCCTCCCCTTCCGCGCATGCTGATGCGCGGGCGCTTCGGAGACGACGCTCCGGAATGTTAAAAGGTTCCATAACCCTGGAGCGACATTGAGGCTAATGGGAGCTGCTCTCCGGGAAGCACGCCGCCTTTTACGACGGCAGTCGGTGGCGCGAACGCGGCCGGCACGTCGGTCATTTTTCGGGATTCTCACAATGTTTTTCCTCGCTTGACAGCATCTTAACGGGGAAACTTTGCCAAAGCATTGCAGACATGTCTTTAAAGGGGTTGAACTGGATTCTTAACGTAGTTTCGCTTCATCAAAAGATGAATTTTTGATTATATTTCATCCCAAATTCTGATTTGATGATTGATTTCTGCAAAATATCACCTCTTAGGTCAACTTTAGACCTCAACACAGACAGGCAAGTGATTACTAGTAATGTAATATATCAGAGGGGCTGAAATATAACACCTCCTAGTCTGGATTTGACCCCCGAATGCTTTCAAAATCATCTTAATAAAGAAGTCACAAAAACCTGCTCTTAAAATATGATTGGTTGCAGCATCGGTCACCTGACAACGCACGAGACGCAAGAGACCCCTAGTTTTGCATTCAAGACCACTGAGTCAAGCCTAAGTTTGAGAACACATCTTATTGAGGTTCTGAGCGAGGTGCTGTGGTGCGAACGCAGCACAAAAACCTGCCTGCACGTGTGCACGATCCAACTTGAAAGACGGACGATCTCCGCCGACATGAAGCTCGTGTTCATATACGGAGAGAAAAAAGGCTCGAATCTGACACGAGGCCACAACTACGTTTATTTTCCAATGCGCTACACATGTTTTTTTTGCCTCTAAGCTGTTCCTGAATAGACTCGGTCAGCGTTTCCTCGCGTTCCCGCCGAAGTGCCAGCGTGAGCGTGCGAGCGCGAAGTCTGCGGGGGCCGCCCGACTGAGCCACGTCACGTCCAATAACGGCGGCAGGCGGGCAACAAGTTACTTTGCATTTTAATTATGAGAAGGTCAGGCCAGGGTTTGTTCACCAGCCTTGTGCTTCATGTGATTAAACATGCACCGGACGCATAATTTATAGAGCAGAGAGGACGCTTTGACCCCATCACAGTGTGTGCTCGCTCGCTCACTCTCGCTCTCTCTTGCCAGCCTTTTGTTGGGGTGAAGCGAATAGTGTCAGTTATTTATGGCAGAAAGATGAAGGTTCTTGATGTGGAGGAGGGGTCAGAAATCAATGATGCACGTTTGGGCACTTTCATTTCATTCGCTGTTTTATTTTGAGATTCCCGCCTGGTGTCTCGGCGGCCGGGGACCGACGTTCCCGCCGGCAGGAAACGGGGAAGCTCCACAGTTCATTTCCCACGTTGAACTTGTAAGTTCGGCGTGACGCTGCCGTTTCGCTTCCCCACCCGGTCACTCGTCGCGCCGCCGCCTCCCCCTGCTCAGCTGCTCGGCGCGAGGTGCGAAAAAAGCTCCCAGGGATTCGGAATCGGAGGCGGCGGAGGACGAAAGAATTCCCTGAATTCCTGGCAGGCGCCGCCCCCTTCCGCCGCCCCTTTTAAACAGCAACAGGAAAAACAAGGTGGCGCCTTTATCCTTCGTTTATTTCCCATGGAGCACTGCTCTAATTCACAGCCCACCTCCCCCATTCCCCCTGCTTGCGGAGCGCCGGAGCGCACACCGGCTGGCCCCGCTCCATAAGATCCAGTTCTCAGACTTTAGCCTCCCGCCCCCGCCCCCCTCGATTTGCATACTGTAACACAGTGGGGGGAGGGGGGGGCTAACTTTCTCACATGGAAGGCCAAACACTGTGACATAATTGTTTGGCACATTATTAACACTGGCTGGCTGTGAATGCCGGCCGACATGCTTGGCTGGAGAATCCGCCGCAGCCCCCGAAATCGCATGTTTTTGTATTGTTTTAACATTTGAAGCGGAGAAAATAAAGGAAGAAGACTTGCATCAACAAAGAGGGAGTCACTTTCAAAATGATGCATTCCCACCCGAACCGCTGGGACAGGCGGGTGGGGGGTTGGGGGGCGAAAGTGCACCAAGCGGTCGTGGCCTCGCCAGCTCCGATCCCGCTCGTCTCCCAACTCCGCGTTCAATGACTGTAATCCCACCGCCATCAGGCCGCTAAATGATGTTTTTCAATCTCGCTCTTCAGGTGGGCCCGACTCGGAGGCATCCTGGAGGATTCCGGCAGCGGTGGCGACACCTCTCCTCCGCTCGCGCTCTCCAGCCGCTATTACTTCTGGCCCTCTCGGAGGGGCCACCCGCGGAAAAAGTCCTCAGCTGCACTGGAGAGGGGGGATTTCCATAAAGCAGGTCAGGTGGGCCGCTGGTTCGGAGTATAATCACTTATGTCCACTTCACCATTAGGGGGGTCGAGTGTTAGGGGGGAGGGAGGGGGCACTGTTGTGTCTGAATGGGTAAAATAAGGGTTTTAGAGCTGCTGGGTGACTTTTACGTGACGTTCTTTAAGAGACTTGAACAAAGGTTTCCATAGATGTGAATCAAGAGCACAGAATGTGTTGTTATCACATGACTGGGGGGGGGCAGTTTGATTGTCCAAATGTTCTGAATAAACCAACCAGTGTGGCCCTGCGGCGTTTCTAGTCCTGTATTAAGAATCAAACGTCTCCTACATTTCCCACAATTCACTCAGAAATGGGTGGCATTTCCTGTACTCCAACTGTTCCATCACTATTTATGCTGTACCGCCTTAAACTCTCAGTCCACGGCTAGTTAGCCCAGCTTGTATCTCCTTCAGGTGAGACGATTCGGGTCCATTCTCCACTCACCGCTCCTCCCGACATTCGTGGTCGTTAACTTGACAACGATGCGGATCGGTTCTCACAGACAGCAGGAGGGTACAGATGCATTCAATCCAAAGCTTTTTGGGAAGGAGTCGGATTTGAGTGCAGTGCGAGCAAGGCCTTAAAGGTCTCAGTGGTCCCATGCGGTGTAACCCCCACTCCCCTTGTTCCCTGCTTTGGTTCTGAACTGTTCTGCTGGTCCCAAAGTGTGTGCAAACCGACGTCGTTGCCTGGGAGGCGCTTTTGGCAGGAGTTTGTAACGAGGCGAGAGCCTATCGACCCCTCCGAGGTTTTCTTCTTCTGGACTCATTTATCTGCCGTTTGTTTTTTTCGAGTCATGGCTGGAACATACAAGCAGAACAACAGCCCGCTTTATATTTTAATTAGTTTGCCGGCGTTGCGTACACAAATCATAACTCTGCCAACACACCGCCGCTAATGGATCCCAATAAATGAAATGTACATTTTGAAAATTGAGCAGGCACGCTTCCAGAATAAAGGCGCAGTTAATCATACGCGGACACTTCCTCATTGATTCCTTCACGTCAAGTCGGCTTCTGATAGCGCACTTTTTTTTTTTTTCTCCCTTTTCCCCTTTTGTGCTTCCAGTTCCTCTGGCAGCAATTTGCTCCTCCGTTCCCCATTTGCATGACAAACTTCACACAAGAAGATTCATCTTTTTTGTTTTTTTTTTCCTCCCCCCTTTGACGCCGTCGTGCTTTCGTCGGTTACATATCCTGTTGTTTTTGTTTGGAGGGTGTAAAGGTCTTTGGGAGAGCGAGACAGCCGTATCAACCCTGTTTAGCATAAAGCTTGTGGCTTGAAACCCCCCCCCCCAGTCCGCTGCCTAATGAAAAGTAGGAGATAGGCTACACTTGTCATGCTTGGCTGGCCCTGTGATCGGCAGACTGTGGACAGTCACTCCGCTCGCATGCCAATTAATCTCCGGCCCGCCAGTTTCCCACCGACTCTCCTGGAAAGTCGCGGCTCCCAACAAGCGCGCGTCCAAAAAACAACGTCCGGCTTGTTTTTTTTGGGGGGGGGGCGTTCTTTATGTGCCTGGTTCCGACATTCGCCGGCGAAAGCGCGGATCGATTTCTGCTGAAGTCGCCGTGCTCGCCCGCTTTAGATGTGGACATTAGAGCGTAATGGTTTTTATTTAGCTGCAGATAAAATAAGGCGGCAGGAGTCCCAGTTGTGCCGGATTACAGCTTTCCACGGACTGTTAGACGCCTCTCAGGATCACATTTTCCACCTTTTTCGATACGGCGCCTCGGTTAAAGGGCACTCTCGGCGGCGTATTATCATGCCGCTCAGGCGGTCCGCCGAACATTATTATTCTCTTTTTTATTTAGGTGTCAAAGCAGTGGGAGGGACCCGGACCGCCGGCACGCGGGGGGTGGGTGGGTGGGGGGCCCCCGAGCGCTCCCGGCGCCGTCTCGAACGGGGTCCGGCCGTGTATCCTTTTTTTTTTTAAACGGCCGGTCGTCAGCGAGCAGATAAAGATGGATTTCAGATGAAGATTCATCGGGCGAGAACGGACCTGAGCTTGCTGTTTCTTAGACCCCACCCCCCCACCCTCATCGCTCATCACGCATCATCTGCCGCGTGCTTACGCAGAAATAAATAACGATAAAAAAAAAAGAGAGGGAGAGAGGGAGAGACGGGAGAGTGAGAAAAGTTGTCGTACAGCTATTTTACAAATCAACAAAGAGCTGACAAAAAACAACAACAACAACGAAAAGAAAGGAAAGCCCATTCATCATTAATAATAGACGTGTTGGCTGAGCTCACGAGGCGAGCGAGGAATCCAGGTTACAATTTGCGGGATAAATATTTCATCGCGAACATCTGTCTGTGTATTCGGTGCCAGCGTGTTTTTTTGAAGTTGTTACAAATGAACGTCAAACGGAAAAGTAAGTGAACAAGCCGTCGGGGGGGAGGGGGGGGAACAAAGAGGTGGCGGCTCCGAGAGGGAGGGAGGGGGAGGAAGAGTCAGAGGGAAGGAGGGAGGGAGGGAAGAAAAGAAGCGTACAGCAAACAATCTTCCTCGCCTCGTCACACACGCATCAGGAATGCGGTTTGGTGGACTTTTACAGCAAAGCTGTCACCCAGACGGCGGTGTGTTGGGGCGGGGGGGGGGGGGGGGTGCAGCGACAGAGTAGCAGAGGAGCGCTGAATCTGTGTCCCCCTGTGCCCCCCATACTTCTCTCTGCCCCGCCCCCCCCCCACACTCAGAGTTGGGAGCACGCCACGGCTTGGACAGTACTCGCATTCTTCTGCAGCTTATCCCAGGGCTCTCTCAATTAAGTGCTAATAGGCAACCACACAACAACGAGCTCCCCAGTTCAACAAAAAAGTTTGGTGGAGAGAAAGAAAAAAAAGACAACAACAACAAATGTCTCGACACTTCACTGCTTTTTTTAAAAAAAACAACAAAACACTGTGACAGGAAATGCCCGTCTAATTGCCTGTACAGTCGCCTACTTCCTCTTTGTGTTCTTCATCGCCACGGTCTTGTGATTCTATTACACCCCGAAGCCCCCCGCCACCCACTCACCCCCCCCCCCCCGCAACCTCCTTCCAGCTCGACCGCTGGCCAAAACGTGTCACCAGACCCTCGTACTCCACCACGTTTCCTCTCTTTCCTATTGCTCCCATTGCAAGAAATACCAAGAAGTGAACATTTCGAATTAGCTTCGCTCCCCCCTCCAACTAAACAGCTTCCACCGCTGTTGTATAATCAAGAAGGAGAAAAAAAAGGGGGGGGGAACAACACAGAACATGAATACAAAGTGCCTATAGCGAAGCGCCACACTGAGCGGGGGGTTGGGGGGGGCGGGGGGGAACTGAAGCAGTTGCCACATCACAGCGCATCCATATGAAATGAGTTACTGATGGGGCTGTTTTTCAGCTTCAGAGAATATGGCACTGAATCAAAAAAAAAAAACCCTCCACACTTTCAAAACTGAGTCCCCCCCAACCCCCTGCCCCCACCCCCATCCCCAACCTCTCATCCACCCTACACCATTACCGCCGCCGAAAAGGAGCCAAAGCAGCCTGTGCAGCACCCCCAGCGTCAGTGCTCATGTGAGGATGACTTGTGTCGGTGCAGACGGAATAAGGAGGGGGGGGGCTGAGAAAACAAGTGTTACATCTGATGGCTGGTGTGTGTGTGTGTGTGTGTGTGTGTGTGTGTGTGTGTGTGTGTGTGTGTGTGTGTAGGGCCCTTTGATAAATTAATTACGTGTGCCTTCAGTGGTTAATTTGCGGCAATCTGGTTAAAGTGGGAACCTCGACACCTACAAACGCTGCCTCTTCTTTTTATGCCCGCCGAGCGCTCCGCTCCGCTCTCCGTCGGAGCCCCGCGAGCAGGTAGAGGACTGAGTCGAGGCCGGCGAACGTCAACAACAACAACAACAACAACTCCTGCTTACAGACGCGCTCGCCAACCTTCAGCGCTCTCCAATTCTCCTCCCTAATCTGGCTTCTCTCTTTTGTGTATTCCTTTTATTTTTTTCCTTCCTTTCAAACCCACCATGTTGCCTCACATAAAGTCATGTTATTTCACTCGCAATCAAACCCCCGCCCCCCCCCCCCCCCAGACACTTGAGCTCGCTTGAAAACAAAGTCGCTGAAGGTCATTTCTGAAAAGCGCCGAACGCCACTCCAAGTTCGCCGGCAATAAAAGGAGGTTTTTTTTTTCCCCTTCCTCATCTGCATCCTCTCGAGAGCGCGTTCTCTCCTCTCGAGTGCCACAGTGGCCGCAAGGACGACTACAAACGGCGGCGGTTCGGAATGGGGCGGGTTGATTTGCGCGGGCGGCGCCTCTCGGATGCTGAGAGGAGAAATCGCGGGCGGCGGAGGAGGTAAATATCGCGCAAAGGGGGAGTCGGAGAAACCTGCTAATTTGGGGCGCCGAAAAAGGTCACGCAGAGGAAATGAATGGTGGGGGAGTTTGGGCGGGGGGGGGGGGGGTGCTGGAGTGACTGGTGTGTTGATCCATGAACTGCATGAACCCCGGTAACAATGGATGATCCGTATGAGCGGCTCCACATTTTTCCTCTTTGTTGGAGCTGCAAAAAAAAAAAAAAAGCAATCAGACTGTCTCGTGATGTCTGATGTGCTCAAAACATGATAGTGAAGCCAAACGCTGTCGCAGACATATAAAAGCTGGGCCCTTCAAAGTAAAAGCAGAGCATTTTCCAAGGTTACAGAGCAGAAGAGGCGTCCTGTTGCACGCGAGGTGCTTTGCAGGTTGGCCTCATAGTGTTCGAAAGCAAGTGGGTCAGTTGGAGGCTTCAAGCTGAACATAAAAGTGAATGAATGTGTCAGTTTGTTGCGGTTGTGAGTCAAAAAACTCGTGTTCGGCTGTGTTCTCTCTAAATTGGACGTTGTGTTCCTGCAGGACATTACGTCTCTGTATTCCACCGGGTTTCTACTTCTCAGCACTCGCATCATTGTGGTGATGAAATCACAGGAGCTGCATCTACTCGGAGCTCCAACTCGCCCGGCGCCGGTCCTCCATCCCATGACTTTCAATGCGGCAAACACCTTTTTTCCCATAAACCTGTGTGTGGTTGTCAACCGATTCTTCCTCTTAAATCTGCCAGCAAAACAAAAACACAAAACCAACCTTGAGATGAGTTTCCCAGAGAAGAGCCCCCCCCCCCCACCTCACTTTCTCTCCCCTCAGCCATGTTTCTCTGTACTGAGCGCTCCAGTGGGCTGAACCAATGGAGAATGTGCCATTAAATCATGTATCGGGGTAATCCGCAATCGCTTTACACCCAAGCCGGCTTTAAAGAGCTCTGAAACTGGCTTTGCTGTTTGGACACGGTCCCCCCCCCCCAATCCTGCCTATCCCTTTTGTGCCCCCCCCCTCCTCTTCTGTGTGTATCCTGGGAACCTGGAGAAGTAATTACATCACGGAGGCCGTCTGATTGGCTGGGTGGGGAAACAACCTCGGCGCAGGAAGGAAGTCAGCTGCAGGTGTGTTTACGAGCAGGACAATGGAAGGCGCCGTGGGACACGTCCTGTGTCGCACGGCTGGCGGAGGGTTAGGGTTAGCGTCGTCTTTTCCGGGGGCCGCCGTGGACGATGGCGGCTGAGCGTTTGTTGTGGCGCTCCGGCCGGCGAGTCGTTTTTTTACCCCCCCCCCCTTTCCAGTAATGACTGAAAACAAGCGATCCGGCTGAGGCTGTTTGAAGCCAATCACAGCCAGGAGGTCACGTGTGTTTGGCCTCATTAACCGGCTATTAACCCCTTTTGTGTAACTGTGGGCCCCCGACCAAGTTGTTTACATCCATAACTCCCAACAACCCCCCCCCCCTACAAAACACTCATAATCTCAGCGGCAGCCCGAGCGAGCGCGCAGATCTGTCCGTTAACTCCCCAACAGCTATTGTAGCACCGCAGCATGTGGTGCGCTCGCTGGCATGCGTGGTGCTAAAAGGGGGGGGGGGGGAGAACAGTGCGACACTATTTCGCTCTCCTTTGTTCCCTCGTTCTCTCTCCGTGTGCGACATTTGTTGTGCTGTTCCCTGTGAAGTGGAGTTCCCGCGCGACTGGCAGCCTTCTTGGCGTGAACCTGCCGTTGAAAAAGAACAGGCCACCGTTTTATTTATAGACGTGGAGAGGGGGGGGGCGATGGCTGTCTGCTGTCTGGCGAATACGTTTTGGGAGATGCGACGCGCACCTGTCACTACACAAGGAAAAAAACGCGGCGGGCGGTTAGGGAGCGCTGTAAACAGAGGGCGAAAGAGAGAGAGAGAGAGAGAGAGAGAGAGAAAGAGAGAGAGAGAGAGAGAGAGAGAGAGAGAGAGAGAGACGCTTTGTAGTTGTGTAATATTTGGAGAATCGGAATCACAGTTGTGTTCGTCCTACTGAAAAAAACCTCCAGACTGGATGACAGTCGGGAGTTACTCTACTGGTTTACTGGGAAACAGTACGCAAAGTTTTCTAAAACTGCGTTGGATTACTCCCTCGGAGGTGGGAGTGCTCTTCCCGGTGGGGAACAGGAGCTTAGTGAAATGGTAACCTGAAAGTTAGCTGAGAGTTAGCTCATGTGCCGAACGAGGAGAGACAGCAGCTCTGCAGCTCTTTCACGGTTTTGGGACGTAAGGAAAGCAATTGCGTGCGTGTCAACTGGTTCAAATCGTGGTTGGTTACCGGCACGTTACCACCAGAAGTAATGGGATTACTTTTGCCAGGAAAGGAGTTTGCAGACAATGATTCCTCGTAGAAATGAACCGTAAAAAGAACAAATATCTTTGAGTTCGCCTGTCGTTCCTCACCACCCTGATGGGTACTTTCTCTGACGGGTACTTCCTCTGAAGGGTACTTCCTGCGAGTTTCTTCTCCAGCATGTGCATGCAGCCGCGTCGGTTCCCCCGCGCTCAACGTCTCTCCAATTTGCTTGGTTTTTTTTTCTTTCTCCATTCACCGGAGGTCAGGGGGAAGCGCGGCGGGGGGAAGCGAAAACCCCGGCACTCGCCAATCTTCCATCGCGCTCCGCGGCTCCTTTGCACTTCAAAGTGCCGGCGCGCACCTCCAGATCACCAACTCTGCATCTCAGACGGAGAATAAAAGAGATACATTAGGCTTTGAAGAAATTGATCCCGCAGGACGGCAAACCTGGATGTCAGCCAGCGTGGTTGATGATACCGTTATGGTTGGTGCCAGGCCCTGTTTTTCTTCCCCCCTCCCCTCCTCTCTCTCTTCCTCCCTCTCCTCTCCTTTGTGAAGCGATACTATTAGATGTGCGATTAGGAGTCAATAGTGTGTGTCCCCGGCGTGCTGATGTGTTTCTGGCTGACGCGTCACGCGGGGGGAAGGAAAGGTTGTCGGCGGCCGTATTTCAGCGAGCGGCAGCTCTGTGACCCACTTTGGTTTTTCTTTCCCTTCCTTTTTATTTGCTTCTCCCAAGTCCCACCTGCCGGCGGAATCGGCCCACCAGGTGGAATTAAACACAAAAGCTCCATTTTTTTTTTTTTTTTTTGCATCGCAGATTGATTCGTCCACCGAGTCCCTGCATCACCGTTCATATCAGATATAGCGGCAAGCCGGCCGCGATCCAGCGCATTCAGCAATCAATGTGAACGCGAAACATGCTTACTGCTCAGCCGAGCGACTCGGGGGTGGGGGTGGAGGGGTGGGGGGGCGAGAGGGTGAAAGGGAGAAAAAAAAAATCCTTACTCCTGACACAACATTATTTCTACGAGTCTATTAGAAAATAACAGCATTCGCAAAGACGGGGGAGGAATACATTATCAGCAGTTAGGCTGAAATGACAACACACATTATTCGGTGATTAGTTTACACAAGGCGGCTAATGGATCCAATCACAGCACATTAATAAACAAGACACTTAGCTTTGTATCTACCTGAAGAGCCTCATCAATCTTTCATTGAGATAGCCACGGCCAGGCGGGGGGGGGGGGCACTGGGGTCCGATACGTCGACCGGTAGGTGGGGGGGAGACAGCGTCAATCGGCCCGGCTCGTGTAACTGGCCAGCGCGAGTAAAAGCCCGGACGAGATTATTCTCCCTGCCCGGCCGCGTAAAAACGACCGCCGTATATCCGCCGGAGCCGATCGGATCGGCGATCGATGCCCGCGGATCGATGTGTGTGTGTGTGTGGGGGGGGGGTATCTGCTCCGCCAGGTCGCGCCTCGTGGAGGCCGCTCGGCTTCGCGCTCGGCGTCGACAAAGGCGCCATGGAGCCAAATGCCAAAGCTGCATAATTATGCCAGTATTTAGCCGCGTGATGTATCGCCACTTTGCCGGGCGCCACGTTAATTAGCTGGCGTACTCGACCCCGGGATTGTTGCTGTCAAGTGGTGGTGGGGGGGCCACCAGAAGTGTTCGTAAAAAAGTTCGGGACGAGGAATGAGTGCGGCGTAATCGCGAGTCGCTGTCGACAGCGATGAAACAAACGGCGTAATCGTAAAGAAATGTCGCAATCTGCCGCGTATTGTAACGCCTGCAGCGCCGCGGTCGAACGGGCGCCGGTCCTGCAGCGCTTCACTCCCAAAGTGTCGGCGAGTTCGAATCGATTCCACGCCGCGGACGGATGGGGGTGGGGGGGGGCGGGATACGACGCGAGCACATTGACGCGCGTCGGCGCAAAAGAAAGGAAATAAACTCCGCATCTGTGAGTACACAGCGAGATCAATCTGTTATTCCGACTATTAATCACCTCAAAAATGCGTGTTTATCATTTGCCTGTAACACTTTCATTCTGATGGATTACATGCATTATGGCCCTGCTTCCGATCTGATTTGTATTCCTCACCGTGCTGATTACAAAATTACACTGCTGATGCATGGCTTTTCTCCATCCAAGATTGATGGCGCTGATGAATGCGAGGGGAACGACTGACTGAATCGGTGGGCGGAGGGAAAAAGAACGGGGGAAAAGAAAAAAAAAACAGGTTTGAAAAAAAAATGCAAATTGCTGAATAAATGTGGAGGAATAACAAAGATGGAATGATTAAGCAGCCGATGGGCTCAGTGACAGGCAGGTAGACGGGGCTGAATGGCAGCGCTGGCACATGTGGAGGGAGGGGTGGTGGTGGGTGAGGGGGGAGGAGGGTGGAGTTCGAGCAGGAGTTTTTTTGGCTCCTGCTCCAGTATTTTTGTGACTCGGGGGCGTATTCCCCGTGGTCTGCAGACAACCCCAGGCTGTTCTCTCAACTTCACCAAGTCTCTGTCTGTCTCTATCAGCCTGGGATCAGGGCTGCTCCAAGCTCGTGTCTGTGTGTGTGTGTGTGTGTGTGTGTGTGTGTGTGTGTGTGTGTGTGTGTGTGTGTGTGTGTGTGTGTGTG
>JASSRZ010000002.1:13429299-13439507 GCA_032164315.1 Malacoctenus gilli | reverse complement strand
CCCCCCCCCCCCCAGAGACACATGTGGAGCTCAGAGTCCGAATACCTCAGCAACTCACTGCCTCCACCTCCTCCACAGGTATTTCTTCTGTGGCGTTCGAAAAAGACGACTTAAGTTGTTGAATTCGAAGTGTTTTTTTTAGAAAAACCTGACCGCCGCATACTGACGCTGCGGCAGCCACAAAGAAGGCTGTGTTGCGTTAGGAGGTCTCATAAAAGAGCCTTCTCGGGCTCTTTTCATACATTTCAAGGCTGTAGTCGCTATACGCTCCTATTTACATTCAAGTGAGTAACTAGACAAATACTTGGATCATAAAAAGACCCGATGCACTTAAGATTGTAAGGCTTCACACCAGCTGCTCTCTGACGACCTTGGATAGCAAAAAGAGCTCATATTGGACAAGAAAAGTGAACGGCTGCCACAAAGCTCGGCAAGATAAAGACGCGTCGGCGACGCTACTTTAGCACGAGTTGCATACGATCGATAACACGGCCGTTGTTTTCAAGACTCTGAACCTTGAGGCAGCATAACACACAGCGTCCAACCAGTCGAATGTTCACCGAGCCAGAGGCACTCTTGAATACTTGTTGTGACTCGTAAATCCCCCACCAGGGGGCAGCCTCAATTTTTTGGGGACTCGCCAGAGGAAAAAGCGAAGTGGAATTGCTCATGAGCGTTGCTTAGCATGTAGCGCTACCACCTGTGTGTTCTGCTCAATCACAAACCTCATCAACTTGTTTGTCCTCGACCTCTGACCCCCAGCAGGGTTGATGGGAACCGGATTTGAGACATCAGCAGCGTCGGCGTCGTTGATCGGAGCTCGTGTTCCGTCTTCCCTTCCATCTGACTCATGTTGGACGGTCAGAGGGACGGGACCTGGTTTCACCTCCTGGGGGGGGCGGGGCCTCACGCCGCTACTGTAAATGTCACGGCGATGCTGTGCCCGGCGTGGGACATTCTTCGCCGTCTCCCACGGTGACGCGCCGGTGTCTATATCAGTCCCACATGGCGGCTCAGCACCACGGTAGCTATTTAAAGCCCACCCATTCCTCTCTGTCTACAGATTACATAAGAGTGAGGGGGGGGCTTATGTTTCACCTCCATCACTTCCACCAGACAGTAGATGGAGGAGCTTTCCCACATATGCTGCAGGTCGCAGGCAAGTTTACACCGTGTTTGCTGATGGTTTGAAGATCTGTGCAGAACTGTTACTGATACTGCCCCCCCCCCATGTCTTCTGCAGAGGTGGGAGAAAGTGTAGCAAGATTCTTCCAACCTCCACAGCGATGTTGGAGATTGATGCCATAAATCCTAAAGTTTAATTAAATCCCAGAGCTCCAAGAGGAACGACAGGAACCGGTGTCAGGTCTTTTGGGGGGCGTGGGGGTTTCGCTCCTCCTCCTCCTCCTCCTCCACTTGCTCGACAAAAACCCTCTTAAGTTTGCAGATTGGAGTCCCGGACTCCGGCGTCCATGCATGTGATGGGATGATAAAAGGCGCGAGATGTGGCTGGGGGAATGAGGCGGCGAGCGGCGAAGCAGCCAGTGGCGGCATTTTCCTTGAGCAGACACTTAAAGCCCCTCACGTCTCCCCGGATGATTTGATTCCACACCTGGCAACTTTTATGACCTTTCCCTCTAACTAGGCAATATCCCCATAATGGCCCCTGTCTTTAGTTTTTCTGGCAGCTACATAAACTCCGCCTGTCGCTCTCTCTTCCATCTCACCTGATTTGATTTGATTTATGTGGGTTAAGGTTATATAAAGCATCTGTTGCCGGGGCCTGATTGGATAATCTCACCGCGGAGAGGCAGAGACCGGCCCCGCCGCACGGCCCCGCCGTACGTCTCTGGCATTAAATCACACGTTCTGGCCCCCCCCCCCCCAAAAAAATAGTGTTGGAGAGGGCAGCCGGGAGAAAAAAAGAAGTGAAAGAAGGTGCTGATTAGATCTGGACGGACGGTCTGAACACGGCGGGGAAGAGGGCGGCCTTTTGACCCCGAGACGCACACCGGAATGCTGAGGATGCATCAGACGCACGCCGCGGCCCCGGCCGTGTCGCCCAGTAAGCTCGGGATTGGAAAAAACGGCACCTTTTGTGAATCGTTAAAGAAAGTTTTCCTCCTCCGGCAGAGAGGCTTCGAAAGAAAGACGCCGTCT
The DNA here is from genome assembly GCA_032164315.1 of Malacoctenus gilli. NCBI lineage: Eukaryota > Metazoa > Chordata > Actinopteri > Blenniiformes > Labrisomidae > Malacoctenus > Malacoctenus gilli. Next base: position 13,437,347 of record JASSRZ010000002.1, on the reverse strand, counting down.
TCAAGCGCGACCTGGATGCTGCGCATGCTTCACATTCTGCGGCCTCTGGGACACACTTGTCAGTATTCATGCAACTTAACAGAAGTCTGCCGAAAAACTCCGAATATCACTTTTTAAAAGCTCGGAGACGACGTCGACTCGCCCGGATCAGCTCACCGTGAAATTGTTACGCAATTAGCAAGCGAACTGTCATTTTTCTATCGTCGACTTTGTTCAATCCTTTACGTGGGAGTCGCTGACTGGGATTTCTGGTCCAACCTGTTTTCTTGTTACTTACAGTGTCCCTTTCGCGCTCTGTATTGTGAATTTTCATCTTTTTTGTTCAAACATCTCGCCGAATTTCTTCCGTCTGACTCAAATCACAGAGACGTTGATCGTGTTGCGTTACGGGGAGGAGACGTGCGAAGGCGTACGAGCGTCCGTACGATACGTCCTGACGGTGCCACCGCCCCGTCCTCCCATCGAGTTTAACCGTCAGCACTCTGGGCGCGGCCAACCGGACGTGGGGGGGGCATAACGGCAGATGAAGCTGCCGCAGTTCGGTTTGTCCAAGTCAGCAGCTTCCTGCGCAGAATGAAGGATTCACCGGCTTCCCTTCGTGACCGGAGCGGCGGTGTAGAAAACGGGCGTATGTGTAATCAGAGAAACGTCTGTTGGAATCTACTTCCTTCATTTTACCACAATAAAATATTCAGCAGTTTCTAAATTACTTATTTTTTTGTTGACTGGTGCCGGTTTACAGGTCTTAACTTTCAAAATAAAAGCTGCAGAGTCGACCCATTTAATGTTGATTCATCACATTTATCACGTTCACTTCTACAAATAACATGAAGCTGCACAACTCATTTGAAAAGAGATCGAATGACCGTCGCATGTATAATTGATCTATTTACATTTTAATTTTGCAAGTCAGCTGACCGGCAAACATTGAAGCAGACATCGCCCCTCCGAGAGACGTTAGGGGCAGGGGGGGGGCGCGATAAAGACCGATGAACGATGCGGTTTTCAGTCCGAAACTCGCGACCCAGTGGTACACATGCAGCCACGTTTATGCTAAGTAAGTTACATACATTGTTGTGATTGAGCCATAAAAAGTAATTCACAGACTTTTGTTGATGCGGGCTTTTAAAGGCATATTAAAGTTTATGCAAATGTTGCTGGTTTGGCTTTTATGCCACTTTTATACGACAATCCTGTTAATTCTCCGACGGGGATTTATCGCCGACCCCCCCCCCCCTTGCCGCTCCTCCGCACACTTGCGTGAAGTTTATAAGGCTCTTAAGATAACAAGTGGCGCATAAAAGCAAATGAAACGAAGACCGAAGCGCCGTGTTTACGTCGAGACGCATCGAGGTGGAAATCAGACACAAAAGGAGACTCGGCGCTCAACTTCCTGTTTGGGCCTCTTCTGGGTGATCAGACAGGAAAGATGATTTTTTTTGTTTTTCCCCCGACCAAAACGAGCTTGAGCAAAAAGTTTTCTCCCGTCAAGGGAAACGTGTCTTGCAGATGTCCCCTCTGCCTGCCTTGCACTAGGGGGGGTGGGATGGGGGTGGGGGGGGGGGATACAGGCTAGTATCAAACCTCGCCTCAGGCTGTAACCTTTGTTCTCGGATATCAAACCCGTACACTCGTGCTGTATGGGATCAAAAAATCCGGCAGTAACATTGATATTCAGGCAAAATAGCGGCAGTGGCCTTTGAAATAGTCTCTCTCTCTCTCTCGCTCTCTCTCTCTCTCTCTCTCTCTCTCTCTCTCTCTCTCTCTCTCGTCCATTTTCATTCCAAATGCACTACATTAGGACACAGTACATCACAGGAGGAAACAGTGGGGAATTCGATCGATGTTCGCTTTGAAATCCAACCCAGTCAAATTTCTACTTTGCCTCGATTCACCAGGCGCGATGGTTACCCGGCACGTGCGCGAGCGGGCGTGCACGTATGTACGGCGGACTTGCGCTGCTTTTTCTTTGAGCGTATGTGTGCATGTAGAGAACGCCGTGTGTTGCAGTAAATCGTAGCAAGTTCCTCCCCGGGGGGGGGGTGAACTGAGAGAAGAGTGTAGTGGGATTGGTGAAGGAGGGGGGGGGTGTGTGGCTGAGAAGCTGACAGAAACATTATTCAAATGATGCTCTCCTACTTTCTTTCCCCCGCTCTCCCCCGCCCCCCCAGCTGCACGGTAAAAACCGGCGTTTAGTCGCAGCAAGACAGCGAGAGCCCAGACGACTCACCGGGGCCCCTCTCTCTCTCGCTCTCTCTCTCGCTCTTTTTCTTCTTTTTCTCATTTTTTCCACCTCTTCAATGATCTGCGAGCCCTCTGGTGGAATCACATGCACCTAGGCACCTCCTGGACCCGAGTGGGGGGCGGGGGGGTGTCTGGTGTTTATGAATCAAATATTTGACTTGGAAGGACTCCCATCCTCGCTTCTGCCAACCGCCGCACGAAACAATAGAAAAGGTCACAGCGGATCTGGCTTTATCGACGGCGTCCACTTGCTGCGGTTCCTGCTGGTGGTACTGTAGGAGGAGGAGAGGGGGTGGGGGAGGAGGGAGGGGGGAGGCGGAGCAGGAGTAAGACACCGGGGAGGGGGTTGGGTGGGGGGGGTGTTGGGACGAGGGAGCCTTCTGCGAAGCTGTCGCCCGGACATATTGTGCTTTGATGGGTCGGCTTTCATTTTTACTGCCGTTTGTCTTTGCCGTTGGAGGAGCAGTATTAAAGTCTTCAATCTCTGCTCCATATCACAGGACTCGCAGCAGATTGTGACAAACAGCGCGGCGCCGTCCCGGCCACTTCCTCCGCGAGAACATCTGCCGGGAGCGTCGCGCGCGCTGACGGAAGCGATGCCGTTATAACGCGCTGTCCCAGAGAGAGCCTGCATAGGTACGGGGGCGCAGGGCCGCACGGAGGAAGGGGGAAGCGGGCGACGGGTGCGTGGGACGACAGCGGAGGGTGCACACACGCGCGCAGGTGGCATTTGATGCGTGGAATTGCTGCACACTCAGCACACCTGAATCACGGTTAAACGGGGGCAGCATGGCGTTTCACAATCGGGCTCGCTGCCAGTAACTTGCGTTACATTCGAGTCACGATCAGTCACCGCGGTCGCAGGTGCGGCTTTCACGCCACCAACACAACAGTGATGGTGAACCCCCCCCCAAGAAGCCAGAATAAGGAAATCTGTCGACACATCAGGTATCGCGTGGCGGAAAGAACCAGCCACTGTGGTGGGCCGGCCTCCGCAGGGGGGCCACCGAATCACTCATCCACCTTGTGTGTCGCGCCCCCCTCCCCCCCGTGCGTCAAAGTGTTACACAAGCCAGTGCGCCGGCGGCCTGAGTCAGCGCTCGTGGCGCAATAACGGAGAGCAACGCCGTGTATCACGACAGGAAGAGGGCGTGGACCCGTACTTACGGTCCAAGGGAGGCGATAAGTCCACCCAGTCCCGCGTCCCCCGGGGGCTGGCGGAGCCTCTCGCAAGGTGGGGGTGGGGGGGTTCAGGGGTCAACGAGTCAACGTTTAACATGCACGATGTAATCTGCAGACAAACGGCCCGGCCCTGGGTACAGTTGTCAAGGTAAACACGCAGCGGCGCGCTCGTTGATCTGTCTGCCCCCCCCCACCACCGCCACCACCACCTTCCCAGCCTGAACACACATTTCATACGCGCTGATGGTGGCGGCGTTATTGCCGCGCAACATGTCTGGACAGCATTGTTTGGACCCGCCCACGATTAATTCAGACGCACACGCGCGGCCACTTGGAATCACTGTGCAGGGATGTGTTTGTGTATGTGTGTGTATGTATGTGTGTCGGGGGGGGGGGATTACAGTCAAGGTTGTTGGCCTGGTGGCTGGAGGCCAAGAGTGGGAGACAGATAAAGAAATGCGTGGCGGCGGAGCGGGGAGTGGGAGGGGGGTGGGGGGGGGCAGATAGGGGGGAGCCACGACTCGGAGGGAGAGGAAGACGTCTCTCAGACCCCCCGCAGTGAATGAGGCGGCCTACTTATCGGCCTGCGAGCGTGATGTGCAAACAGAGGCCTTTCAGGGCTGCCAGGCACACAATAGCTTTGTTTGCCCTGCAATAGAAACCAGTTGTTCGCTGCTGAGTCAATATTTACTGCCTAATGGAATGTGTGCTCTGCTACTGGCCCTGCTCAACAACACCAGATTGGAAGAGGGACTTATTACCTCCACCAGCGCCGCCCCCCCCCCTCCCGCCCCTCCCTCCCTCCTCTTTATCTCCCTCTACATATCATCTCATCCTTCCTTCACTCCCTCGCGCTTTTGCTACTCCCTGTGACCCCCCCCCCACCCCCCTCCGAACCCCCTCCCCTGCCTGCCACCTCATCCTCACCTCCCCTGTCAATCACTTCCCGTATCTCCAGCCTCCCCCCCTTCCCCCCGCGGGGTGAAAACGGCAGCCGAAACTCGGCGCGGAGGTTTCGCCGAGGCGACAGCGCATCGGGTCACCGCTGTAAAGGGAATTCTGACTGCCGGGCGTGTTTTTAAAGCGAGACAGCGAGGGGGGGGGGGGGGCGGACAAACCGTTCCTCAAGGCCGGCGCTCCACCAAGGCCGCGGCGCGAACAAAGAGCCAGCGAGGGGGAGCGAGATGGCTCGGCGATGAGATCACCGCGCCAACAGAATGATCCCCTTTGTGCGGCGGGCGCGACGCGAGGCGGCTGGAGCGCTTGTTGCATGTGGTTATTTACACCGCCGGCCCCTGATAAACTGCCGCTAATCACGGGCGCTGTTTTTTTTTTTTTTTTCTGGAAGGTGCGCACCGGCCGGGCCGGCGAGGCCTCGCCGCTCCGCTGAGCCCGCGCTATTGATTCCGCAGCCTGCTGCTGCCGCCGCCTCCGCACACCAACACAGCGATCCATCCACACCTGGGTGAAAGGTGTGCGCTCGGATAACCGGAGGGGGGCATGACACACTTGTCTGGGTCCTTTTAGAGTCCCCCCCCCCCCTTTTGCTTCTCCTTTCCCCCGTGCCAGCCTCCCCCCCCCCCCCGACAATCCATTCCTTTCAGTCATGCTCCGGTATCGTTTCCTCGCAGCCCCGAGGATTACTGAGGAGAGGAGGACAGTTGTGGGAGTGACAGTGTGGGGGCGGCGGTGCCGGTGCCGGTGGTGGAGTTTCCATAGTGACACCGAGGCAATGAAAAGATTGGACCAGTGGAGTGTGCAGTGGGTGCCAGTGTGTGTGTGTGTGTGTGAGAGAGAGACCGTGTGTGTGTGTGTGTGTGTGTGTGTGTGTGTGTGTGGAGCTTGGGAGTTGAGCTGTGGAGCTGGAGGTTTGAGACACAGTGGAACCATTCATGATCTACTATCTGGCCTCCAATGGCCTTCGCTCTTAAATCACGGCCGGCCCGCGGGGCTCCCATCCCGGCGGCGTCTCTCTCGCTCTCGCTCTCTCTCTCTCTCTCTCTCTCTCACTTCCTCACTTCGCACCCCGAACGCCTCCACCGAGTTATTTCAAATTAAAGGAAAGAAACGAAAAAAAAAAAAGTTTCGTTGCCGTCGCGTTTGATGGGGTCCGTCATCGTTTCCCTCCCACGCATGAAAGTCTCCTTCTTTAAAGTTGCCGGTAGTGACGAGGTTGTGTCTTAACAACCCCCCCCCATCACCCTCCTCCCCCTCCTGACGTCATGATGGCTCTGCGTTTGTGTTTGGTTAATGGTTTCATGCCGGCTGAGGGACAAACAATTAGAGGGAGACACATTCATAGCCTCTAATTATCCCTCTCCCAGCGCAGATTAAACGTTTTCATAACTTTGGCTCCTAACGAGGCAGAACCCCCCCCCCCCCATTACATCTGTCCATGTCCCCCGAAAAACAAAAATCCACCCCCACAACCGCTGTCAAACGCTGTCACAGTTCAGTCCGGCAACCCGGCGACGGAACGACTCCAAACGCGCGCCATTCCTTTTTTTTTTTTTTTTATGTCCGTTTACCCCCCCCCCCGTCTCCACACTCTGAGGGTACATCACAAGAGGAATGATTTTCAAAGGGGGCCTTGATTGTGTGGCGGCTATGTTAATGAAATCGGCGGCCTTTCATAGAATTGACACTTAATGAAGACTCTGAATGTGGTGCGCCGGCGCCTTGAAAGAGCCGCATCGCATTAGGGCTGGAATCCCAAATCTGGTGTAATACCTTGAAGAGTCATTTGAAGATAAGACAATTTCTCATTTGGCATGGGAAATAATTAATTACATCTTTGGTTTTGAAAAGTCTTCACGTGGCTGCTTAGTATGCATATAAAATTTCCAATTGAGTGTGAAAAAAAAAATCAAATTGGCATTATTAACTTATAGCGTGTTAGATTACATCTCTTTGCTTTCAGGAGGTCCCGCAGAGTTGAATTGATAATTAAGTAATGAAATGAAAATGTATGATCTAATCAATGGCAGTCCATATTAGCTCAGCGGTCGTCTTTCTTAGGTTATGAGCTTTAATGAGGGGGTGTTTGGGGTGGGGGGTGGGGGGCTCGAGAGGCTCCCAGTGACAGACGCCCAGAAGAATTGGGTTACAATGGGGCTTTATCGGCGCGGAGCGGCAGAAGCAACCCGAACGAAACCGGGGATCTGAACCCGAGAGCTTTACGTCGGTGGTGCATTCGAGGTCGCGCGGTCGTCGGAAGATCGGAACGATGAACTTGCGGATGCCAGGGCGGCGGGCAGGTATCAGGATGTCGTTGTTGCCGTTGCACGTTGAGACTCGTACGCAAGCGTTGCAGAGATCTGTGCCCCCTGATCGTTTCACTGGTGTCTGGTTCCATCTGTGTACATCGCTTGTTTCCCGTGAACCCTTCCTGCTCCTCACCTGAGGCGTCGCCATTGATCAGTTCCACCGTCGAGTCTCCGCTCTGTCCCTGTACGTTGGCCCTGATCTGTCTGTTGACCCAATCCTTCGTCTTTTTTCCCCTCTGTCTCCATCAAAGATGGCTTTTCGGCTTTTCTCCATAGGCTTTTTGTTTTGTTTGTAATTCGATTGTAACTATTGTCACATCATTGCTGGCCACAACTGACAGGACGAAGCTGCAATGTTTATCCACGAGAAGGAGCGCCCCTCTGATCGTTATCTCACAGTCATTTGTGAATCACCGAATTGCGATTACTCGCAACTTAGAAAGTCGCACAGAGAACTCGGCGCTGAGATGCTGATGATACGATACGGTGGCACGAAGATTCATCCTCTGCAAACTCTGAGCATCTCTAAATTCTGATCTCTGCGTGTTTGGAGAGACGCGCCATCAAATATTTGGTTCTATTGATAAGGAACTGGTACCACAAGAAGCTCAATGCTTCCAGTGGGTTCAGTCCTCGTTGGGGGACTCAAATGACTGCGAAAGAGTCTTTTGTGCGTCTGCCAATCAAACATTCTAACGAGTGAACGTGAAGAAAAAAAAACCTCTGAGAGTCACCCGCTTTCAGATGATGCACGTCTGCAGCTAAAATTCAAGGCAGTCGGGCGGGTTGCTAAGGAGAAGTCCGACCTCCCCGGACTCCTGCGGGTATTTGACCTGACGCAGCAAAGCGCCGGCTCGTTAAAAACGGGTGCATCTCAAACGCAAAGAGCAACCAGATGCGTCCGGTTTCACCTGGAAAATCACAAGGACGGCTCGGCTGGCTGCAGGTCGACTCGCTTTCTGCTGGGTTGTTTTCTTTTTTTTGTTGTTTTCCGTCAATATATTTCAATATTCGGCCTGATGTAAAGAGACACAGGGACACACAGACACACACCAAAAAAAAAAGAAGCGGTGCTTCAGCTCCACTGCCTCATGGCGGGTTAAATGGAGCGGAGTGCAATGAGCAATTCTCCGACAATCCCCCCCCCACACACACACACACTCCTCTCACTGCCGCTGCCGCAGGTTGTTCTTTCCCCCCTTCTAAACCCGTCGCTTCCTGGTGTTCCGGCTTAAAGCTTTACCCTGTGGGGTCCCAACAGGCTGGAATCAAAACACAAGTGGATGCGGAACGTTGCCATGGAAACTTAATAAGCCGGCAGTCGTAGTGAAGAAAAAAAAAAGGGGGGGGGGGGGG
>JASSRZ010000002.1:13398855-13407791 GCA_032164315.1 Malacoctenus gilli | reverse complement strand
TTTGGACCTGTTCCCCCAAAGGCCAGGCGAACGTCCGAACCGGGCGCGGGGCCGGGGGGGGGGAGCCGGGAGTTTGGGCGCCGAATCCCGCGCGCCAGGCCGCGGCAGCCCGCCGCGGCTCCCCCGACGCTCGGCATCTGGCGCGGCAGACAGCGCCGCATGTTAATGCCGAGTTAATGTTATTCCTATGAACTGCGAGTGACTTCGCATGTTAGTGAGCGCTCTGTCAAATTATTGTCACTTCCCTTAATGCCGCCGTCTATTTTGTGTCACGGCTCGCGCGCCCAAGCCCTCCCCCCCCCCCCTTCCCTTTTTTTTTTTTTTTTTGCGTCCCCCCCCCCCCGCAGCGGGCGCAGGCGGTATTTACACATGCGCCTCCGCGCGCGTCCGTGCGGCGACGAGGGAGGGGAGAAAATGAACGTCCCGGCTCGTTTATCACGCGGCGGCCCCCAAAAGTACAGACGAAGCCGGTGATGAAAATCTGTCCTGAGAAATGTCAGGAAGATATTAACTCCAATACATCAAAGCCGAGCCGCGCTCCGTAAGCTGACTGCCAGCCGATGCTCCCCAGCCTTTGGTTAAATGGGGATGGTGGCAGGGAAGGGGGGGGGGCTTCTCCACTCGATCCTGCGACATATTTTTCCCGTCCTCCCCTCCCCTCCCCTCCCGCCACCTCGGACCATCCGTCACCCGTAAAACCGGGGTAAATAAAGACGCGAGTCGCTTCCATCCCTGAGATTAACATCCCAAATGATGCGGTGCGAATTTCATTAGCGCCCCCCCACCCACCCAAACGCCGTCCTTTAGATCCGTCTGATCGCGGTGAAGTGTGCCCGACTTGAGAAGAAGAAGGAGGAAGAGGAGGAGGGGGGAGGGGGGAAGGGGGGGGGGGTGGCGAGTGGAAATTGCCTTCTCATGTAGATTTCTCTAATCGCTTCCGCCGAACAGAAAATACGACAGACTCGGCACTGGTGGCTGATGGGAGCGCGAGCCCTCCCGTGCCTCCACGGGGGTCTTAAACGTTGAAAGGAGACGCTCGGGAGAGCGCTTACGAGACCCGAAATTGGAGTCCCAACCCCCCCCCCCCCCCAACCCACCCCCTGTCGACCAACTCCTGGCCCCTCCCATCCCAAAAAAATCTATAACATCTGCCGTTCCGCGCTTTCTCATCTTCCAGTGAACGCATCGCGTGCTTGTTTTCTTCTTCTCTTTATTTCTTTGCATTTATTTATTCATATAATATTCTTCCTGAATGTCAAATATGTGACTCATTTGAAAGAAAGAGAGAGAAAAAAAAAAGAAAGAGGGAAGAAATATTGCTTTTCCAATCTCGGACGGCGCGGATTTATTGGCCGCCGCCGCCGCCATTGTCATCACGCCACCTTTACGGCGAGCAGTTCCCGCGCAGCCCGCTCTTTACTAGTTATTACAGCGCGAAGACATTCCGACCGGCGCCGGTTCATTAGGAGCGAGATTGGAGCGCGGGGGGGGGGGACGGGACGGACTCCGCGAGCCAGCCGGAGAATGCGCTTTTAATCTAAAAAAGGTCAATGCACGCCGGCTATTTTGGAGATTCACGGCGCGCTTATAATTGGAGCCTTGTCTGAAGACGACGCGGAATTAAATGAAGACAAAGTTAGGGGGCGCGCAGGGCCGGCCTTTGATGAGACGCGGGGAGTGAGGACCCTTCATTTGCAACCTTTAATCAGTCCAGTGAGATCAGACTCACAATGTGGAGGGAGGGAGGGAGGGAGGATGAGGTGGGGGGGGGGAGGGGGGAGAGAAATGAAATGCTAATTAGTATTGATTACCTATGCGCGCTGTGACCCTGCGCGCTCCTCCTGCATTCTTAAATCAACCCAAATTATTGGATTTTCTAATTTTCACGCTCGCAAGGAGAAAAAAAAAAAAAAGGGCGCCGCGCCGAAAAAAAAGATGCCGCCGCGGCGGTCCCCGCGCGTCCGCCGGGGTCTGGGGGCGAAATTGCAGCAGGCCGGACTCCAAGGTCCTTTTTTCGTCCCCCCCCCCGCCCCCCCCGCCACCCACGCCGCCGCTTAAACCGCTCCGGTTTAAGTTAAGGATGATAATTATTCCAGGAGAGTCCGCGGAGAGTAAAGGTGATTCAGGTAGCTTTTACTTCAAATTACATCGGGCGTCAGCGGGCCACTCTGTCCGTACGCATGTGTGTGTAATTAATTGCAGCTAAGACGGAGGAAGAAAAAAAAAAGAAGTCCATTTAGGCGGGAAAAAAAAGGCCAATTACATGTATACACAATTAATACACCCATGGGAAATTGACATTTCCTTTCAAATGATAAGATTAATTTCTAATTATGGTTGCGCACACACACATACACACACACACACACACACACACACACACACACACACACACACACACACACACAAGGCTAATCTATGTCGGTAAAAAGCCACCGCACGCTGAGACCGTGAGGAGCACAAGTGGACAGCGACGGATGGAGGGAATCCGTGTCACTGTGGACCCGTTGAACCGGCGAGCGGCCTCCCTCCAACGCCGCGGAGCTCTGTCGCCACCTGCCGGGGAGGGAAGGAGCGGCTGCAGAGACGCGATTCTTTTTTTTTTATCTTAAGTTAGATGATCAAACTTGAGGCCGAAAGGTGTTTTTTGGTTCCCACGAAGATGAGATTCCCGATTTGATCGACACACGGGTCGAGTTGCTGGTCTGGGAGGGGGGGGGGGGGGTTGGATTTTTCTCATCTGTTTTAACTTTTTCCAATGACTTGATTTTTAAGTCGCCCATAGTTTACTTGATGTGTTGTCTGCTTCGATGTGAGCGAACGCTGTTCTCCTGCCACTTGGGGGCAAATCCCTGCACTCTTCATCCGGGACGGATCATTACACAACAGGTTTCGGGGGGGCCTCATGCAGAAAAGGGGGCCTCCACACTTCCTGTACAAGAGGAGGATGCGCAACATTACTGCATCCATTGTCGTCCTGTCTCACTGCTGTTTTGTGTCCTTTACTTGTTGCTTTCTTTTGTCACAGGCCAGCGTGAGTGCGCGTCTGCGGTCGAGTCCCCCCGTTGCTGACGTTTGGCTGTTTGTCTGCGAGTGTTCTTGTGTTTCTTGGACCGCTGCTACTTGACATCTCACTTCGCAGCTCATGTCGACGCGACATCGCGGGTCCTCACCGGCCATTTTGCATCTGCGGGATTGTTTGTTTTTGTCTTGATCGTCGGTTTCGTGTTTTGTCTTGGACGACGGCTCCTTTGCAGCCACTGAGCTTTCCTCTGTGACTACTTCTTTCATTGTGTCTCTATTTTGAGATTCTTTCAGCAATGGCGCATTTGTGTATTTTGTCTGTTACTCTGCATCTCATTGACATATTTCCTGGATATTTGGAGTACTTTTTCAGTGGTTTCTTCAAAGTATTTTGCATTTTCTTGATAAATTTCGCAGCATTTTTCTCTATTTATTGTTAGTTTCTCGCTCTCTGCTCTCGCTGCCTCTCGTCACCTCCCACCCGCATCGCTGTCTGTTTGCGGTCGCCAGTTTGACTTGGCGGCAGCGGCAGTGTGGAAGCTGTGACCAAGTGACCTCGCACCTTTTGGGCCTCTGAGTTAATGTCCAGCCAGCGTCTGCGGTGATCCACCAACCTGCCCGGAGGTTCGTTCAGTACTCGAGTCTCCCGGGTCTTGCGTGGCTCCATGGAGAAATGATCCACCGACAATGAACCTTGGGTTACACTTCTCAAGTCTTGACTTTATTTGGTGGGAACTACTAGTCTGGTACATGTCTAACTCGGTGCAACTCGACAGACTCAGGACAGCAGTGCCTACAGTTATTAATATATCCATGTTGACAGGCAAAAAAGAAAAAGAAAACAATGTTAAAAAGATAAATATTAATTTCAGTGTAAAGCGCGGCACGCAGTTCCATTGACTTGCAGCGGAAGAACTGTATTGCATCAGTCTCACATAAATACGCTGAACTCCACACTTGTTCTAGGCGGGAACACAGAGCGGCTGCGGTGTCTAGTCTGTCCCGGGGGGGGGCGGGGGGGTCCCCGGCCTGCCTAAAGCGTCCGCAGACGGAGAAAAGTGCAATTTTTAAAACAACAGTGAACACTAAAACATCGAGGACAACGAGAAGGACACACAAATGCATGGCAGGACAGCTGTGTTGGTGTGTGTGTGTGCGAGAGAGTGGTTTGCATGTGTGTGTGTTTGGTCACTGGAGTGTTGAGGACAGTGTGGTGGGTGGAGATCAGGCGCGACACCGAGAAGGAAACAGAGGAGACGGGCATTGCGGGCGCGCGGACGCGTCCTTCGCCGCGTCGTTACTGGAGCTCGATTTTTACGACACACGGACTGACGCCGCACACACTTGTAGTCTTACACTCGGGGCAGGGTTTCGCGTGGCTGCCAGGAGGCGAGGCAGGGCGAGGGGGGGGTGGGGCGGGCCGTCTACATGGCTACCGAGGCGTCCGACTCTTTGGGCCGGTTGTGGACGACGTGCTCGAGCTGCCCCGAGTCGGAGACGTCGTAGCTCGTCTTGTACTTGGCCAAGATCTTCATCAGAGGGCGCAGCTTCAGCCACCACTGCTCCTTGGGGATCCTGTGACTGGAGACACAGGGGCGACACTCAGCTCTCTGCTTTCATGTGAAAGAGATGCTTTTAATCTGAAAATGCACTCGTAAAATATAAAAACAAACGAGCGCTCAGACGTCAGAAAGTAACAACCTGAGCTCAGCCCGATGTCGTGAATTTCGAGTCTTCAAGAAAACCCGCGATTAAAACGTGTCTGTGAAAAGGAAGCCCCCGCCCCCCAACCCTTTTTGTATTCTGCTCGCGTGATACGTACACAAAGTCCGTCTCGTCCTTGAGCTGGACGACGGGCTGGAAGATGAGTGCCCGGCGCCGCATGCCCAGCAGACAGCAGCTGTCCTCGGTGTTGGCGAACACTCGGCCTGCCGGCGAACACAACGGCCGTCAGAGGTCCGGACGCGAACAAGGGTTTTGCAACACACACACACACACACACACACACACACACGCACACACACACACGCACACACACGCACACACACGCACACACACACACACACACACACACACACACATTGTAGTGTCTCGGTGCCAAAGTGTCTCCTCACCACCGTGTCCTATCAGACCACTGGGTCCATCAGTCGGACCTGAAATCAGTCTCCAGATGTTCTGGTCAAATGAAGGCACTGAACCACCGACACGTGCAGAGTTCATTTCTACTGAGCAGAGCCCGAGCAGAACCTGGGGGAACCTGCTCAGACCAAGCTGGAGCTGGCCTCTGCAGGACTGAAAGGGGAACCTGGTCCAATGATGCAGTTAGGATCCAAATGTGAACAGCGAGAGCTCAAAAAGGCCTCCGTTTGGCCTTCACCTGCCAGGACTCAGCATCTTTGAGGGTTCGGAACAAAATAACCTTCTCATATGAACCCGAAGACTCGAAGACTCAGAGACCCAAAAACTTGAGCCGAGATTCGGACATTCAGAGGACTTGGAGTCCTGAGAACTTCACGGAACAGAAATGGTTCGTTTGATTTGCTGTTGCTACCGTTTTAAATCAATCAATCAATAAAGAAAGAAAGAAAGAAAGAGGAACTTCTTCTTCGGACACTTGAAGAAACGCCTGCAGCTCAATCCACAAACTTTTGTTGCACTTACGAAAGTTTTTCCTACTGTCTGAATTCTTGTCTGTGTTGTACGTCGCTTTTGACAAACGCGTCCGCTAAATGGAACTGAAGAACTGCTGAACTGGGACACCTGAGGACCTGGAGACCAGAAGACTCATAGAGCCAAGTCCTCCGAGACCTGGGGACTTTGAACTTGAGGAGCTAAACAGAAGCTTCCAGAGTGTCAAACTGCACCCAAAGAGATCATGTGAACTTGAACGTGGACAAAGAAGAAGAGGAGATGATGGACGCCCATGAGGAGCAGAAGGGGGTCTTCGGGGTTCAGGGGTCCAACAGCTGCTTGGTGCCTGTGTTGGAGGGCTGCATTTTTTCAGGGACTTTGGGGTTTGTAGTTGTTGTGTCTGACTTCACTTTTGTTGTCTTTATTGTCATTGTCATTGTCAAGGCAGACGGAGGACGGGGGGGTGGGGGGGGCAGACTCCTTAGTGGCTTATTCAGCTTCTTCTGAATGAGCAGCTGGGTCCTACCATTGGGCTTGTGGGGATGTCGGGCGGGGGGGTTGGGGGAGACAGCAGTGCGATAAGGGGGGTGGGGAAAGTCATCTCGATTGAGGACCACGTCTGGACCTGACAGACCCAAGGGACCACCTCCTGCTGCCGCCCCAGCTCTGACCAATCGAGTCGAAAGAAGCCCACAGGGGACCCTGCCTTCGCTTACTGAGCAGCAGGGAGGAGGAAGTGATGAAGCACACTGTATGTCCGATTCGACAGCAGCTGCTGCGAAGACCGTGGACTTAACATTTCGGCAGTTAAAAGCTCCGTTTATGCATCGAATCCCGCCTGCGGAGAAAAAAGTCACCATGCGAAGCCGTGTCTCTTTGCAGGAGTGCTCGCCGCTTTGGAGCTGGCCTTCCTCACCGAGCCCAGTGACGTCATCGCGGTCAGGGACCGCCCCCTGCAGCTGGACTGCCAGGTCGAGGGCGAGGGACCCATATCCATCACCTGGAGACGGAACGGCGTTCCCGTGGCAACGGGCAGCAGGGCAACGGTGCTCAGCAACGGGACGCTGCTGATCCGCAACTTCTCCAAGAGAAGAGACGGCAACGAGACGGACAGCGGCGAGTACGAGTGTGCCGCCCAGAACCGCTACGGCCTGATCATCAGCCGCAGGGTGCGCGTGCAGCTCGCCTGTGAGTCCTCGCACACAAGACAGCAAACACACACGAGCACCCAGCGCTGCGCACCTGTATAACCTGTGTGGCTCTCGCACCCCCGTCCCCACAGCCCTCCCAAAGTTCCTGACCCACCCGGAGTCGATGGCTGTGGACGAAGGGGGGGTGGCCAGACTGACGTGCCAGGTAAATGGGATTCCAGAGGCCACCATCATCTGGCAGAAAGACCGCCTCCCGCTGAGCACTGACGACCCACGGTACAGCTGACCCTTCGCGACGTCTTCTTGGGGACTGCGAGAAAGTCCCACTGGCCGTTCAGCCCCAGGTGCAGCCGGGGAGTGTTTGACGCATGTGATGTGTGCAGGTACACCCTCCTCCCGAATGGCGTGCTGCAGATCACGGGCGTCCGCAGAGCAGACGGCGGTTTGTTCCGCTGCGTCGCCTCGAACATCGCCAACACCCGCTACAGCCACGAGGCCCAGCTGTCCGTCACGGGTAAGACCGAACCAGGGCCAAAGCGGTCCACGTGGGGTTTCTGAAGGTCTGGACTCTGACGGGGGTCGGGGTTTTCTGTGGCTGCAGTTGCAGGTTCGAGGACCTACCGGGAACCCGTCATTCTGTCTGGTCCTCAAAACCTCACCATCAACATTCACCAGACCGCCATCCTCGAGTGCATCGCCACAGGAAACCCTCGACCCATCGTTTCGTGGAGTCGCCTTGGTAACGAACCTGCTCATTTTGCCGTCTGCTGTGAGGATTCAAGAGGCGAGGCACGGAACTGATAGGTGTGTGTGTTCTCGTGTGTGTGTGCTCGTGTGTGTGTGTGTGTGTGTGTGTGTGTGTGTGCTCGTGTGTGTGTCAGACGGGCGCTCCATTGGTGTGGAGGGAATTCAGGTCCTCGGAACTGGGAACTTGATGATCTCGGACGCTACGCTGCAGCATTCCGGAGTTTACGTGTGCTCGGCCAACAGGCCCGGCAGCAGGTCCAGGAGGACGGCGCTGGGACGGCTCGTGGTGCAAGGTAAACAACAGGGACGCAAACACAAAGCAACATAGAAGGACAAAGACCAGCATCCGGGATTTGAGCGCAGCAGACATTCACGAGGTTCCTTCATGAGGCTACAACGTTGAACCCGCTCACACACCTGGTGCCCGTCGCCACGGCAACATGCCACAACGCCGAGTAAACCGACTCCGTGCGACAATGAGCGCAGTCCACCCTGAAGTCGTCCCGCTAAGGTGGAAACCAGCTTCATGCTGCTTCTCTCGTTGGTTTGCGAACTCACTGAAACGCTGCAGGGTCAGACTTCCGTGGGTTGGCTGGGAGCAGCCAGTTCACACACGACAGACCAGAAGGATCCTGTTGGGGGCGTTTGATCGGTGCTGTCTGGCTCTCAGCTGCAGCTCAGACAGAAGGGGGCTGCAGGGCAAAGGTCAGAGGGCCAACAGGCTCATTGTTAGCCTCATTAGCATGTGGATTAGCATGAGAAGAGTCCCACTTCACAATGAGGACTCTTTATGCCACATCAACACAACACAGCACGACACGTCACCACACAAACACGCATCCACACGTCATGAACAGAACCGGGGCAAACAGAGCCAGAAACACCAGAACAACACCAACAGTAAGGTGCAAAAACAAAACAATCAGGACTGAATGTGGCATAAAGCCGATCCTTCACGACCACATTCTAATTTAGGACGTTAAAAAGCCTTTAATATTATTTTTTAAAAGGTTTTTATTTGATTTTAAGGGAGAAAATAAGTCAAGTTGATGCTGAAGTCCCTTGAAGGATTGAATGTAAACAGGACTCAGCTTTATTGTGTGTTTGTGCGAAGCCAGACAGCATCTGTTGTGGGACCGGGGGGGATGGGGGGTCAGAGGTCAAAGTGCTATTCAAACAGAAACGACGAGTTCAAGTTCACTTTGGAGGGTTTGTTCACACACGACTTCTGTGAAGCGTGACAGAATGGCGGCGAACTGAGAAGCTCCACCCACATCTTGTCAAGCCACACACGCACGCATTGTGAAGTTCCTTCTTCTCCTTTTCAGCTCCTCCGGAGTTCGTGCAGTGGCCTCAGTCACTCTCCAGACCAGCAGGGGGCAG
>JASSRZ010000002.1:13376089-13390149 GCA_032164315.1 Malacoctenus gilli | reverse complement strand
GTTTTCCACTCTAAATACGTCTGATCCTGTTTTTGTTTTTTTCTCGCTGTATTTACTGTGTAATCTGTTGAAGGAAAAAACACAGGACAGATTCCTGACTGGACTACAGGAGCCTTACGGGGCTCAAAGTCATGAACGGGGACAGAGCCTTGTTCGAGGGACGGATTTTAACGCTTCACTTTAGAAACAAACGGTGTGAACGCACTCCTACACTCGTTATTTAAAGGTCCCATCAGCCTCTTTTGAAACTTTGTCTGCACACTCTCTCCTAAAGTTGAATTGGTGTCAAGATACACTGTCGTCTGGCAATTTTTCTGTTTTTTAAATAGTTTCAAACTACGGAAAACTGGATTTGTTTATTTCTTTCTGTTTGCGGAGCATCTAAACTCGCGTCAAAATGAAGACTGATTAACACTTTCCAACAGTAAAATATCGGACCTTGAAATAATCAGGGAGCTTCGGGTTCTAAATCACGCTTTCACCACGTGTATCTCTTTAAAACAGTCCAAATCAACAGTGCCTCAGTTCAAATTCGCACTACTTTTTTTTCAATTTCAGTCAGATTGCTCAATAAAAATGATTATGAATGCAACAGCACGGAACCACATGGTGATGCGCTGACATAAGGTGGGAAAAGGCTAATGGAAAGTACCAACATCACACTCTGCACTGTTATCATACATAATGCACACATCTGTACAAGTCATTTTGTTTACATTTGTAATTTGTTATTGTATGAATACTGTTGCTAAAGTCATTAATATTTATCTCGAGGCAAAATCAAAGAAGAGCAATTAGAAAAAGCCTCATTGGCAAAAGAGAGGCTAATATGCTAAAAGGAGAGAAAAAGCTGTAAACGTACCTCGAATCCGCCAATTACGAGCAGCGCATTTATATTGTGCTCTCTCATCTGCTCAGCAATTTTATCGACATGCTTTGCAGGAAGTGTTCTGAGGAAGAGAAAGAAAATTGTCTCCTTACTCAGATTAACATTCTGCTCTCGTCCGAAACCTCATTAGAAGGGAACGAAACGCCTTCGTGCCGCGAGGCCACGGGGCCGCTCGGACGTTTACCTTTTGGTTCCCAACAGAGAGCCTCCCTGTCCCGTCCACCCTCCAACATCTGCCCATTTAATCTCTTTAATCTGTGGGGAAGAAAACAAAAACACGCGGTCTGATTAAAGAGGCAAAGGATGTCGAATGTCTTCATGGTGCAGGTTCGACCGCTGCAGAAGTCCGAGGCCTCGGTAGGAAATGACAGTTCCATCCCAACGTATCACAATCCTTTGCAACTGAATGCTTCCTGCTGACAGCGGTCCATCAAACGCACACCTAAATGCTCTTGACACCCTTCCGTGTCGCTCCAGTTGCGTCCTTCCTAACACGTCGCCCACACGCTGCACAAAGCGGAGCGAATCGACCTGACAGGCTGGCCTCATCCAGCGGGGTAACCGCTGATGAAAACACAGCGAGGTGTGCAGCCAGGAGTCCCCCCGAGCTCCGAATTAGAGAAATCCATTATTCCCTCTGCTCTCATCTTCTCGGGGTCAGTTGGCAGCAGTCGGGTTCGAGCCGGCCGGGGCAATGTTTAACGGAGCGCTCGCACTGGAGACATTGTGGCGAAGAAAAAATACTCAGCTTGCTTCCTTTGAGCTTTGTTCGCTGATTGATCTAAACCTGGAACCCCCGGGGGGGGGGGGGGGGGATTTCAGGTTACCTGCTGGGGGAAAGGTCAATGGAGGAGAGAAGCTGTTTGAAACCTGTTCGACTGGTCAAGATATTGTAAAACGAGGCCGTCTCTTATTACAAGCAGGACGAAACTCACAGTTCCAGGTCATACTGACTCTGTTCTATTCAATGCTGCACTCAAAACTCTCTTTGTTTGGACGACTTTACAAGTTGAAGGGACTCCCATGACAATTTGCCCACCTGCCGTTTGTGAGCATATTTTGCTGCCACCTACTGGTTTAAAGTAGTAGTGCGCGCACTCTGGACAAGCAGAAAAGAGAAGCGAGCGTTTGAGTGTGTAAAAGTCCAAAATATTATTATACTATATAGATTATAATATATCATTCTAATCTGCTCCAAAAAACTCACCTGTCCTTTGCAGAACCCCTCGAACCCATCATTGACGGCAAACATCTTGTGCCCCTCCGAGATGCCCACCCTAACAGCCGACCGAACGGCCGCGTTCATCCCCGCCGCTGGTGCGCCCACGTTCAACACGGCCACATTGAAGTTGCTCTGTAGGGCAGAGGATGCACAGCAGCACTTAACGGACACATACCAAGCAGATCTGGCAACAAATGTGCGGCTTAATGAACAGCAGTGCGGCCTAATTAATCCGACAGTGTGCGCCATGTTGAAGGACATTTGATAGTTGTGTGCGAGGGGGGGGGGGGATCAATAGCTGCTTTGTGTTGCTCTCTCGGCTCCGCGGTGTGCTTATAGAGGTCATCATCAGATACGGGAGGGGGAAGCTGGACCCTGAGGCGAGCCTGTTGTGCTGCCTGCACACCTTTCTGACTCTTTGGACTGTTCCCCCCTCTCCCCCACAGCACCCCCGTTCTCTCTCTGGAGCCTCGGCAGTAGGTCGCACGCTGCCTCTGGCGGGGTTGAACAAGTCATCCCTCAGCAGGAGGTTGGGGGGGGGGGGGGGGCAGGTGTTATTTGATATCATTACACGGCAGAGCAACACGGAACCACCTGGACACCGAATCAAGACTGACTGTGATCACAGACTTCAAGCAAATAATGTTCACACAAACAGCAGGGCGCTTTAAGTCCTTCATAAGTAGTGGTGCTGCAGTATGATGCATCTGTCTCGTTACACATTTCGAGGAAATCTTCACTCAGTACACGATTCCTTGTTTGGCCGAGTAGCTCTGAAAATAGCGAGCGGTGCATCACGACCGCAAGCAGCTGAGTCACGATTTGTGGGCAGACTCCGAAGGCGAAGGCTGATAAAAAATTAAACATCCCGGCGTGTCGGGGAGGCTGATCTGACTCGAGGAACGACCTGCTATCCAGGCACTGTGTTTGTTTGGCTCGCTGTGCCGTGTGTACAAACTGACGGATCTTCTTCTGTGTGTGCATTCACGGCGGGCGAAGGGAAGCCGAACGGCTCCGTCGCTGCCAACGGCGGTGACTTACAACGGGCAGCTCGGACTCCGGTTTGCGGTGAGCCAGCAGCTTGTACGTCTTCAGGTTGTTTTCGAAGCTCCTGCGAATGAAACCCAGACGTTTGGGTGAGCAGGTGAGCAAAAGTCAGGGATGTCTTTAGATAACAAGGACAATGACGACAAATGTTGGAACATGACGGGTTCAATTGAGTTAAAAAACATTTAAAGATCAAAAAAAGCTTCAATATAAACCAAGAGAGCTCGTTTTTTCGACAGTTTGTGGGAGAGGGACTCTAAAAAGAATCCAAATGTTTTTTCATGTTTGAAGATCTGTTTTAATATCTAAGGTATACGCAGAGACTTGTTGAATGATGACAAAAAACACACAACCTGATGATAAATATTGACTATAAACAACCGGGTGGTGGTGTACGAAAATAGCCTGTTGACCTTCTTCCTTTACGCCACCTGTCTACAGCGGGTAACGTCATAAAGCGAGTGCCGCGCCGCCCCCTGCAGGGCACTCGGGCTTCAGCGAGTCAAATCGGACATACCTGCCCCGGAGCTTCACGGCCTCCTCAAAGCATTTCTGGTCCATGGCCTTCTGCACCTCTTGAGTCTGAGGAGACGAAAATCAGTTCAGTCGTGTTTCATCTGTGGAATCACCTCATTTCTAACACTGCTGTCGTCCCTATATAAGCGATGCTATGCTGCTTCACTCCTGAAGTCTATATTTGCCTTTAAAATGGCACAAAAGTAAACAAGTCATCGGATTTGTTGCGGGACAAAAATGACTAATACGCAAACCTGTCGTGACCCACATTATAACAGCCTGCCGGGTGCAACAAATCTCCTTTGTGCGTCTCTATGGAGATGGGTTCCACTTACATCATCATATTGGCAGTCCTCGCCTGAGCCAAATTCTTGAGATGATCATTAACTAGACTCAACTGCCTCTCAAACAATCCAGCCCTCTCGTGGTCATTAGTGCCTCTCCAAACCCGATTGGCTGTTTGTTTGTCATTATGAGTCGAGTTCCTCGTCTTCGCTGACTCTGCCTCTCTCATCTCAGCCGCTGCCTTTTTTTCTTTCGCGTGTGTGTGTATGTGTATGTGTGTGTGTGTGTGTGTGTGTGTGTGTGTGTGTGTGTGTGTGTGTGATGGTGCTGGAAAGTTTCCAGCGTGCTCCGCGGCGCTCACCATCTGCACGCACTCCATCAGAGGCAGGCGCACCGACTGGTTGCCGCTCAGGGAGACGACGCAGGCCGGAGTGTTGGCTGTGGTTTCGAGCAGGGCGAGGACGGCCTCCACGCCCATGCGGCTGGCCTGTCGGAGCAAAAGCGTGCACACACATGACGGCCGTTACACATACCGTCCTTGCTGAAACACATCGATTCAAACACTCAATCACAGCGCGCACTGATGGCCCCCTGAAGCCCTCCCAGATTGTCCTCAAAAAAGGACGAGGCCAACCTTTTTTTTGTGTAATTCTCCTTTTATTTTGGAAATTTGCTTTGTTGTGCTTTCACTTTCTCCTCCCTTTCCTCCCTCAGTCATGCACACCTAAGAGTAATCCACCTGACCTGCCCCTGACACTCCCCTCAGGCAGCCCCATTCACCGCTCCGGTTTCTCCGGCCGACTGACTTTTGTTTCTCCTCGTTTCTTTCCGGTGTGTAGCGTTTCATTTAGCTTTGTTCTTGCGGCTCTTTTTGTCCGCTCGCCTCGTTTACCAGTGCTCGCGCGAGAGGCGTCCTCGGTCGTTTTCCCAGAGTGCCGCAGCAGTGCCGCGCCCCCACGTGCTCAGCCTCAAATCTGTTAATGTGCTTAGCCTAAAACCTGAGGCTAGCTTCTCCTCAGACACACACAGGATTACACAGGAAAACGTTCTGGCCAGCCGAGCTCGTCCACGCAATAATAACAAAGAGAAACATCGGCTTAAATATGTGATCATATTAGGCTTGCCAGTAAATGGTTAAGCCTGTAAGCTGCGGGGCAGCAGGAGAAAGAATATGCGAGGAGAACCAAATGATAAACACCGCTGGTCATAAACTGAAATTTACAACACGGAGATCTTGTGATGGCTGTGAGTGTTTACCTCTAAACAGATTTATGACTATGAAGTCATGTGCCACCTTCGTACAGTGAATCATTTGGTCCAGCATAACTCTGTCAGCTGGTGAGTTGGTGCATATTCAAGTTTATGGAGATTGAATCAGGCGACATATTAGAAGTTTTAACTTTTGTTGAAGATGCTCCATGAGAAATGCATCGGAATTGGGATGAAATGTGTTTTAAAAGGCAAAACCAGACCTGCTAACGCCCCCTTGCATGCTGGCAAATCACGATTTGTCGACACTGAATTGAGTCGGCAGTCTTTTATAAAAGGAAACTTAGAGGGCTACTGGGAAAAAAAATGGAAAGCACGCACACACACAGTTCAGCCCAGACTCACCAAGATGCGGTCAAATGCAGACGGAGTTCCTCCTCGCTGCACGTGGCCCAGGATTGTCACTCTTGTGTCAAAACCCAAACATTTGACAACAAGCTGGAAGGGAAAGTCCACAGGATTAAGTAGGTTTCACAGGAATACTCCACCTCTCCTTGTATTGAGTGTAGTATCAACTGATCCTTATGATGAAATGGCACTAATGCATCTTACGCACAAAACAACTTAATTCAAAAGAATATGTGCAGGCCACTTACATCTAGAAATGCAAACATAAATGAACAGGTGCACCACAGACACAATATTGAAGCTGAAGGAAAGGGGAAGCAGCAAAGCACAAGCAAGCCATTCTAAGTTTTCAGTCATGTTAGTTAGGGGAGAGGGGGAGGGGCGGGGCTCTCAGTTCACTTTGAGACTTCAGGCAAGTGGGGGGGGGGGGGTAACTTAAACAGAGAGAACCCGAATAAACCCAAAAGAAAAACCCAACACTTTGCAGGATATGTTCAGTTAGACCCGGTGACAATCCGTGTGAGGGCGTTTACAGTGGGAGGTGTCACGGTAAGCTCTCTGGGTGAAGCGCTTTGAAATAAAAACAGATGTGTTGCTTTGCCAGTTGGAGGTTTAGCGAGCGTGTCGGAGTCCGTCGGTGTGGTGGAAAGCCGTCTTACCGAAACTAGCGCGTGTGGATGACAGAGCATTCCAGAGACACAGCAACAGAGTCAAAACCACACCAGGGCAGCAGTACAGTGGTAGAGGTCATACAGGAGGGCAGTGGGAAAGCCGCAGCGCCCCCGGACGCGGAGCTGTGTACTTACATCCTTTACATAGTCTGTGGTAATGGCTTTGTTGTTACGATCAATCGCCCCCTCGGCTACAATTATGATATTCAGCCTTTTCATCCCTGCTCGGTTCTACAAGGAGGGGGGGGATGCAGGTGGAGACACAACATGACAGGAAAACTCAGACCGTGGCTGTGACGTGGGCTTTCAGAAGCACAGGGAGGGCCGGGCCTGGATGGGCGCTCTCTTTTTGCACTTAATAATTAGCCGAGCGCCGCTCATGTCGTCGCCCGTCGCCGTGGGATCGCTACGAGCTTCCATCGCGTCAGGGCCTCCTTGCTTCTGGCTTCCCCCTTTCTTCACAACAGATAGATACTCACATCCTTGACATAACTAGAGGTTATAGGCTTCCCGTGCCTGTCAATGGCTCCCTCTGCAACTATGATAATGTTCAGCCTTGTGCCCCTGGATCGGGTCTGAATCACAGGACATCGGCATGTTTTTAAAGAAGGGAAAACACAGTGAGACGTCAGGTAGGCTGAAACTGAATAGAGCTATTGGATAACGGTGTGGGTTTGCTACTTGTAGAGAGAGAGATCAAAAATGTATACCAGTGTCATTGTAAAAATCTAACATTTCAAAGCCTCATTGGGTCTACAGTCGTAGAAAACAAACACGGCTGTGTTACCGCAGACAGTTTCTGACACATCTTGTCCTCCCAGCCGTCCTCCGGGGGCATTTCAGGGATCAGCACCCAGTCTGCACCGCAGGCCAGCGCGCTCACCAGGGCCAGGTAGCTGAAATATACCACGTACAGGACAACATGTGGACTCACTGAGGTCACAAAGGGCTCTTTCTGTGCCAGAGGGATCTTGGAGTCTGGATGTGCTGCATACATCCTTACCCGCAGTGTCTCCCCATCACTTCCAATACAAATGTTCTCTGGTGACTGAAAGACAAAGAACAGAATGTGACTTTGTTTGAGAGACCCGGGAAAAAGTCAATGACAGACGACGTGTAAGAGCTCATTATTAATCACGTTACAAAGTCAAAAACTGGAAGCTGGAGATCTTGTACTACAGCTAGACTTCACCCCTGGTCTCACCTCTGTGCAGTTGTCATGATTGCGTCCACCACCTCGATGATTCTGTGCAGAGCGGAGTCCGTGCCAATCGTCATGTCGGTGCCGCAGAAGTCGTTGTCGATGGAGCCGACCATCCCCACGATGTGGAGGGCCGAGTACTTCTGGACAGCGTCGGCTTCGATATCACCTGCACGGATCAGGGGGCCGCAGATCAGCTGGCGTGTTTGTCAGGTTGCCGTCGCCGCTTGTTGCCAAAATATCACAGGACAGGCAACAACAGGAAGTGCTGAGTTCAGGGAAACTCCTAATTTGAAGCACCACTGCGGTTGCTCGGTGCAGAAAACCAAATACTCCCAGTGGTAGTGGGGGCGTTTGTTTACCGCAGTGGGGGTCACACTGTCTGTCAGGGAACGCCGTCGGGAGTGAAACGGGAGTTTGGCCTTTCTTCGCTACCTTGTTCCACCAGCTCCGACAGCAGGCCGCTCCACTCCTCCCGGAAGAGGTTGGCTCCCGTCAGGCTGCCGTCGCCGCCGATCACGCACAGGTTGGTGATGCCACGCAGCACCAGGTTGTGCGCCGCTTTCAGGCGTCCCTCGTGGGAGCGGAACTCTTTGCAGCGGGCGCTCCCGATGACGGTCCCACCCTGAACACAGTCGATAGCAAGCCTGAGTGTGCAGCAGCTCTGCTGTCAAATCTTCCGCTCGCCTTTCACTCTGAAAGTTTGCGGACGCGGCACGGCTTGGGCTTCGCTGTCTCGCTTCAAAGCCCTCTGACAAGATAAACACGGCTGAGGAACACACACTGCGTGCCGGGATGTTCAAGAATGACATCTTGAAAACCACAAGTCGGCCTTATCTTGGTTTTCACATGACCTGCATGTTCCACTTTTCTGCTCCGCTGCCTGCAAAACCAAACTGACTTTGATGACGTTGGATTCCCAAGTTCCTTCTTTGGGAGTGAAAAAACCCGTTCAAAAACTAGTGCTGTGAGAAAACATTGACACACTTGCAAAGAACACGTTGCACATTTTTTTCTCAAAGTGCCTAAAAAGGGATTAGATGTCATCTTTGATTTATTACAAGCTCACCTCACAACTCAATGAACCAATCATGGACGTGACTAACTCCTGCCACCAGCAAATAAAACATAATTGCATGTGAGCGTTACTGCTGCAGAGATGTTTGGACCCCTTTTGCTGTCATTTTTTGAAATTAGACTCCACTTCTAATTTTTGCTGTGCTTTGTTTTCGCGTGAGCGCTTTGAAAAGCTCTAATTTCAATCATAAGAGTTCCTCAATTTATTCAAACAAAAAAGAAAACGGCTGCAGATGAGAGAGCTACGGTTGGTATCTCCCTGACATCCAGTCATTGTATCAGGCGTGTGCGTCATGCTGCTTTGTGACAGTGACTCACCACTTGTAGCATGCTGGAGACACTTTCCCATGTGGCTTCCTTTATGTTGTCCCCTCCATCCACCATACCCTGATATCCCTGTTTGAGATAAAAAAAAAGAAACAGTAATCTTCTTATTATATGTTCTCTACAGCTTAGCAAACAAACACTCCAACGGCAGGCTTACAGTCGCAGAGAGATGACTGCAATCGCAGCGTTTGGTTGCCATCACTCAGAGTGGTACATTTCTACCTGATGTAAAGCCACAGAACTGAGCACATGTGACTGAACAGGTTCGATGTTCTCCCCTTATGCTGTGCGAGATATGAGCTCTCCCACAGTGCCTTGCTACCTGTGAGGAAGGCGAGGGTCACACATGCGTCTGCTGAAGCCCGAGTTTGCTTATGTAACCGCACGCTGAGTGGGCACGTCCACAGATGTGGTGGGATCACAGGATGAGCGTGCAGGGAGCAGTCTGTGCTGCAACTCCTCCAACATCTGCTTCATGGGCAAAAGCATCCAATCTTTCATGCTTGAAAACACTGATACTACAACTGTAAATAGACAGCCATGAGTTTCATTCATTTAAAGTGAAAAGGAAAAGTTAACATCAGTAAATGTGGCCCCCTTTAAACTTGCACCGTGAAGTAGAGTCTGCACTGGCATTAGTTTGCAGCAGGACATTTTCCAAGCTTGGACGTACTCCAACAGAATCACATTACCTCCAAGCGCTTTGAGTGGGGGAATTAATTAGCAT
Organism: Malacoctenus gilli; assembly: GCA_032164315.1. NCBI lineage: Eukaryota > Metazoa > Chordata > Actinopteri > Blenniiformes > Labrisomidae > Malacoctenus > Malacoctenus gilli. The sequence goes on along the minus strand of JASSRZ010000002.1, from coordinate 13,380,570 downwards.
GAGAGTTTGGACTCACCTCATGAATAAAATAGACTTTTGCACCCACGTATAAACCCATTCGCACCACAGCGCGGACAGCAGCATTCATTCCTGGAAAAGAAAAAGAAGTAAAGGAATAAATCGAACAAACTGTATCTAGGACGTCCCTACAGTGACAAGCATGTTTAAGCAGAGTACAGTTTGATGTGCATGAAATTCGTGGTTAGCTCTTCACTCTGCAGGGTTGTAGCACAAATTGCCATGCACTGTATTGCAAAACCACTCAAAAGATAGAAGGACCCGTTGCACATCCGACTGACATTCTCAGCAACCAGTGGTGCTGAACGTTATTTATCCCCGCTGATTGATGTTACAGAGGGAGCCTGCTCCTGAGCACAGTCAGCAGATTAAAACTCTTACCTAAATTGGAATTAAAAACTAAAATACAATCCTAAAGTAGATTTTGTTTGAAGGTTTTCAGAGGGCCTCACATTACAAGTGAGCTGTGGCTGCTAACACCCCTTCCAACCCTTTCTACAGTGTCTTTGTTTATACTGTCTGCAGGGGTTTTTTTTTGATCCCCCCTCCCGTCCACTGAGCACTGCCTTTTATGGTCAATAGGTTTCCCAGGCTCCTGCGGCGGCCTCTCACTCATTCTCCAGTCAGTACGAGCAAACCCAGTCCCGGTGATCTCCTGCTTTGTGATTCGAATGTCAATGTCAGGTTGGCTTTAACACCCACCGAGGGGATAAAAGCTAATGCTTGGCCTCGGGAGCAGGCTGACGGGATCTTGGCCGGCTGGAGAGGCTCCGAAACAACGCAGGAAAGAGGCCGAGTTTGTCTGCACGAGCTAATGAACGGTGCGGCTCCGATGGCAACCATGCAGAGCGGTTACTAGGCAACGCAAAGGTTTAGGCCATTAGGGCAGTAGGGGAAACAGGAATGGGACAAACCTCCGAAATGCATCAGTGTCTTCGATGTATTTCGAGCAAAATGCATAATTAGCAGAAAGAGGGGAAAAAAGCCATTGCAGGGTGTAGCAACCGAATGGCCTTATCTGATTACATAACTGTTTTCAAATGAGCAGCCTGGCTTAATCGCACGAGAAGGCCAGAGAACACCGAGCGTAAGAGGGAAACAGTAAAGACACGCCAGTGTTTCTCGTTCAGGGTTCAAAAGTCACCGTCGCGCAGACGAGCTATCGCTCGTTCTGCATGACTGACACTTTCTCCTGCAGAATGCCGCGAAAGCAGAGAGGCCGAGGCGACACAATGCCCTCTGACACTGGCGATCAGCTCCTGTCATGCATGCACGCCGCAGCCCCACTGGCTTGCAGGGACCAGGCTCTGTGTGTTGTTTCTAGTCGCTGGATGTGCCAGTTTGGAGAGCAAGAGATGGGAGACATTCCAGGGAATCAGGGAGCGCCAATGGTGCCCCCTCCTATAGGCTTTTTTAACAGACCGTGAGAATTGAAGTGTATAATTGTGTGTAGGGGGCCAGTTACATCATCATATGTGTGGTTATTTCTTTTATACCAGGGGCTGCCTTTGTGTCACAATCGTGAAATAATCACATCACAGCCATACAAATGCTGATGAGATTTTCTGCATTACATTTGAATGCCTTTTTTGCACAATGTGGTGACTGAGCAACAGCTTCTTAAAGATTAGATCCACGAAGGTTTGACGTTTCAGTAGTAATACAGAGTGGATTTTATATTTTCTTCATCTCAAGGCGTGAAAGAGTTAGTCGCATGATCTATTTAAAAAAGCAATGCGCTGGTGGTCGCCTGAGCCACGCGTGTCAGTCAGAGCGAATGGCAGCGGTATGCGGAGACGGTGGGTGTGTTCGATGAGCCTCGCTGTCAAACCGAGAGCGGAGCCGGTGAGCACATGACCAGGGTTTCCTCTATGACGCGCTCTCGGGGCTGTATGCGGCTCATCACGTACACAGGATACAGGCATCTCACCGCTGGCCCGCTCTCCGCCAACTGCAGCCTCCAGCTGAGTCTGCGCCGCGCGATGTGGACGCAGAGGCAGCCTTTCGGAGGGGGCTCGTGTGTCCCGCTGATTACCGTCGACAGCAGGAGAGACACAGAGACGCGCCGCAGTGCGGTGGCCTGTTCTCCTGTCCCCTGTCGCTTCTTCTTCTCTCCTGGTTAATTACGCCGCGCCGTGATTAAATGCTAATGTAATAAGCTGGCCGGCTGCAGCGCGATAATAAAACGCCGTGCTGGGAGCACGGGGACCGGCGGCACGGTTCGACCTTGACATCTTGAACGCTGCGGCGGTGGTGCAGAGCGACGAAATGCCACCGAATCGATGACACCGCGGGGATGCTGTTCGTGGGGTTAGCGGAATGCTTCCCTGTTAGCACGCGAGCTAACCGGCGGGCTACCCTCGAGCGCTACTGTACATTACGGCGCTCATATCTGCCCCCCCCGCCTGACGATTTCTCCAGCGCGAAAGGCCTCGTCAGCACGCTGACAGTGGCAGCATCACGCCGCTGCAGACGTGCACTCTTGTCCTCTGCAGGTCTGCCTGTACTGGCATCGCTCTATCGCATCCGATGTAGAGGACAGTTAGTTCTTTTTTACCTTGAGCATCCCCTCCGCTGGTCAGCACCGCGATGGCTTTCCCCGCTCCCGACAGGTTCTCAAAAAATATCTTCTTGGTGTCTGGCTGCGCCATTTTCACACCTTTTCAATACTTATTCCACACCAACTCGAAGAAATACACAGTCGTGGGGGCTTGTAGCAGTTTTAAAGGTGCTAAAATGATGAAGGGCAACTGTCGTACGCCCCCTTACTACCAATGAACGCCCGCTCCGCTCTCCTTCTATCTGTTCCGCATCCAGTCAGTGATTTGCATAGGCTGAGCGTGGGGACAGTGATTGGCGACGGTGTGAGCCAATCAGAGGCGAGTGGTGGAATCCATCGTTCGAGTTCAAACCAATCAAAAGAAGGTTCTCTCAAACGTGGGCGGCTCAAACATTCTAAACGTCGAAGTGTGGTTCTCGTGGTAGTTACCAAGAGCAACCCTTCAACGTTGCACTTTGTTGCAATTATAAAGCCTGACATTCAATTAATCGAAACAGGAAGCTTTAGCAGTCACACCACACGTACATGAACAGCTACACGCAAAATCCTTGCAATAATTTGGTAATAATACGACAGTACTCAATTCAACAAGTCCACAAAACTGATTCTCCATTGTTCCAGGCTCATTGTTGGTTGACTCCGTCTTATGGGACAATAGCAGGGAAGCAGCTGATGTGAAAATGCCTGTTCAAATTAATTTTTACCTAAAACCTAAATCACTTCACAGGTGGAAGATACTTGTGGCTTCATCTTTCATCTTCAAAAGTGTGAATGTCGTAACTTATTTTAGGTAGGGCTTGTATTCACTGAACTGAGGCATTACATATCAATTAATTGAGATTTCCCCGAGAAGAACGTGACGAAAGCGATTGCAAGCAAAACGTGAGGATTTTTTTTTATTTGACTCACTGTCTCCATCTTGGGGTTTCAAGCTCAAACTACAAGTAAAGATAACCTCTTATTTCAGCTTTTCCAGAATCCCACTAAAACGTTTTGATAAAGTAAATAAAACAGCATCTGCTGTCTCTTGACCAGTATTCAGATTCAAATAATTCAAAATCAGGAGTGCAGTAGTCTGCAGACGAACCATACATTTAATCAGGCTGATCTCTGGAGCTGTGTGTTAATCAGATCATTCCCTCATCAGTAGTGTGATCGTCCTGTTAATTAGCATTCAGGTGATCGGACAGTGTTTTTACAATAGTACAATGTTTTTCGACATACAGTAAGAATATAGTTGTCAAACCTCATCCATTCCAACTGGTTCTACTATTACTTCCCCAATCAAACACTTGATGGCGCTCCTAAACAAGTTTGACACAATTACAAACTGTAGAGTGAAATGTTTCAGCATATTTGTCTGGTAAATGATACATGTTCTTGAAATTTCACAAATCAATTGTTTATCTTCTTAAAAAAAAAACACACAAACTGCACATTTTAATGCTGATGGATGCATTTCTTCTTCATATATTATCCAATCAGGTTATGACAAATTGTCTGAAGGCATCTGGACATAAATTATTCCCTAAGCTTATTTTTCATGCGATTGATCTGATTGCTAAATGATCCAGTTTATCTGTTTGAAAAGACGTCCCAGCAGAAGCACGGCAAGTTGTTCGTTATCCCAGACGTGTCCTCCCTCTCGGTCCTTGTGATCTTCTTCTGGGAGAGGGACTTGCTCTGCTTTGTATCAGCGCCCTCCCCCCCCGGGCGTCTGCAGCAGCCGTGTGGTCTCGCTCCACGCCGCCGCCGAGAAGATGGCTTTGGTGGCAACGCGCAGCAACCAGCTGGAGATGCCACGCGGGGCCTCTTCAAGCGTCTTTCATCTGCGCTCCTCCCTTGGGGGGGGGGGGGGGGGGGGGGGGGGGGGGGGGGGGGGGGGGGGGGGGGGGGGGGGGGG
>JASSRZ010000002.1:13316533-13329944 GCA_032164315.1 Malacoctenus gilli | reverse complement strand
GTGTGTGTGTGTGTGTGTGTGTGTGTGTGTGTGTGTGTGTGTGTGTGTGTGTGTGATTGTGTGTGTGTGTGTGTGTGAGAAAGAGATCTGCAAGCTTCAGAATTCCAAAGTAAAACCCCTTCAACTGTAGCCAGCATGCAAATAGTCATTCATTCACTGTCTGCATCGCTTATTAATCCGTCACTACGGGTCGCGGGAGGTGCTGGAGCCTATCCCAGGTTTTTGCAGGCGAAGGCAGGGTCCACCCTGGACAGGTCACCAGTCCATCGCAGCGCAACACAGAGACAAGCAACCATTCACGCAGCCACTCACACCGACGGACAATTTGGAATCACCAATTGACCTTATGCATGTTTTTGGAGTGAAGAGAGGAAGCCGGAGTACCCGGAGAGAACTCACGCATGCACAGGGAGAACATGCAAACTCCACACAGAAAGGCCCCCCCCCCACACCTGGGCGCGAACCCTGGACCTTCTTGCTGTGAGGCGAGAGAGCGGACCACCACGTCATCGTGAAGGCTGCGTGCAAAAATCTCTGATTAAATTCGCACACTCATAGAGGGCTGAAAAAAGCCCACTTAGTTTGTTTTGATTGTTGCTTTCTGTCTAATTTTAGGGGCACCCCAAAGCTCACTCCTCAGGCCCCTACTTTTGACCATTTACGTGTCTTCTTTAGTGAAACCATCAAAAGACGTGATGACTTATATCATGTCATTAGCAGCCCTCAAGACGACAGCACCGAATGGGATCAGTTTCAGGGGGGCGCTTTGGCACGATGGTCAAGCAGAGGGACACAAGGCCGTAAATCAGGTTTTACTTCGTGTCAACCATTTAAAAAAAAAGACACAGAAGTTAGATTTAGGTTCATGAGTTAGTGAGACAGAGGTTCTACGTCAGCAGATACCACTCACTGGTTTGGGGAACGAACCTAAAACAGGCTTTATCTCGACTTTTGCCGTGAATACACGCAGTCGATGCGACGCCTCACTTCCGATCTTTCTGCAGGATTTTGTGTCGAGTCGTTGGCGTCAGAGATTCTCAGCTGATTGTTTCGATGGCTGCAGCTTTTCCCTCAAAACTTTCTGAAAGCCGACTTTTTCGAGCCCGTGCCGGCTGAACACTTCCAGACCCAGCGTGCGTGCCCGTGAACCCAACACCGTTCCGCTGATAAAGCCCCCCCCTCCCCTTCAGCGCCCGTTAAAAAAAGAGGCGAGGAGCAGCGTTGAGGAGGTGCTCTCGAGGTGTTGCCTGTGAAGGACTGGACATGAATGCCCCCCCCCCCTCTCTCCCTCCCCCTCTTTCCAAGGACTCCTCCTTGGCATTGAGAATCCAGGCAGTCTCCCCGGTTCTGCTGCGTAAACTTTGATACTTATCACCTTCGCTTTTTAAAAAAAAAAAAAAAAAATTACTTTTTATGGCCGTATTCCGTCTAATATTATTGAGCCCATATTTCCGCCGGTTGTGACCTGGTTTTAGCTGTGTTTGGCTGCGCCATTATCTGGACTAGTGAGCAGGAAGGACCTGCGTCTTTTCAGAGAGCCTTGAAACTGGAAGTGGCAGGAATTGGACGCTCTCCCATTTGTGTCGTTAAGAAATCTCTTAATATATTTTGACCCGGTTTTTCTGCGTTAGCAACTCTTCTAATTTTCTTTATTTTCCAATTCTTGCTATTTTTTGCTGATGCCCCCCCCCAGCACACGTCACCGACGTCTCTGCGCCGGCGGACTCGACTCGACGCGATCGCACAGGTTGTTTTCACTGAAGCCGCTCGCGCCTTTGTCTGGAGCGACAGAGCCTGAGTGGAGCGTGTCTCCATTCTTTCACAACTGAAACCAAATTTGTTTTACAAGGCTAATCCATTTCTGACAGCTCCGCTCATTCTTCCAGCATAATAGGACCCTGAGCCCCTTCTCTTGTGTGTGTGTGTGTGCGTGTGTGTGTGTGTGTGTGTGTGTGCGCGCGCGCGTGCATTAGAGAGAGAGAGAGAAAGAGAGAGAGAGAGAGAGAGAAAGAGAGAGAGAGGAAGCTTTTACCCCACAGCCTTTGCCAAATCCATTTGACTTCACACAGAAGTTCATTTATTAAATCTTTAATAGGTCCTTTTATTATGTATGCTTATAAAGATCATAATAGAGATGTAAATTAATGAAATTTTGCTTTCTTACAAAGCTCATGAATCTCCATAACTTTGCTTTTTCAAAGAAGGGGGGAAAAAAAGGAAAAAGAGAAACCTGCTCCAATTGAGCCTGATGTTTTATTCACATGAAAATGTTCATGCAGTTTAATTAACTAAATGTGATTTATCTGCCCCCCGCCCCCCTTTAATCTTCCAACATGCTCATTATGAAGATACAGTGGTGTTTCGTGGCACGGTGGCAGCATTATTGATAAAGAGGAATTAAGGAAAATGTGATTTTTTTTATTATTGTTTTTTCTCTCTTGCCTGCCATTGTCCCGGGTTTATAAGGTGACGCGGGGATGTTTACTGCAGGTGATACTTTGCTAACTGATCCAACTTTGTCCCGCGGGACCCAGAATAGCCGCGGCGAGTGTACGGCGGAGTGGGCGGGAAGGTTTTTTTTTTTTTTTTCCCAGAGAGGAGGAGGAGGACGGTTGCCTGTGCTGATAAGTGGCAGATAGAGGTTTTACACTTGGCCGGAGCATATCGGTAATAGCTCCAGGAGCAGCATGTGTATTGACTCCAGTTGAGGGGATGGGGGTGGGGGAGGGGGGGCATTGCTGTGCGCGGTTTGAAGAGGGTGACGCCCAGCTCTGGAAGAGTGCAGGTCTGCAGGGAGGAGTATCAGCCATGGAACAGATGTCCCAGTCACAGAGGCTGAGGGCGCAATCACTCTTCCCCCCCCCCCCTTTTTTTTTTCCCCACCCTCTGCGTTTTTGGGCAAAAGGGGGTTGGAAGGGTGGAGGGTGGTGGTGTCAGGGTGGGGCGAAATTGCTCTCTGGTGCATTGGTAGATTTATGCAAGTTTATCAAGTTGCGATGCCAGTAAAACAGCCTCAAAGATAGAGGAAGTAACAGGAAGTTGTTGGTTTTTTTTCCTCCTATAAGGAGGAGAGGACAACAGAAATATGTTGTTGTTGTTTTTTTATTTTTTTTATCATCGCTGACCTTATTGGATCGCAGCTGCCTCTTGCAATTTGAAGTTTTTAACCAATATGAAAACTTTTTTCTCACATCCTCGTCGGAAAGAGAGCGCCAGGAGAAACGGTCGGGGGAACTTTTCTTTATCTGGAAGTCGGGATCCAATCCATGCGCTGTCCTTTTTCGGTCAAGCCGTCTCCGCATCCCCTTCCGGTCACCTACGCACGGTCAATCAGAACATGTCCACTGGTTTGAGAGATTGAAAGAGAATCAATTAAGTTTTGAAAGGACAAAAAAAAAAAATCATGGGATGAAAATGGGGCCGACTCAGCAATTTTACTCATGTTTGCCAGTCCAGTGTATAAACCCGTAAAAAGAGCCGCGTTTTAGAGGAAGTAGTGATTCAGACATCACAAAGCCCATCCGGATGGCCAGGCTGGAGGCCTATTTGGAGTACTTTACCACTACTGTTCTTCGTAGCTGCCCTGCAATCTCTCCATGTGAGACACTTTTTTCTCAAACCACCATTTTCATGTCAAAGAACAAACTAACAGAGCTGAGCACAATATAACTAATGATTTGTTTTTTGTGCGGCGAGGGGGGCAGGAAACCGTTAATATGCGGTCATTTTCGCTGATTTTCCTTTCTCTGAGGTCCCCTGTCGTCACTGGGGGCCGTTTCCTGCGCCACTTCTTAACTTTGCAGGCCGTTGGGTCACGGAAACGCCTCCCACTTCTGCACGTTGTGCTCCCAGAGCGCTGACGCGCGCGGTGCTCGCTCGCCCGATTGTGCGTCCACGGCTGGGAAGTGGTCGGAACGTTCCGTGTCTTCGTAACCATGGCGAGATCGATAAAGATACACAACGCGACGCAATCTGATCCTCTGTTCGGACGCGAGACCCGATTGGGCCACTCAAAAAGCGTCCCGTCTGCAGTCGAGGAGCTAACGCTGGCGCCCCACCCGGCCGGCCGTCGGCGCCGATTCAGTGAAGGGAAAGCTAATGACTCATCCGCTGTCTCTTGAACTCCCTACCCTCCGTTTTTTTCCTGCCTCAAATATTAGAAGGACTCCGGTTAATCCCTCTTCGAGTGTATTTCGAGGTTCGAAAAAGGCAGAAATTAGTTGATTAAAGCCCCCCCCCACCTCCAAACTGCAAACATCCCAGTCAGCACTTCAACTCAGGGCCTTAAGCGCAGCGTCCAGAAGTGCAGCCATTTGCACTTTTTTTTTTTCTAAGCTTTATCCCCACCTAGTTATTCTAAGATCTGCTGCTAAATTTGTCCCTCACTAAGCTTTAAGCCGTCAGCCCAGTAATGCAGCTTCAAGAGCACATCTCACTACCCACTTATTTATTTTTTTTACACGTCTGCCTTCCCGTGTGGAAGGCCGCCGTGGTGGTGGTGGTGGTGGTGGTGGGGGGAGGGGGGTTTCGAGCGAGTCGTCCGGGAACAACTGCGCCAAAGAGGAGGGGGAGGGGGTTCACGCCGCTTAAGTCCCGGCTAGGTTTTAGCTTATCGGGGTGGCGCCACGTGCGACGGGCGGCGAGGTCACTTTGAGCGGAAAAAATAAAAGCAAAAAAAAAAAAACCCCGCCGCCTGTCGAACGTGTTTACAGCCGAAGGAAGAAACGGGAATAAATCTCTGCGCCTTTCAATTTATTATTAGATGGAAGGAGAAAACTTCCCCCTTTGTGGCGAGCACAGAAAAACCAAAACATCATTCTTTTTGACTGCACGCGGCAAGGCGCCGTAGGAGATCCCGCCTCTCATCCTGCCCTCGTTTTTTTTTTTTTCAGTTTCCAAGCAGGAAAACATCGGGACCCACGTTGGCCTCGCATCTCTCATGCCTTTGGTCATTCCTGATGAGCGCCGAAGCCTTTCCGCGGCTCGGAGCGCACACGCGTGACATCACGCCGCGTGTCCGGTTTCGCTCTCAGGTTTGTTTTGTTTGAATCCGCCTCTAAACCCGTCGAGGTGCAGCGGCTTCAGCGCCGCAGCCTGACATCTCCGGCGGTACTCTGGCTCTGGTGCTTGTTCCTCCCTCCCTTCCTCTGTCACGTGAGGGGAGGGGTAGGGAGGGGGGAGGGGGGAGTTTAAAAAAAAAAATGTGGAGGTGATATCTGGGTGACCGCGGGCTTGCGAGGTCGAGCACCAGGCTGGACCGGAGCGCCCGCGGTCAGCGGGAGGGAGGGGATGTCATGAGGTGTCAGCCGGCATCGCGTCACTCCGGGCTCGCGGCAAGGCGAAGGTCTCCGGCCAGATCAGTTCGTATAAAAAAAGACGGGACGGCAAACGGCGACCTCAGTCAGACGCAGCCCGCGCGCCTCGACACAATGGGGGCTGCATATGCGTGATGTTTTCAACACGGATTAGGGCCCGCCTCCCCAACCACCCCCCCCCCCCTTCCACTCGAGACGAAAGCGCATCTTGGAAAGATGGCCTCATCGCCGCCAAATGCGGGTGGACGGACGAACTTGGGATCGGAGGCGCGATGGAAGCATCCGATTCCGAGACCTTCATGTCTCCCGCCATTGTTTTTCTTCCGTTCATGGAATGCAACAGACCGTAATCGACGTGTGATTCAACTTTAGACATAGCGGGATGCGAAATAGACAAAATAGGCTAACAAGTGAAACGTTATCTCAACGAAAACATGGATGGATGTAGATGGATGGATGGATGGATGGAGGGTTGGACGAGGACAGAGGAATGAGTGTTGTAATAGAGTCGAGAAAAGAAGTACACGAAACGGAGCAGTCGGCAACTCCTTCAAAACAAAAGCTGACCTTCCGGCTAATTTGTTCAGAATTGTTGCCTTTCATTCTGTATGTAACGCCGTAATTAAAATGTTTACCCACGCAACGTTTGCTCGTTCTGATCTCGCGGCGCCCCGCTTGGCTTTTGTCCCCGCCCCCCCCCCCCCTCTTTGTCTCCAGCACAAAAGCCGCTAATTAGAGATCCTTCGATACAGTAATCATCAATACGGCGCGGCCCCTCAGAACGGCGAGCGACGGCAGATCTCACTCTCGTATGACGCGGAATCAACCCGAGACGCGAAACGGTGGCTCGTGGGGCGGCCGGGCGCCGTGCCCGGCAGAGCCGAGCTGTGATTAGGATTGGCTGAGCGGCGTGACTCGAAGGGCGGCCGATCAGGCGCTCTCTCGTCCCAGGGAGCGTGTTTTCTTTTTTTTTTCTTTCCTCTGCCTCTCGGGCCTCCGAATCAGCCGGTTGTGCCGCTGATGATGTTGGAAGTGCCACTCAGTGGGATAACTTTCAAGTGATTGAGGGGGGCAATGAGATTTTTGTTTATTCAGGAGCCAGGTGCAGATAACGGGGGCCATTAATGATTGGAAGTTGATTACAAGATGCGTCTGCCGGGCGCGGCGGGACGCCGCGCCGTTTAATCAAGAACAAAAAAGTTAATGGGCGCAGTTTGTCATTTGTGTCGGCGCCGGGATGCCGGCGAGCTGTCAGCGTCGCCCTGTTTTGGCGGAATATATCCGACCGCGGATGTTTCCGCCGAGGGAACGTTCAGGCGTCAGCAGACCGGCGGTAAAACGTCGCGTCCCGATGCAAACACCTCTGAAATGTTTTACTTTGAAAACCCAAGAAAGCGGCGCCGTAAATGTGCCGTCACTTCGGATAGAAAAAGATGACAGCAGTCGCTATAAACAAGTCCGAGGGCTTTCAAAGGCTGTCGGAGGTTATACAAGGATGCTGTCGCTGTAATGTTGGGATTTCATCAGCGTGTCGCACGTCAGATAAAAAGGAAAGTTCCTCTAAAATCACAATGAAGCCAAAGTTTGGGCTGGAACATGTTTTTCAACAAGAGTTGGACTCATATATCCATCTATGTTTCCTGACTTGGTCATCACGAAGCCTTTGTCTCTTCTGACTTAGTCGCCGTCAGAAATGCTTGAGGAGAGCTTGCAACGGGGCCCCCTATCGACCTGAAGGAGAACAGCACTTTCATTTTCCTACAGAAACTCTTTATGTCTTGTTTTTGTCGCTCGCCCTTCTAGATTTAAACTTTTTGCACTTTTAACTCATGTTTTCACCTCAACATTAATGAATCCAAATCATTTTTTTTCTGTGGTTTGCAGCTCTGAGCCACCGACCTGCTGCACTCTGATTACGTCCTTGAAGGACTCGACTTGTTTTGTTGTGTGAATGATTTCAGCCTTTAAAGCTGTATCAGTCGGTATAACAGTGGAGGTCGAGGCGTGGCATTTTACTTTGAAAGGAAAAAAATCATGATTAGAAAGAAACAGGTGGAGCCCGAAACTATTTGTGGATGTAAACAAAGAAATGAGAACAATAAATGTTGTCCTTGATATTTTAATGGAATGAGAGAAATTTGACATCTGAGTTGAACGCAAGTTTTCAGAAAGAGAGATTAAAGTTAGATTAAAGCACAAGTGGAACAGTTGAGGATGGATATGATGTAAGGGGGGGGGGGCTCGTCCTCTCCCAATCCACCCCCGCCCCCTCCAACCCCCTACGAGTGAGGCGGTATTTACATTATGATATTAAATATTTGGCCCTGATTAAGTTTCCCCTCCTCAGCAACGAGCCGCAGCCCAGATGAAAAGTGATGGCGGCCGTTGATTTGCCACCGCGGCTTAGCGTCAGATTTCACAGGACGCGGCGTGGCAGCCGAGTTGCGCCGGCGAGACGGGCCGCTGTCGGTAATGAGCACTTTTCCTCGCCGCTCCGGCTGTCGGGGCCCGCCGCTCCGAGGGGGCTGAACGCAATCATTCTCCAGCAATATGAAATAATGAAGTATGAAGGGTAATTGTTAAACAAGTGGCCTCCTGGGAATCCTTACAAGATTGTACCTGACATGTGTGATGTGTACCAGGCGTCGCGTCAGCCTGAGCGCTCGCGCGCGCGCATGCACGCACACTGCACACACACGCGCTCAGATTAAACCTTATTAATGCGAACTCAAAGCCCAAGTGACATCTCCAGCAGCGTAATGAGAAATTTAGCAGGAATCTGAGGCTGATTATCGACTGCAAATTTGCTGTAATGCCAGTAATCAGAGGAGAAGGTACAGTGGAGGAAAAAGAAGAAGAAGAAGAAGTGAAGGGAAGCCAGCAGCGAGCCTGAGTTTTAATTAAACCGTACCTGCAACTTGTTTCCCGTCGAACACGCCTCCGAAAAAGAGGTCCTCGTTAAACCGGGGGGGGAGGGCATTAATCGTCCAGTCTTCCTTTTCATCTGGCTTAAACGACGAAAGAATGAAGAAAACAGCAAGATAAACGCACCGACGTGTCTGATTTTTAAAGCGAAACATGGCCGCCCGTCCAAATGTCAGACGGTTAAACCGGAACAATAATGGCCCGATGATATTCCTGTCTGCTCGGGTGTCAGAGGGTTAATCACAAAATTAACTTATCATCTTCCTGGATGAAGTAATTAAGCAGTGCGGGACAAACTCTTCACATAATTGAGGGTGAATAATGAGGAAGAGGCGCACACACGGGAGGGAGGGGCGGGGGGGAGGGAGGGAGATGGAGAAGGAGATCACGGTGCGGTAATTAGGAAACGGGACACTTAATGGAACCTGTATGAGAAACGCCGCAGCGCCACGTATGGCACAGTTCTATCGCCGTGATGTAAGAGCGGTGGCGCTAATGAGAGGACGGCGGCTCGGCGGGTGGATCGCGTCGCCGCCGCCGCCAGCCGACTCCTAACAAAGTACCCGCGCGCGGCTAAAGCGGGCCGGCGCTGGATTTGCTTGATTTATCGATGACACCGAAATAGGACGGCGACCCGGGCGAAGCCGGCGACGGTGCGTTCGAGTACGGTCTACGGCGTCGGGCTGAAGGTCAGACGTCGGCGTGTTCATCTTGTTGAAGAGCAGAGAGAAGTATTGGGGTAAAGCTGAATGGAAGGGGAATCACTCACACGGAAAGGAAACCCGTGCTCGTTTGTTGTTGTTGTTGTTTTTAATGAATGTGATGCCAGAAGGCAGCAGATGTATCAGAACGAAGCAGCAAAGGTAAAAATAGATGATATTTTCTCAGTGGTGCTCAACATGTTTGGGTTTTTTTTCCGCCTGCTTCTTAAATGTCACCGGGTTGATTCTTTTGTAGATTAGAGCATCTTCCTCCCCCTGATAGATGGAACTCCAGCTCACAAACCACTGACGTCTCATTTTGCGAGAAATCTGTCGTATATTCACCGCACACTTTCTTGTTTCCTCTGATTTCAGGATGTTCTCTAACAGAAGATCCAGTTCTGTTGTTGTTGGTTTTTTTTGTTGTCGGCGAGCTCCGTCTTCCTTTTGTTTATTGCTTTGAAACCACATCGCAGCGTTTGATTAAAAAAACGGCAGCGCACGACTCCGAAAGAAAAGGTTTGAAGGCTGACTCCTTCCTTTTTTTTCCTTCTCCCCGCTGCACTTGCCGTCCGCCGTTTCGCTCCCGCCGAGCCCCGACGGCTGTTAATCGCGCGGCATTTACGCGGCGTGAAATGATTTGATCGCCTCAAGTTGGGAGCGGTGAGATGAAGCGGATACGGGGCGAGGGTGGGGGGGGGGGGTGAGGTGAGGGCGGGGCGCGCCCCGGTGTCGCGACGTGAGACCTTCAGGGCCTGGCCGTAGATCTCCCAGACGTCGGCCGGATGGGACTTTCGACGTCCGCCGCCGGCCCCCTCTCGGCGCCGATGTTGTGTTTTTTAATGTGCGCTGCGGTTGCACCAATGGGTATGATCAGGACCATTATCCCCCCCCCCCCCCAAAAAAATACAGCACCCGTCTCCTCTGCATTTTCTGCATGGCGAGTGCATGAATACGGCAAATCAATACGGAGAGTAGCAATCATGCCGAAAACTGCTGGAGCATCGGTGGGGAGGGAGGGGGAGTTTGACGCCACGCGCTGTTTAACGGGGGGGGGGGGGGTGGGCGCACGCGGCCCGCTCGGGCCTTGCTCAATTTATCGACCGCCGCGAGAAATCAACAGTGGCAAGCGGCTTAGCGCCTCTCTCTTCCCATAATAGACTCCATTCATACAGGCCTTTTATTCGCCGCGCAGCACCCGGTGACAAATGGACATAATGTCTGCCAGCCTGCCTGTGAATTTATTTGATTTTTTTCCTTTCCTTTCTTCCCTTCCTCCCCCCCCCCCCCCTCTCCCCCCCTTCACTTCTGATCAGCGCTGATATATCTTGACGCTCTGAAGTATCCAGAGTAAATTCACTCTGCCTCCGTTGCTGTTTTATAACCTTCAGACTGCCAGGAACGATCTGCGTACGCGGGAGCCCGCAAAACAGCCACTGTCATCCCTCCATTCCAAATAACTCGCAGGGAGGGGGAAAAAAAAAAAAGAAGAGAGGCCCAGCGCGGAAGAAACAATAAAGCGGGTGGGGGGGTGCTGCTTTTCGGTGCGTTCGGGGAAAGTTAAGGAAGCGACTTGTTGACTGGAAGTCCTATAAATAGAGATGAATTGCGCGCGCGTGGGCGGCAAAGTACAGTGAGAGCGCGTCATCCGTTTTCTTCTAAGAAACCCACAGATGGTTTGAAATGAAAAGTGCTGCGTATAAATCACATGGCAATTTATTTTGGAGCCAGCGAACGCGTCGGCTGGCGCTGACATAATCTTATTAGATAGAAACAAATATGTTTACTGCTTTTCAAAAGTTTAGCAAATCCCCATCAAGCATCCGCTTCTCGTTTGTCCCCGCTTTACGTTTTTTTTTTTTTGTTTGTTTTTTTTTTAATGAGGAAAGTGGGAATGATCATAATTCCACGCGAAGATGCGGCGCATTAATAACGCCGGCGCCTCACTCTGGCTGTAAATAAATATTTCAGCTCTGCGAGGCCTCGCGTCGGTGATCTGTCACCGCGCTTCCCCAAGACGGGGACGCTCCCCCCCGAGAGGAGATAACTCACCAGTTGTGGATCCTGAGCAGCAGATGATCTATACAGTCCCAGAAAAAGGTTATTTATCGCTTTCATAATTAAATTTGGTATCTTGGTGGAGGGGGGCTGTCACGCCGTGATTAATCAAGTCCCACTGGCCCCGAGCCTGGAGAGAGTGGGGGCGGGGGGGCAAGAAGCAGGTGTGTGTGAGCTCACTCTCCAGCCTGAAGCCTGTGGTTCTTTAAAAGGGGGGGGGGAGTACAAGAACAGGCAGAGAGATGGAAGCAGAAGTCTGGAGGGGTCAAAGGTTAAAGATAAGAAATCCTTTTCGTGTCGGCTCTTTATAAAGCTGCAACTCGTGTATGTTTTAGCAAGTTACCTCGCTGATTGGTACTTTCCATTGTAATCAAGTACCCAAAGTGGTACCAGTACCTCCATTGGAGAACCAAGCACACAAGCTTGTGGATGCTCGTTGGAGTTTTGGCTTCCTTAAAGTGGTTCCTTGAATTCGTCCTGTGCTGGTTCCACGCTGAACACGACAAACGAGCCTTTGTTTCTCGAACACAGAACCTGTAATGATACCCCCCCAGAGCCCCCCCCTTTCATTTCCCCTCTTAGGTGTTGGAATAATGGGCTTTCATTTCAACTTATTGATTAAATGCTACCATTCAAACAAGAGGAGACACCGAGCTAAGCATGATCCCATTCTCTTTGTCATCAGGGGGCCTTTTAACTGCAATAATGTGCCTAATGAAAATGAATGGGAGCGATGGGTGAATTAGGTAATTAGCCCCGACCGGCGCACCGTGGAGGGTGGCAGGGATTGGGCGCCGGCGCCGGTGTCACCGGGAGCTGCAGGTCGCCATGTCAACGGCGTGGCAGGTGGGGGGGGGGGGGGTGAGGCGGCTATAGGACAACAGAAAGTCAATATCCGTGTTGAGCACAAAATGAACACGCTGTTTAATCCTATGTCCACAACAATAGTCGGCTCCATCACATTGCTTCGCCCCGCGCCGCTGTTCAATTTACCTTCCGCCGCTGGCCCCCCCAGGCACTGGCACACCGAGCTTTATTACACTCAGCCTTGTGTGTCTGTATACATATATGTGTGTGTGTGTGTGTGTGTGTGAGAGAGAGAGAGAGAGAGAGAGAGAGAGAGAGAGAGAGAGAGAGAGAGAGAGAGAGAGAGAGAGAGAGAGAGAGCAGGTGTATGGATTACGCCTCTCACCCTCATCGTTAAAGAGCCGAAATTGGCAGAAATGGTGAAAAATGTAAAGAAAAAACAAAAAAAAGCTTTTCCGGTGACTTGGTTTGATGATCGTCTCACTCCCCCTGACAAATGCGATTAAAAAGCAGCCATTATGTAAAGTCGGGATTAGCCAGATTTTGACAATCTCGGGTGTATTAAAAAAAAAAGAAAAATAGGACAAATTGAGTCCTTGAGCGATTAACTGAGTGTTTATGATAATCGGCAGCGGTGTGAGACGGGGGCGGGGGCTCCGACCGTCTTTCTGCTCGCGAGCGGGAACGCGGCGGGCGAGGGAACGGCGCCACCTCCGATCGGCCTGAAAGGCAGCGCAGGTTTCGTCAGCGCGGAGTGCAGCAGGTTAATCACTACCTGTCGTCTCGGGACCGCGCCCGCTTTTACTCTGTGCGGCGAGCGTGGGGATATTAAAGGGAAACAAAAAAAAGTGCATCAGTTATGTGAGTTGTGTTGCGGCGAGACATCTCAGAACAGCTGAAGTCAAGTTTTTTTCCGCAGTTTTTCACAGAAACTGATTGAATTTGTTTGCGTGCGACGTCACATCCTCGTGTCGCTCACTTCCATCTGGGCTCCTCAACCCAGTCGAGCCGTTGCGTGACTTTGATCGCCGTAAACAATGCGCCTGTGTATATTTAGTGTTGTCTCTTTGTTTGCTGCTGCCACCGCTCAGACTCCCCACAGGTCTCATTACCGTTCCAACGCGCGTTATCCCGCCCGACGCCCCTACTGTCGGTCTCCGCCGCAGCCTGACGTCCAGCGACTGCCCATGTGCTGTTAGTACACTGGAGGCTGAGGCTGAGGCTGCCCCCCCTCCTCTCCCTCTCCCCGTGTTGTCCTGTGGTTTTTATCCGGCTCACCTCCTCACCTGGCTGCTGGCCTGTGGGCTGCCAGCCTCAGATGGTTAATTATCTCTTGTCTGAGCCATGATCACCTCCCCCGGGGTTGCAGCAGCAGAGCGCTGTATCAGAGGCAGCCTATTGAACCCCTCCCCACACACACGCAAACACACACACACACACAGCCCGCCGGGGCGTCCAGCCGCCCGGCTAATAACGATTCATGCAGCTGCCAATCTGGCTGAGCTGCGCCATCAATATTCCTGTCTGCAGAGTAACATCAATTAAGAGACAGGTGGGGGGGGGGGGAGAGCGGGGGGGGGGGGGTTATGCACGTTAAGACGCAGG
>JASSRZ010000002.1:13245674-13268600 GCA_032164315.1 Malacoctenus gilli | reverse complement strand
CTCCCAAAATGAATAAACAGTCTTCTTTACTTGGCGCAGGTCCTCTTGTTGCTTCCTCCACTTCCGCACCATTGATTTGTTAACATTAAATTCTCTCGCTGCTGCTCTATCCCCGTGTTCTACTGCGTGAATGATCGCCTTGGGTTTAAACTGCTCACCCCTCCGGCTGGGCACGGCCGCCGCCGCTCTCACGCTGGCACTGCTCGGTCGCTGCCGCCTCGCGCGGTCACATGTCCCAGCATGAATCGTGCGCTTGAAGTCGGCGGCCGCTTACCGTAGTTGCGAGACCTGTGGTGGCTCAATATTGGTCCGTATATAAGGCACACCGGATTATAAGGCGCACTGTCCGCTTTTGAGAAAATTGGAGGTTCTCAGGTGCACCTTGTAGTGCGGAAAATACGGTACTCCAGTGGACTAATACGAACAGTTAAAAATGACCAAAGTTACCATTTTAGACACTTAGATTGAAGACTTTTAGACGCTGTTTGGAAAAACTTTCATGTCCTGAGGAGGTGCGAGTGTCTAGACCCCCCCACCCCCCCCCCACTGTATCCCCTCTCTCTGCCTCTGATTGGCCATTGCCTCGTCACGAATAACCAACAGACCCCTTTGTCCGGTCCATATCAGATCACTGTGGCTGATGAAACGGCTTAATGGCAGATTAGTGCGCTGATAAAGACGTGCCGGCGTGCGAGCTTCCTGTCCGCCTCGTTATTCGGCTCACGTGCGAGCATTAAATAACAGTTTTTTTTTTTATTCCCCCCTCCACGCTCTACAGTAAATCCCTCTCTCATCCATCGATTCCTGCATCCTTTAGGGGCTCCTTCCAGCGCAGACCGACAGGCTTATCTTGCAAATCCTTTAAAAGGTATTTAGAAAAAAAAAAAAAAAAAAGTCTTTGCCTGCATTAACTGTGTCTGACGCTGCGCGTATCGCGGCAGAGTTGCCCGGCGACGGCCGGAGTTGGAGTTTTATACACCTCCGGGGCCGATCGGCGTGATAGCCGAACTTTCTTAACAGTCACCCGGCGTGCTGTTTATCCCCCCCCCCTCCCCCTGCATGCCGCCCCTGATTTTGATTTGTACAGCTTGGAGTGGTGGAGCGCAATAGATGTGTTTGCATTTGCCCGAAAAAACTGAGAGTCCCGATCGCTCATCCATTGCTTTTGATAGCTCAGAGTGTATTTGGCCGGGGCCAGATAAGGCCTGAGTATACATCCACTCGGATTCAGTTGGACTGTTTGTACACACACATGGCGCTTTGGCACCGGGTCTGCTTGGATGGGCTTTGGCATGATGGAGAATTGTATCCCCCTCCGCCTCCTCTTTCCCTCCTTTCCCGCTCCTGCTCCACCTCCTCCTCCTCCTCCTCCTCCCTGACGGTGGTGCTTTGGGGCCAGGAGCTGTTGGTGAAGGGTGAAGGGTGTGCGGGACCCGGGGCTACGAATGTGCCTTGCGTAAAGGACAGAGAGAGAGAGAGAGAGAGAAAGGATGTCTCGGGGTGGAAAGAGTCCCTGAAACGCTGGGACAGATGGACCTACATACCCAGCGTTCCATATTTAGACACAAAGGTATATTGTGCTGCTAGAGGAGGTGTGCTGGTAAAAAAAAAACTTTGTTTTTCCTGTTCAGAAACCCCCCCCCCTGCTCTGTATCAGCTGCTTGAGCAGCTCTGTCAGATGTACCTCGCATCTGTTTACCGTTCCTCAAAATAAAGATGGAAGAAACCCTCAAACCCATTGTGTCTGTGGGAGGTGTAGCAGTACAGAGGAGTAGGTATTTGGAAACGAAAAGTGTGTGTTGGGGGGGGGGGGACGGAAACCTTTGGAGAAAAGTCTGCCAGAAGAGCATGTAAATGTCACCTTCTCACTGTGTATCATCAGCTGTCGGCAGATCACCCGTGGAAAGTTGCTTTCTGCAGGCATTGTTTCGTACGGTTGCTATTTTTACCTCTCAGTCCACTATTGTCGCCTGCAGGACGCTCCGAATAAGTTGTTGGACAGTTGTGGAAAGTGTAGAAAAACTCAGTGGACCAAGAAAACCCTCGTGAACTCTTTCAGCAGGAACCTCGTTTTTCGACAGCGCTTTCATACGAGTCTACAAAACTGGAGATTATTGTTCGAGGTTGTAAAATCAACATTTTAGTTGATAAAAACATTCACAAGTAGTTTTAACATCTCCATTGTTGCTTGTTATCCAGATGCACCGATGAGGAACTCGTCTCTGCTCGATTCTTGTCTTGCTGACTTCTTCTGTGGAAGAAATGGCCAAGGGAACGGAACAGCGCTGCCACCCAGTGGTCATCAAATGAAGCATGCTTCCATCCATTGCAAAGGCAACTGTTAGGGGGTTGATGCAGTTGTGCAAATGTTAGTGCTGTTGGATGTTTGAGGGGGAAATGTGGCCGTTATTCATATTGCTGAAAACTGTTGGTGTAGTTGTGTCATGCAAAAACCTTTGTAAACAACAGAGAATGGAGCCGGTAGGATTGTGGTGAAGCAATGAAAGGCAGTAGCAATTACTGTCTTTTAGATTCAGGCAAAACCGATTCACTTTCATTTTTCTGCCATGACAACATTAAACTAATTAGTCGGGATTAGGAAACGGTTCAGGAATTTTGTACGATCAGACTTTATTTCGGACGCTTCCGAACGTGCAGATCCCGACGATGCCAAAGCAGAAATGAGCACTGAGGAGGAGGGGGATCAGATGATGACTCAGCAGGAGCGGCAGCAGCCTCAGTGTTTTTTGTTTTGGAGCTGCCTGCGCGCCGCATGTCCCTCGCAGTGACTTGAACGTGTCATTAAGTCCAAATTAGGACCTGGCACTCCGCAGACGGCACAAGGTCTCCTTAATGTCCAGGAACAATAAGAGAAGTCCCAACCGCTCACGTGTCAGGGCGCTCCCGCACTGTCGCCACGGCCCGCAGAAAAGCCGGGGGGGGGGGGGGGGCGGCGACGAAAGCGGCAACTTGTTTTAATGGCAATAGCTCGGAGGACAGCGGCGATAATCCTCCCGCTACTCCTGCTGACTGCAGAGAGCCGGCGCTTTGTTCTCCGCTCGGCCCATTTGTGTGACGGAGGTTCATTTTAATTTGAATGGACCTTCCTTTCGGATAAGGCGCGAGGCGCTCGCTTGCGCGCAGGCCTCTCTTCAGGAGGGACACGTGCGCGCACGTGCGTGCACTGTCCGTGCCGTCGCACAACACCAGCGGGGAGCCCGCGGGTTCGGCGCGATGACCCGGCGGGGCTGCTGGCGCTACTGTTTGACAGGAGGCTGCCCCCCCCTCAGTTTGGGCTGCGGATGAATCTTAAAACGGGAAAGACAAAGGGGGGCTTTATGTTGCACTGGTGGCGGGGAGACGCACACTGGGGGCGCAGCGAGCGTTTGGCAACATTTTGGTGCTTAAGGAGTTAACTCAACGTTGCATATTGGAGAGCGAAGTCTCCACGCTGGAGCACTTAAGAGATGAAGATAGAAATGAAAATCAAGTCAAGTTTATTTATACGGCACAATTCGTACACAAGGCAATTCAAAGTGCTTTACAGAGAACGCAGTTAAAATCACAATCAAAAGCAAATAAAATCGTGAAACTGTAAATTTTTTTTACAGTGATTCTGTTTTAAGTAAAGAGGGGAAATACATAAGTGTTTCCTATTTCCTTCTGTGAGAAAGCCCCCCCGCCCCCCTCCCCCCCGTGAGCCGCCTCCACTTGTTGTTTCTTCTCTCTCCCTTCAGTCCCCACAAGATCGTTTACAGGACTTGTTTGTTGATCCGGGCCTCCCGTTCTTAATGATGGCCTCACTCTGCATAAATGCACCCAGCTGCTGTTCGGGCTCGCACTGTACGCGTTTTCTGAATTGGCGCGCGCCGCAGCAGCGAGTCGGCAGCCTTCTTCCCCGAGACGGATGGCTGTTCCGAGTTGACCCTGAGTTTTTTTTTTTTGTTTTTTTTTGGGGCGCTCGTTCCCCGCGGCACCGTCCGGAGTTTGTACAGTCCTCGGCCTGCCGCTGAACGGACCGACAGTATAAACAAGGCTCGGCCCCGGCGCTCCCGTGTGTGGGTAGTTTGTCATCGCCGTGACTTCAGGGCTATCTAAATAGCGGCGGTGCCGACGCGTTCATCATCGCATTCATCCTCGGCGGGGGTGAGAGATGGATGCCCGAGCGGGCCGCCAGGTCATGAGTTATCACTCACCAGGGGGCTGCTGGTTCACGCAAAGGTCAAAGGGCTATTTGTCTCCGGGCAAGTGCTCGGTTCCAGACACACACACACACACACAAACACACGCACACATGCTCCCACTCACAGCTCCGATCTCTTACCTGCAGGCCGGCGTTCATCCCCCGTGTTTGTCACACTGCAGGGTTTTATGCTCGGTGTCCTGTCTGATCAGCGCTTTGCCGCAAGAGCAAAAAAAATGCTCCACATGCTTTTATTTCCTCCCCGCCTCCCTAAACACCCCCCCCCCGGACAATTTAGTTATTAAATCACTTAGTTGGAACACCAGAGGCAGGAGAGAGAAATGTTCCAGAAACGCATGTCTGTCAGCACAGCTAAATTAATCCAGCGCAATTGGATCAATCAAATAATGATTTTTTTGAATTATTTCCTTTTTTTTACCGCATTTCAAGTAAACGTCGAAATTTAAAAAAGAGGTGAATCGATGCATTTTGAACATTTCAGCACTTATCTCTTCCAGTGTGAGTTTCGTGGTCGGCGACGATGGCGCGGCGCACCGCGACTCCGAAAATAGTAGCTTCGAGTGTTTTGATTCGATTTCGCACTGCGGGCTCTCGAAGTCGGCGCCGTCTTCTGTAAACGCGGCACAACGTGGCGTAAGTGATACTTAATTGTGGCCGTTCAAGCTTGAACAAAAAAAAAAAAAAAAAACAACACACCAGTTTTTTCTGGTGCTTGTGAAGAAAAATAATGTCGCGTCCAGTGTGAACCGATGCATTTGTTGTGGACGGTTTTATTGGGTCTCCTGTGGATTGTTTGTCGAAGGCAAATGAGAGCTTATTCTCACGCCGTGTGACCGCCAGATGATGACCCAGCAGGCACCGCCCCTTCCTGCCTTCACCTCAAGGAAATAAATGTTATTTGAGGGATTGAAGATAAAAATTCTAATCACTTCCCGTCTGATCAGGATGACTTGTAAGGGATGAATTGAAGGAAGCGTTCAATGTTACTAGTGACTCGTGGGCTGCTGGCCCCCCTGGCAGGATGTGGAGGGTGAACGCATCAAGTTTTCTTTGAAATTAAAAGCCTTTTTTTTTTTACTCCCCTCTCATTTCAATTTGATTGTTAATTGCTTCATTTTGCCATCGCTCCACCATCAAACGTCGCTCATTCACCGAGAGCATCGGCGCTTCGGAATATGATTACCTCTGAACCAGACATCAGCGTTTGATTGTGCAATAACAACTACTATAATGGGTTATTTTTAACCACGCTTGTAATGGCCTTCATTATGATGAGCTGAATACAGTAATGAAAATGTGGCCCGCATCATAAATGGGCAAATTGTGAAAAACACAAAAACAGATTACGTTTTTTTTTTTTGTGTGTTTTTTTTTTTTTTTTCTTATTTCGCCGTCATGGAGCACCTCCTTGGCCGGGAGCTGGAGTGGCGTTATGTAATGAGTCAGAGGGCATATGGATTGGCTCTTTGTTAAAACCAGAGAATGCATTATCATTAGTCTGGCTACACTAAAGAGCCAGCCAACCCTGAACGCTGAATAGATCCATTGTCTTTCATTTCCACTCATTAGTCTCCTGTAATGAAGACTGCTTCGCTCCGAGCAAGAATTTACCTTTTTAACAGGAGACACTTTTTTTTTTTTTCCTACTTCGCAGCCACGAACATCACCTGTTCAGATAAGGTGTAATAACATGAAACTTTAATGATCCCTGTGGGGGAATGGTAGTGTTGCTGCAGCAGCCGCAGCAGCAGCCAGTAATAAATGGATGCACGGATGGGGAAAAAAAAAAATAGAATTATCATCTGAATACAGCAGAATAGGAGGCCATTGAAATGAGCCCAGAATAGCAATCTCAATATTAAACATGCTTAACAGGCTCGAGCTAAATGGACAGCGCCCGGTTAATTATTGCATCGGCGCAGTGAGCACAACACCTGCAGACCAACACTTTTAAGGAGGAAGTCGTCGCGTATTACCAGAACAATGTAGCCGGACAAATGTGACACAGGGCGCCGCGGAATTGGGATTCAACAACACGACATCCCGCCCCCCCCCCCCGATACAAATTTGCATTGATAGTTAATCAAGCGTGCATAAATATCTGGCATTAGGAAACATTTATTCACAAAAATCACACTTGTACTTTACACGTATAATTTCCACATTAATATTTATTGTTTTCAAGAAGCGTTGGCATCAGTCAGAACACATGAATAGCTAATGTTGGTATTAAAAGATACATGATGTATTAATGTGGCCTTTTGTTTCTTGTGATAAATAAATAAGGATGTTTTGATGCTTGAACAAAGACCCGATTTTTGTTAACATGTTTGGTTGTTTAAATCCGGCAGTTGAAAAGTGCCCACAAGCTCCGCCCCTCTGCCACAGATGGATTGGGTGTAAAACTCAAAAAGGCTCACTCAGGCTCACTTGAGGGTCAGCTGCTCCTCAAAACTCGCCACCTTTCTGAAGGATGGATGGTCGAGTTTCCCCTGCCCACCATCGATTCGACTCCTATTGGCCGCGCGCTGGGGCCAAGCCGCTGGCCCGTTATCGTCCCGCCACCTGCTTGGGACACGGCGCTCCGAGATCGCAGATTTCGCAGCGGGGGGGCACGTCGGGGCAATCCATTTTTCAATTTGGTCTCTTGCCTGAGACAAATTAACAGATGTCGATTGATTTTGCTCGCGGCGCGACTTCGAGCCTTGTTTACACCTGACAGCCGGGGCGTTATACCTGGGCGGCTGCTCGAGACGAGCGCCCGCTATAATTAGCATTTTCTTAATTAGACCGACAACGGGCGCGAGACTTTGGAGCCGCTTACTTTTGACGATTGTGTTGTTTTTTTTTGTTACCTGTCTTTACGTCTTCGCTGAAAGCTCATCAACAGACTGTTTCCTCGCCGCGGCGTTCCGGTTCCCGAGTCGGCGTCGCACTCCCGGTGCCGATTCCGTCGCTCTGTCATATTATATCCGTTATGTAACGTCTCAATAAAAGGCTCACCACTCTCCATTTATTCGTCTTTTATTGTGTGGCTTAATCACAGTAACAAAGAGGCGCCGCAAAGACTTTTATTGTCGCTCCTCGTCGCCCCGAGCCCGGGACTCAACTTGACGCGAACGCCCACCCCCCCCCCCCACCCCACCCCAACCAAACCCCCCCCCCCCTTCTCCTCCCCACAACACCCTCCACGCGAGTCGTTATGCACTAATATGCCATCTTTATTGCCATCATCACAGTGATCATGATAGTTCTTTCGCATGGCGGTGAACTGATATTATCCCCCCCCCCCCTCCCCACCCGCCCCCTCACCCGAGTGCTCGCCGCTCAGGCTTGTTTCGCACCCAGAGTGTCACGGAGGGACGTAAACCAGCGCGCCGCCTAAAGATCGCCGATGCTCCGCTCTGACGTCAGCCGCTGTTAAGCAAACGTGTGAGGCCCAAAAAAACCCAAAACACTGTTTTGGAATCCCAGCAAACATCGAGTGTGTCGTGAATCGCAGGTCAAAGCTCGGCGGCACGTCGCTTTGGAAAGCGGCCGGGCGCTCGCGAGCGCTCAAGCTGTTCCGCCGTTGCTCCGCTCGGTTTAACTGACGCCCGATATAATTCGAGTGACGAGTGGAGAAAAAAACCCAAAAAACACTCTGGTTGCCGCTGGAAACGGCCCAGCGGCGCCTCTTTGAACAGGCTGGAAGAACCATGAAACGCAGAACTCTTCTCTATGAAGAACCAGGACCGTTTGGCAGAGCGGTCGCTGTAGCCGGACAGAGTTGGTGTTGCGACTGCGAGCTGTCAGGCAGCAAGTAAACCTGTCGGTTTTTCGAGGAGATTATTTGTGCCAATTTGCAGTTACTTGTAGAACTTATTCAATCAAGCAAAACAAAATTCAACAGTACAACTGTCAAAATCCTTCCACTGACTATTCGTTCGACGTGCACGGAAGAAAACTCCGTCCATTTTTGTTGAACAAAGTGACAAATCGGAACGTTTCCGACTCTTGAGTCCACCTGCGCTTGTTCAGAGTATAAGTATGGAGAGGTCAGTATTGGATCCTACAATATGGCGCCGTTTTGCTGTGTTTGCCAGACTTCTGCTAATCCCTGAACTCGCGCCTTCTCTCTTCGGGCTGCCTGAGAAGCTCTTCCGCTTGGAGGACGCTGCCCCCCCCCCCCCCTTGCCAGCAGTTTGGACGGTATTTACTTTTTGTGTTATAATGCGTGTCATGAGGTCCAAATCCTCCACAAAGCAGCGTTTTGCATAAAGCCTTTATTTCTAGTGATGAGATAACTTGTCCTCTTCGGAGTTAGGCACGGGGGGGGGGGGACCAGGGGGGGTCAGGATGACTGAGCAAACAGCAGCTTCAGACATGGGAGGGATTCGGATTTTTTTTTTTTCTTTCCCTTCGCTCAAGGACGCCTGCCAGCACGGCTGTTTTGGGCTCGGCTCTCGCTCCGGTACAGAGCGGAGCGAGCCAGAAAGCCCCCAAATGTCCCATAAAGCCGAGCGGGCGTCTTGAGAATCCCACCTGCCGTTCACATGCTCAGCCGCCCATGTCTGAGCGCAGTTTACACCGCTCCGCCGCCGCCGCACCTGGGTGTGCTGCCTGCGTGTCGAGGTTTCCGGCGAAAGGAAGCACAAAAGAGAAAGAGTCCGCGGAGGGGTCTACCGGGAGGCAGCCGGGAAAGTGGAGCAGAGCTGGGTCGCACGCGGAGGCGGCGTGGGACCCGATGATAGATGGGAAAATGAGGGTGATTCCCTGGGAGCCACGTGTGTCCGTGTTCTGGTGTCAGAGTCGGGGGGGGGGGGGGCTGTAGATAAAATGAGCACACCGCTCGGTTTTGCGTGTCTGTGGTAGAGCAGGACAGCTGCCAGGGCCGGCGTCCCCCGCGCCCCCGAGGTCAACGGCCGGCGACACACCTGAGCAACCGGAGGGTAAGCGCGGCGGCAGGTGGGAGGGAACCGAGTCGGGCGGGGGGGGGAGCGAGAGCTGAGGATGATTGAGCAGCGCGAGAGAAGAGGGGTTAAGCACCGGGGTGACGAGCTCGCCCAGTTTAGCGAGACAGCTTGATGGATGAATATGAGCGCCGGAGGGATGGAAGTGAAGGAAAAGAAAACAGCCCAAGCGGAGGAGCATCAATTGAGAGCGGGCGAGCCCAGGAGAGCAGGCGGACGGTCAGCTCTAGCCGAGTCCGACTCTGTCCGTTGACCTCTGAGGTGTTCGGACCGCAGGCGCAGGAGTGGGAGGAAGGGGCGGCCGCGGCCTCCGCGCCTCTCAGGGTCCATTGAGCGCAATTACAGGAAACAATAGAGACAGCATGGGTGTGAGCTGGCTGCGCTAAATGCTACTCTTATCTGACATAAGAAGTGTGGGGGGGGGCTCCTTTGTTCTCGCCCGTTGTCTTCCCCCCCCCCCCTACGGGTCGGCGCTGCGGTCGGGCAAACGAGGGGGCGACGGCGAGATTACGTTTGGCTGATTTGAGGCCAATTGCCGGTTTCGTCGGATTGTCGGATGAACAGGGAGGAGCGGGCGAGGTGGGGGGGGGGGGCATGCGTCAAAGAGACGGGAGTGTCAGTGATTATTAGAGGGGTTGGGAGGGCAGCGGTGGGAGAGGGAAACGAACTGTGTCTCCTCGCTGGGTCTCAGCGTGAACATGACAGGCACAATCTCTCCCACGTGCGTCGCCCGTGGCCGGCGCGCCGGGGGTGCCGGCGCGGGTGCTCCGTCGGGCTCCCGTGGTCCCCTTCAGCGGGTCTGCCGCTGTTGTGACAGTTTGTCAAAATCAACGCCCGGTCGCTACTGCCAAACGCGTCTGCGGCTCGGAGCTTCGGTGTCGCTGCTTTCCCTCCTCTTTTGCATCCAATTACCTCTCGTATTGTTTTTGTCTTTTGGGGTTTTCTTTTTTTCTCCACTTCAAAGCGTCGGTCCCTCGCGACGTTCGAAGAAAGGCCAAGCCGAAGAGCGTTGTCACTTTTCCGATGCCGAAACCATCCGGCGTTCTCAAAACAATGAAGGATGGAAAATGTCAATGCGCCTTCTCTTCCTCCGGCCGTCGCCCGGTGATCCCTGAAAACAATAATGTGACCCGATGGCTGAGGTCGCCGCCCGGAGCTCCCGCTCGTCTCCTCAAGCGGACGGAACCCGGGGATCAAGAACGGCGGGACGGCGGGTTTGACGCAGTTTGTCAAGCTCCTCATGAAACAATACGTCTTCATTCAAGCCGTATCGAACGGCCGCTCTCTCAATAATTGACCGCTTTGGGCTTCTTTTCCTTTTTTTTTCTGTTTCACACGGCCGGTGAGAGACAGTCAGCGTTTTGATCAACAAATCAAAACACGTTTCTCTTGTTGTTTTTTCTCCGGCTGATGATTAGCTCGGACGACTCCGAGGCGGATTTTATCGGCTCATCAAAGGCCTGTACGAGCAAATCGCTCTGCAGCCCCCCCCCCCCTTCCCCCGATCACTTGTTGCTATGATTAAAAACAAACAACAACAAGTTTGTGGCTGCGGATTGCCATTTCCATTTCAAAACCCGACACATCAACTGTGTACTCGACACATAAAGTAGCACCGTGGTTGACTGAGGACCTCATTCCCACCGTTTGTCGCACCGTGCCACATCCACGTCTCCTCGCCACACGGACCCCCCCCCCCCCGATATCGACGCTGCATCTGTGGTAAATGACAGAAACTGAAGAGAGTTTAGACCCGAAACTGGAAGAAAACAACACCTAGAGGCAGAGAAGACGCTTCATCAGAGAAGAGGAATTGGTTTTATCGAAACAAGGCTGCAAATCAGCTAAAGTCCTCTCAGGAGAAGGTTGCCTGGAGAACTATTCTCAGGGGGATAAGTGGTGCCTTTAAACCACTTCCCGGGAGGGGAAATGAGGACACGAGTTTCAGTCAGAGTGATGGTTGGGGGGGGGGGGAAGTCTTATTCACTGATGAATCCCAGTTAGAGATTAGTGACGCCGACGGTGGTGAGTATGTAAGGAGACAAACGGAGGACAGAAGGAGACTGCCGTGTTCAGACCTGGCAACAGCGACGTTATTCCACACTTCTCTTCTTGTTCTGCCGCAAAACTGAGACGGTTCGATCTGTTTGTCAGACGGGCAAGAGAACCTGCTGCCATCGCGACCCAACAGGTCCAACTCAAGGCGTCAAGACGACGCTGCTGAGTTTTGCGTGCAGTTCTCGGAGACGCCTGCAGAACCGGCTTCTCCAGCTCTGGCGTCCTGGACCGTCCTACCAGTGATTCGAGCAGCCATCCTGATCATTGTACTCGAAACGTTCCACTGGCGAGATTTTGGGAGAGACCGCGAATAAAGGAAGTCTTTTTCTGGCACTAATCAAGGGCTTAATTCTCTCTTCGATGGTGTGTTTTTCACTTCCCCGTACAAACTCCTCCTGAGGCATCAATAAGGACCCTCTGTTATCAAAGGGAGTTCAAGCAGAATACAGCTTTGCCCCCCGCCCCCCCCATGTAGAGACATGCCACCGTGTCACCCTTTCTCCTGCTATTTAAGTAAGTTGTATCCGTAAACACCTCGCCGCGCGTGTCAGGTGCCGAGCTGACTTCCTAAAGAGAGTCTGCTCTTTGTAGCATCACACGGCGCCGTCTGCAGCATATGCCGCCTTTTTTAATTCAACAAGGGCGTTTCGGATGCCTTGTAGCATGTCATGCGCTCGCAGCGGCGCTCCCCTGGCACTGACAGAGAAATCAAACGTAAAATGGAGCAGCCGAGCGAGCGAGCGAGCGGCGATACAGAACAGATGTTCGCGGGAATGTTGACTTTTTGTTTGGCCCCTTATCTTTGACGCCGCCATCCGCCGGTACAGTGAGTGACAGAGGGAAGAGAGGAGGAGGAGAGTAAAGAGGGAGGAGGGGACGAGTGAGAGGAGAAGGCGAGGAGTAGGAGGAGAAAAGGGCGGGGGAGGGGGGGGGCGAAGCGATGCTGTTGGTAGAACTAAGTGGGAACGGAGGCTTGGCAGGCGGGATGCTCGATGGCAGAAAAGTGGGACAGCTACACAGCTGTGTTTTGGTGTCGAGGGACCCCCCGAGATTGGTGTCACTGTATTTCATTGTCAGTTAGAAAAAGAGGGAGGGGGGGGGGACACAGGAGACTTTATGATGTGCGGAGACAGAAGGGAGAGAGAGGGAGGGAGGGAGGGAGGGAAGGATCGGGGTGAGGCAGGCAGGCAAAAGAAAATGAAAGTAAAACCTGAGACAAAAACCCAAAAACAGCTGCTCTTGTGTTCGCTGACGGGGGTGCGGCGGGTGAGCGAACGGAGCCGGCTTCCACCGCGGGGGGCGACCCGGCTGACAGCTCGGCCTCCCGGGAAGGGAGAAATTTTTTTTAAAAAACACCGTTTCCCATGATTCAGCTCTCTCGCCAGCTGACGTCCTTAAGATCGGCACGACAGTTTTGCTCGCCGCCTCGCAATAAACAGCCGCTTTTGAGTGATTTAATATCCGCCGCGATCCGCGGAGGATTTACGCTCAGGCCCATTATTTTTTACCCTTACAGGGGGTTATAAATGGGGCGATAAATTCCTGTGGCTCAAGTCGCAGCCGGGTCAGGCTCCTTCTCGCGTTCGCTATTTCATGTTTATTTTGCGGCGGGTTTATCTGTCAAGGTGAGGCGTCTGAGTAATGCCCCTGAAGTCAGATGGTGAGGATAGGAGGGGGAGGGGGGCAAGCGACTTAACAAAACCGGTTCGCAGGGGAAGAAGAAAAAAAAAGAAACCCTCTTACTTCCCGCGCCTCCGCCGAATCACGTTTTTCATTCGGAAGGAAAACATCCACCGCAGATCGGCGCCTTATCACTCAAATGACCGCTGAACGCCGCAGATAGAGGGGAGGGGGGGGGAGTAAACGCGGCGCTATTGTGGCGGTGATTGCTCGCCGCGGCCCCTCTCGAAGCGACTCGGACGGCGTGAGCGATGGCGGGCCTGATTCACGCCAGCGGCCAGATATATGTGACAGCTGAGGGTGGGGTGGGGGGGGAAGACAGATAAACTAGACCCGTGAAGGAAAGGCAGAGGAGAAGAGAAGGGGGGGGGGGGTTGCTCTTCACATTTCAGTCCTTCATCCTAAATCATCACTCTCGTTTAGGGCGGCGGCGGGAGCGACGCCCGCGAGACGACGCTCCCCGCCACCGATCTCTGGAGTGCTTTTCGACTTCCCTCGGAGATGAAAACCGCCTCCGTCATCGAATAAAAGGGATAAGTAGGCAGAGAGACGGTGAAACAACAGATGAATTCGGGAAAACAGCTCCGCCCCTTCCTTCCCTTTTTTTTTCAAATCCTGCCCTTGGTTTTCCAAGCACATTGCTGGTAAACAGCGCGTGAACAAGCGGGCTGCAATTTTGAACGCAGCTTTATTTTCCACCGTTTATTTAAGCCCAAAATGGGTCCTGATGGAGTCATCAGCCCCCACTCGCCAGCTAATGGTTTAATTATGTCCATCTGGAGGAGGCTGGGAAGGGGGAGCCTGCCGTACTCTCCAGTCATTCCTTCGGTAATTTGTCTTCCCCCGCACACCGCCGAACTGCCGCGCTGATGGCACCGCGAGGCGGCGGAGCGTTTCTGGCGGTGCATCGGCCCAACCTGCCCCCCCGCCCCGAACGCCTCTCCGAGGCGCGCGTGCCGCGCCGCGTCTTGTGGCCCAGCGGCCCGTGACTGAGTGACCCCCGGGCAAGTTGGCGACAAACATCAACATCTTCAGAAAAAGAGACAAACCGCAGTTTACTTTGTTTATTTCAAGCAAAACAAAAATCAAGCAAGTTGTTTTCTACTTGATTAAAGCAAAAAAAATGCTCGAATTTAAGTACCGTATTTTCCACACTATAAGGCACACCTTCAATGAAAGGCGTATTTCAAAACTTTGGTCATATATGTGGCGCACCGCATTATAAGGCGCATCGGATAGACGCTTCAGTAGAGGCTGAGGTTACTTCCTGCATCAATTAGATGGAACTGCATTAAAGGGAATGTCAACAAAACAGTCAGATAGGTCAGTCAAACTTTATTAATTGATTACAAACCAGCGTTCTGACAACTCCGTTCCGCGGCAGCCGCGGCGGCTGCTCCTCGCCGGCGGCCCCGCTGCAGAGGAGCGACCCGCTCTCCATCGTCACCGCCGCCACGCTCGCGCCGGCGCTGCTCGGTCGCCGCCGCCTCGCGCGGTCATATATCCCAGCATGAACCACGTGCTTGAAGTTGGCGGCTGCTTACCGTAGTTGCGAGACCTGTTGTGGCTCAATATTGGTCCATATATAAGGCGCACCGGATTATAAGGCGCACTGTCAGCTTTTAAGAAAATTGGAGGTTTTTAGATGCGCCTTATAGTGCGAAAAATACGGTAAGTGCAGTAAATTTTTGACTTGATCTATGTTGGAAAATGGCATCTTGCAAGAATCTTTTCTTGACCCCAAATTCTTTTCCCCTTCAACTGGTATTTGCTTTTTTGTGCTACTAAAAGGAGAAAACAACATCTTCATCAAAATGATCAAGATTGACGCCCGACCTCCGGGGATTTTGCAGCACGCCGTCGTTCGATGGCGGCGACATTGAACCTCAAACCGGATCAACTCTTTGAAACCCCGTCGAAAAAACATTATCTCGACCTCCTCGCCGGGAGACCCCCGCCCCCCGCTGACCCCCGCCACCCGCTGACCCCGAACCCCGTTCCCACGTGTCTCCGCCGCCTTTTAGATCACATTTCATGGCTGACTTGTACGGAACGATGTTTGTCTGGTCGGAAGAATTTGGTTGGAGCTGAACGGCTTTGTTAGTTTTGCCGGGCGAACATCATTACTTAGCCCCGGCCATTGTTGCGAGCAGACTAAGCCGTATTCCCCCCCCGGCAGGAAGATGACATTGAATTACTTGTTGAGGAATTGGGTCAACAAAGAGCGTCGGCGCGACGGCAGCGGCGCGCGTCTGCGGCGGCGAGCTCGCCAGCCTCCCCCAACTTGTTATTTGGGCGAGGACGTATTGGTCCCGGCGTGCGGATGCTTCACAGAGGGGGGGTGGTGGTGGCGTGCTTCTGGTTTTTATGGGGTGTTTTCTTTTGGCGGGCCCGCAGCACTCCCCCCCCCCCCACACGCTTCATTTGTCGCAGCCATCGTTTGAGCGGCTCGCTTCCCCCTCGCGAGCGGATTTCAACATTTGAATAGAGGGTCTGTTCTGCACTGATGACCCAGTTGCCTTTTTAACCCCCCCGAGAGCACACACACACGTTCGCATGTGAAGGTCGCTCTAACGTATGGACAGAGCGCGCCGTTTGGGGCGCGGGTGTGAACAGACGCGGATTTTATCAGCCCGGCGTGCTTGTACAAGACGGAGGCGAACGCCGCCGCTCGCTATCTGCTCTCCATGGCGGGAACCCCCCTCGCCCCCCCCATCCCCAGCTCGACACGATCGACTGTTATTACCCCCCCCCCCTCTTCCGCTCGCAGACAAACTTCCTACTAATACACGGCGAGCGAAAAAAGGACGCCGTTTCTCCGGCTTCGTCAGCCGTTTCTCACCGTCGACGGCACCTCAAAGAGCGCGCTCTCTCTTGTCTGACGCCGCCGCCGATCAAAGACGGGGGAGGGGGGGGAGAGGTTGGGGGGAGAAAACACTGTCGACCTGCAGTCAGAGCCTTTGAAAGTTCAAATCACTTCCTTTGGCGCCTTGACAGAGCGAGATGACTTTGATTTCAGCGAGCGAGGGGAGGAAACCTTTTTTTCCGCCTGTGATGTCTTTGCAACGGGCGCCCCACAAATTGAACAGTGTCGTTTCGCGCGGAGTCAATTAGAGCAGCAGGACTCCATCAGATGCGGTGCTCCACCTGATTTGTCGACCTCGCCGACTGACGGATCAGCGGGAACGAACACGTTGCGACCGGTCGAGCGGCGCTCCGAGCCAGAAACGTACGTCGCGATTCAACGGCATGAAAAAGTTTCGGGTCACACGCGGAAACTTGATCGAGGCGCCACTTACTTCAAAACGCGATCAGGTGACAACTTGATGTGGAAAGTTTGTTTCTTTAAAGTTATAAAAAGAAATCTAATCAGGGAGGAGAGGAACGGTCTCATGTTCCGATTGAGAAAAAAAACGTTGCAACATAAATTAAACTCTGAATATGTTATCGCTTTACTTCATTACACTTTAATGAAAAAAAACTTGATACAGAGTTTTTTAAGATTTCGCTATAGATAAAGGGTGAGGTCATGTTTATGGTTGCGGGGGAGGGGGCTGATGTTGCACAACACAATCATGAAAACATCACGTTTCATTGTTGCTTTACTTGCAGTGTTTGACCACGAATCCAACCGTCCTGACGTCCAGGAGAGGAGAATTTGGGATGGGACTCACAGGGGGGAGGCGCATGGAGGAGGGGGAGGGGAGGGGAGGGGGGGGGTAGCGTACGATGGCGGCCATGGGAGAACGGTATCGGCCTCAATTATGACGGGCAGTGGAGCGGTGCTGGGGAGCAGATGAGCTGCGAGCCGGGCCTCGGTGAAAAAAGAGTGGCGCCGCTGATAGCTGATAATCCCCAGGATGAACCGGGGACAAAACCGGGCACGGACGGAGCCCTCCCATTGGCCGCGCGCGACGCCGAGAGTGCTGGCGGCGGATGTGCGGAGCCGCCGCGCGTGGCGGTGGCGGCGCAGGTGGGGGAGGAGGAGCGTTTGGAGGTGATTTACTTGGATTTGGGGGTCATCGTCCCAGATTTGCGGAGTCTTCCCACTCTCTTTTCTTTTCTGGTCTCTCTCTCTTTTTTTTTTTTATAGGAACCGTTATGGAATCGAATGTTTTTAAGTTGTCATCAAATGCTGCTAAAGAAAAAAGAAGTCCAATCGCCGTATACAACGGGGACTTCTGGGTAGTCAGAGATAAGCGCAGTAAAAGCGCCCGGGTCACCTGAAATTGTCCGAGCTCTGCGGGGCCCTGCCAAGTTTAATGGCAAAGAAACAAAGACGATGATTGCTTTTTGAGCTTCTCCCCTCAAATCGACCGTGCGTCACCTTGGACGAGTCCTCCAGCCACGCTTCTTTTGTCGATTGGACCTCTTCCATGGCTGTTTTTGTGCACGGAGGAGGGAGTAAAGAATGGTGTTTGCTGACCTCCTCATTTCCTGTTATTTGAACGCTCTTTATCGAGCGTTCGTGTTAACGTTGAGCGGATGCTGCTTGTTGGAGACCTGTTTTTGTCCAATGGAAATGACAGTTCTGCGGGCAGGGTACGATAACCGTCGTCTGATGTCACAGCGGGGCTTGTGAGGAAGTGCGGTTTCCGTGGTGATCCCGCGTGATACGCGGCCGGGACGGAGCGTGAGCCGAGCATGGGCGAAACCTGTCCGAGATGCTGTCGTCATCCTTGGCGTGTCACGATGTTGCCACCTTCCGTCGGTGAAAATGAAGGATATCCAGGTCAGAGCTGACAGTCTGCCACCCCGGAGAGGGGGGGGGGGGGACAGCGAGGCGGCGCCAGGGTTGGCCCTGCCGGGGCATGTTTGGGAGTATGGGGCCCGGCGTTCCATCGTCGCGGAGCAGCCTCCTTATCGTTCGCATTGGGGGGGCGAACGGGGGTCCGTGCACGGCCGCGCCGGCTGATAAAACGCACCTGATAAAACAAAACAAGAATGCAGCAGACTTCAGTCAGAATGAATTTGGCGACGGTAGCCACAAACTAAAAGTTGCGTCCATTGATGTTTGTTCCTTTTTTTTTTTTGTCACCAGACGTAAATCAGCAAAGCTGCACTTAAGAGAAAAGTCAAGTTGGAGACGCCGATAGAAACTGGCGTTTGGGAGAGGTGCCCGCGATAACGACCGTTTGAAGACTTCATCAAACAGCCAGACTCTGGATAAAGTGGGAAACACTTGAGTCGCTCAGGGGGTGTCCCAATTGGGGGGAGGGTGGTGGTGGTGGTGGTGGGGGGGGAATCAAGGCCTCCATAGGTTCGACGAGTACAGCTATTTTTCTCCGCTTTCATCCGAACGCACTTTAAAAACAGCTTGTGGAGGCTGAGGTTTGATTGACATATCTGGTAGAAGCAGTAGAAGCACCATTGAGTACATTGAGATACTGTCAACCGTCTTCTGGTTCCTGGACCCACTTGTAGCCGTTAGTTGGAGCCACTTCTGCAGGCGGGCGCGCATTTAGTGAACGCGCAATTCGTAGTGATGGAAAAGGAAACTGTGGCTGCCTGCGGCGGGAACACTGTTACACTCCTGTCAGCCAAATGTGGGCAGCTCGTTAAGGGAATCACCCAAACATTTGTTGACCGCGATATCTCACAAATGACCCCTTTGGCTGATGATGTCATTTATCCGCTCTCAGGGCCGCCAATCAGCGGCTCCTCCCGCTGATATGTTGGCAGCGCCGCATGGCAGAGTGCGGGCGAAGCCTTTTTTTTTTTTCGGTTTCGGAGGACTTTCCTCGGCGAGCGCGCGCCCGTGCGCGTTATCATCATAGAGAGCCGAGGCGCCTCATCAGAACACAGATGCGCCCTGATTAAGGGCGAGCACGGCGATGACAGAACTGCATTAGTGTGATGTATGTGTTGTTAGCCGGCAAGCAGCTAATTCCAAATTTAACACCTGATTCGCACAATGCAGTCACACCTGAGTGCGAGCCAAGATTTACTACCCTTGTCAGACCGCTGATGGCTTTTATAAGTAATTTCTCGGACTCCCCGATTCATTCTCTCTCAGCGCCGCTGATAATGAATTATGATTCCGGCTATGGATTCAGCTTAAAAGCAAAATTATAGTTATTAGGACGACAGCGGTTTTTTCGGGCGGCGGAGAGTCACTTCTCCAGAGGGAAGCCCCCCCCCCACACACACCCACTAAAAGGCGCGCGGTCGCTTACAATACAAACCCCTCGTTCCGTCAGCCGATGTAGGATGAGGTGGACGTCATAGTAGCGGTGAGTGATTCGTCCTCACTGTGCGCTAAAGCCGGGGGTGCCAGGCATCACAGAGCCCCCACCCCCCCACCCCGTTTTTTTCACACCCGGTAATTCATGCTGACAGAGCGCGAGGTCCTCCGCGAAGGCAAGCGAGGGCGGGAGTCGTGTCAGCCACCGCGGCGCTTTTTTCTTTCCCGACAACTTGTGTGATCTTTGAAAACAGGTGTATGAGCCGCTTTGTCCCATCTGGCCTTGGGTTTGTTTTTTTCTTTTTCCCAACCTGCTGTTTGTCCCCCACACACACACACACACACACAGACACAACCCCCTCACGGCAAAGCAGCCATGTGTCAGTGTGTGCGATCTCTTGGTGTGTGTGTGTTGCAGTAGTTAGCTGTTGTTGTCGCAGGTCAAGCTGGTCCTGTATAATCACGGTTGTGTCAGCAGCAACGGCCGCTTGTCACCGCACAAGGATACCAGCCTCTGACATTGACCCCTCTGCCCCCCCACCCCCACCCCCACCCCCCTCTTTTCTTGCCCTCTTCCACACACAAGCGCTAAACACGCAACGCAGGGTGACTCCACTGTAATGGACGTGGAATTAAAGCGGCGCGGAAGGCAGCGGTGGGTCCGGGGGTCGTGGAAGCGAGCGCTGCCGCGGGGAATAGTAATGTGAGCTGGCGTGAGCCCCCCCCCCCCCCTCCACCACCACTCCCCCCCTCCCCCTCATCCCTCCGTCCTCCCGTCCTCCACCAGAGGACCCTCAGCAGGTTACAGGCTTCAGGCTCAAACAGCAAGAAGTTAATTGTTGGTGTTGGATAATGTAACTTACTTGGACTTAATGACCTTTTAATTAAAGGGGAAAAAAAACCCAAACAGAGTCTTAACTGGGTGTCCTCGTCCTAACAGACATCACTGGAACTCATGCTCCACAGAGACCTTCTCTGGTTGGAAGATGAAGTCATCTCAGAGAGAAAAGAAAAAAAAAAGGTTGAAGGCAAAAAAAACCCCAGCAACCAAAAAACAGTTGCGATAATAAACAGAAGTGGCTGAAAAGTACAAACAATTAGCTGAAAAGACCGAGGATGGATGCGGCTTCGCTGGGACTGTTGGCTTGGTGCTGTGTTCACATGGTGCCTGTGAGTGTGTGGGCTGGTTTCCTACGCGGCTGGTTTGATTGAGTGTGCAGCTGCATGTTACTTGATTACACACACACACACGCGCGCACACACACACGCACACACACACACACACACACACACACAGAGGGAGACACACATCTCTAAAAGTATTTGTCTGAGCCTGTTTTTGCGGCAGAATTTGTTGGCCTGCATGGATTTGTGCACGACTATGCGGCGCTTGTGGGCGTGTGCATGCAAATGTGTGTGCGTGCATTGCTGCTTGTGAGTCTGTGTGTGTATGTGTGTGTGTGTGTATTTGTGAGGATTTGCCTGAGGACAGCAGTCATGCTCCATTAATTAGCACAGCAACCTGCTGACTTTCAAGTGGCAGTGGCAAAATTAACCCTGCGTCTCCGCAACAGCCCCGAAAAAGAGCCCTCCGTTATTGCAGCCTCGATTACCACTCTTACCGCCGCTGTTGCGTGGACGCGGAACACGTCTCCACGCGGCGCGCGGGAGACATTTCCGTGGCGCCGTGCATCTGCGCGCCATCAGATAGCATCCCTTACCCAGGCAGTCCCCCGCTGCGAGCTCAGAAAACACTGCAAGTGAGGGGGAAAAAAAAAACCCAAAAAAGCAGCACCGCCGCCCCCCCCCCTTTTTTTTTCCACTGAGCCTCCCATCAGATTGGTAAATGCAATCACAACAAAGTGGCGGTTAAATTGTGTTTTTTTTTGTCTCCGGAGAGAAGGAGGGTGGGACTGGGTGAGCAGTGAATATGAAATAAACAGATTTCTGCGGCGCGCCGACTCGGGGGACCGTTGGGCGGCCGATACACCGGCGCTTTCCCTTCCGTGCCGCGGCTTCTCCTCGACGTGCTGCGGGGCCAACCGAGGTGGAGGCAGAGTGGTCAGCTCCCCCTCTCGCATCTGTCCGACGTGACCCCCCCCCCCCGCAACACCCCCCTAGAACTTGGCTGCCTAAAAGTCTTGCGAGATGTCAACCTGCATTATGGAGCCCTCCCACACCTCCCTCTGGTACAATTACTGACTGTCAGGATGTGTATTGACCTCGCGGTGGAGTCGGACCCAGCGGCTGATCGCCCCCCCCCCAGAGACACACGAACTGGACGAGTTCGTCCACCCTGGACGGGCGAGCCTGTCTTCACCTCCTGTGAGGGACGGGGAGGGGGCGTGGGGGGGTCGCCGGTGGCCAGCAAAGGTGAGAACGCGGAAAAGAGAAAAAAAAGGGGCTCATAATAAATCGCGCTGACTTCTTGTGCCGTTTGTCCTCCGAGGTAAAAGCCTCCCTGTGGATCATCGTGTGGGTTTCGATGCTGATTTTGCAGCTGGGTGACTCACGCAGGAGATGTGGGGATGCTCCGAAATAAAGCTGCGCGATGTCGTCTTCAACAACAATAACCGTTTCCACAGGTTGATGTAATTATAAACAAACCGAGCTTGCTTTTTGACTGAGTCACTGCTCGGTTTTTGGCTGCGGCTGCGAGCCGGCGTGAGCCTGACTCAGCTCACCTCATCGGATTATCGCGCCCAGCCAGTCGTTTAGTCTCGCCGTTTCAAATTAAGGCGCCATTGTTTCACATTCAAAGTCGCCCGGTACTCGTTGCACAATGCCGCGGATTCGTCATTCAGCCAGTCGCGTTTAATTTCATCGCCTCCTTTTCGAACGGGCGCGCGGAACAGCGGCGGCGCGCCGGGTTTTTAGGACCGCCGACGCGCGGGGAAACCACGGAATCAGACGGTAACAGTCGCGACAAAGGAGTTTGTTACCAAGCGAGTCGCAGGAAAGATTACGGAGCGCGACGGTCTTTGCAACTGAATTTGTGTACTCCTTTCAAATTGTTCTTCGCGCAGCGATAATAGAGTCTCGTGTTTTTGTTTTTCTCGAGTGTGTTTAGGGCTGTTTTCATTCAGGGATGAAGTCTGTATGCAAACACTGTGAAAAGAGCCTTTTCAGTCAAAACACAGATCAATTTCAACCTCGTTTTAAAAAGATGAAGAAATTCAATTTGCCTTTTTTTGCATTCAGATATTTAAACATGCTTTTAGAAACTGACGGCGATTTGCTACGATTATAAAACCGTCGGAATATAAGACATTTTTTTTCCGAGCACTAAATGAAATGACTTTAATGCTCTGAGCCGGACATACAGTACTGAAGCTTTTTCCTCTGGCTTCGGTGTGAAGTCTCTCTTTAAGACGGAGCTGATAATCACAGCAGTTCCCGGTTGTCAGACGGGCTGCAAGGCCTCCGTCCTGTCAGCATTTAAAACCCTGTTCAGGTGAACAGCTACTCAATAGGAACTCTCTGTGGTTTTGCCTCCACAAATAACAGATTAGCGGTTTTTTTGTTGTTGTTTTTTTTCCCCCGAGGAGGCTGCATGTGAAAAAAAAAAGTGTGTTCGTGTGTGTGTGTGTGTGTGTGTGTGGAGTGGAGTGGGGTCCATGAGAGGTGGTGTTTGTCCGCTGTCTATTGTCATCAGCGTGGCCCTTCGGTGAGTGGCACTGACAGTCGAGCTGGCCTGGATGCTGTCACATGTCCTTGTCGGTCCACTCAGAGCGAGGGGACGCACCTCGCCATTGTCAGCTTCTATTACCTCTTTAGACACACACACACACACACACACACACACACACACACACACACACACACACACACACACACACACACACACA
>JASSRZ010000002.1:13229478-13245574 GCA_032164315.1 Malacoctenus gilli | reverse complement strand
CACACACACACACACACACACACACACACACACACACACACACACACACACACACACACACACACACACAAATAAATGTTTCACCGCTTCTGTCCACGTTCTTTCCTTTTCCAGTTCACTAGCTTCGCTGGTGCGCCTGTTTATCTGAGCACTGATCCACAACTTTGTTATGAATGACATTACTCCACCCGCTGAAGGCTCGAAAAACGGCAAATATTTGAGCCTTTTCGCCGAGAAATTCCGCAACTTTCGCTTTGGCGTTTCGCTCGCCGAGTCAGACTTGAGTGGAGGCGTCGTCGCGCGTGCGGTGGATCGTCGAGGCTCGAGTTGCGCGCAGAACGCGGAGGTGACTTTTTTTTTTCTTCCTGCTGCGATGATTGTGACACACGTTACCATGACGACCTTCGTGGCTTGGTAGGAAACCTCACGACAAATGCTAACTTCGGGTGTTTCACTGCAAAAAACGAAATCTCGCCAAGTAGGTTTCACTCACTTCGAATCAAAACTCACATTTGAATAAAGACATAACCGCCTTGAAGGTGATGGTTGTCCTGCCTTTCATGAGGTGTATTTGTAGGAACATGCCAAACTTTTTGGTGATCGTGTGTTATTTCGATTGTGAATAGATATTTAGACTTGAAATGACAAAGTCTACATGCTGGGATTTTGGTTTTTTGCAGTGTAGTGGCCGGTTCCAATGAATACTGTGAATCATACCCCTCAGACTTCAGGCTGTTTCATTCAGTTCAAGATGGACTGAATACTACTTGACTATAGTCAGTGACGACTTCCTGCTCACATCCAAACTCGCCTCTGTTTCCACCTATTCATGCTGTTTTCTCTATGTGGGTAAAACTGAAGGAGGATCTGGGTGGAGTGTTTTGTGCTCCGCATTGCTCCAGCTACTGCGGCGTTTGTTTTGTGAAGCATCTGTCCACGGCGACCTTCACGGGGACGCCCTTCATGCCGTCCCCTGCAGGTATAATGGACTCGTCACGGGCTTGTTGCCATTAGTTGTGGTGACAGAGTGCTGCCAGTCACACTCCCGCGCTCCGCTGTGCAAACACAAGAACAACAGCGGCTCCTCTGATCGCCCCCCGCCCGCCCCCCCCGCACATTCCGTTGTCGCGCCGCAGCTTGGCGCTGCACTAATCAATACATGGGGATGTAAAAGGACTCTTTCAGGCATCCCCCTGTAGATCTGACACCTGTTCCGCTGGCCGTCGGAGGCTTGGGCCAATGACTGTTCCTCGCCGCGAATTAAAGATCGAGCGGGAATCTGACGTGTTTGCAGGAAACATCCAAACAAAGATGTGCGATAGTGGCTAATAATATCTTCATCTGGGAATATCTTGTCAGTCATCAGCCATCGCTTCACTTAATCATCAGCGATTTAGCCGATAAAAGCGAGGTCTGATGATTCGATAACGAATGATATCGGAGGCAGGGAGAGAGCAACTCGTGTCGCAGAGAGCTGTCGGGGAGAGAGAGAGAGAGACAGAGAGAGAGAGAGAGAATGAGAGAGAGAGAGGAAGGGAAAGGGTGGTGGGGGGGAGAAAAAGGAAGAAAGAAACACCCCTCAGAGCGACACCACAATAATTAGCATAGCGGGAGAGAGAGGCGCAGTGCGGGAGAGATAATCATAGCGCCTTAATGTCTGCTGAATGCTATTAATCAGCAGCATTACCCATAGTGCCCTGGCTTTTCTTAACAGTTATCTCACGGTGCGGGGCAATGATGAGCCGCCCCTCTTGATCCGGCGCCACGTCAGCATCATGTCTGCATATATATATATATACGTGTGTGTGTGTGTGTGTGGTCTTGGAGGTTAATGTTTGGCTTATTGGTGCCATTTTACTTTTCTGTCCTCTCCCCCACCTCAGACTTTCTCCTCCACACGCACGCGTGCACACGCACGCACAGGTCCCAGAGGTCCAGAGTATCTCGCAGCAGCAGACAGGCATTACTTTCTAATCTGGATAAGTGACCCGGCGCCGCGGCACGTGTCGATCCGTTTCCCCACTGAGCGTGTCTCCGGGTGGGGTTTAATGGGCCGGTGCTTGACTGGGGGTTAGAGCTAAAGGGAAACAGTGACAGTGGAAGCAGTTTTTCTTTTCTTTTTTTTCCCCCCTCTTCTTCTTAAACTCAGTCTGCAGAGAAAATGTTGGCGTTGTCCATTCCTGCAAAGTTTCAGGTGTCCACAGCCCTCGACCTCTATGGTCGTACTGGAGTTTTATTCCTGCCGCAGCAACAAAAACCAAAACATGTTTTGGATAAAGTTATAGTTTGATTTGTTTACGGCAACAAAACTTTCTTAGTTGCTACCCTGGAAAAGGAGGTTTGAGGCAACTTCACAAGCTTTCGAGCAGTTCCTCAGAAGAACCTCAATTTGTTCCTTCAAAGTAAAGGAAGCACGCATGCCCAATTGTATCCTGCACGTTTTCTTCATTGTTCTTGTAATTCTTGCAGTGTCCACCAGATGGCTCTGCTTCAGCTCAGACGTCTACATATGTTTTTTTCTATGGTGATAGCTGTGATTCCACCCCCAACACACACTAATATTTTGACACATTTCATGTTATTTTTGAAGACCCTTCTTCCTGTCACATCTTCCTACATCTTCCTACATTTCCC
Organism: Malacoctenus gilli; assembly: GCA_032164315.1. Lineage (NCBI taxonomy): Eukaryota > Metazoa > Chordata > Actinopteri > Blenniiformes > Labrisomidae > Malacoctenus > Malacoctenus gilli. The sequence continues at coordinate 13,242,940 of JASSRZ010000002.1, read as the reverse complement.
AGAGTGCTGTTCAGCAGCCTTCAGGGAACATCTTGAAAAAGTATAAAAAAAACCCACCCCAAAACAACCAACCTCCAAACACAACCTGTCTGTTCGCTGCGCTGAGCTCTACTCTACAGAGGCCACTGTCACCGGCAAACTTGACATCCTCCTCTATAATGCATCTCTCCCACTGTCACTGTTTGTCAGCGCTAAACAGCGGCGCAGGAGGAGAAGCCTCGCGCTTTGATTTCGAGGGGAGCGACATCAAAAACCTGGCAATCAGAGCTGATGTTTTCATGCCCCCCCCCCACCCGAAAACATTTTCGTCGCTCCATTGTTGCACCTGATATATTTTCCCCGGCGTCTGACCCAACATCTGCGGAGGAACGGGAAAGGAAGGCCGCTGCCGACGACCGTGCGCAAGCCACTTTTGTGAGGATCGGATGCAGAAATAAAACTGACTTTAAATTCAAAATACATATAAGAAAAGTTTCTAATGCTTTGCTGAAGTGGGAAAGGTTGGCATTTCGGTTCAAAGGCGTGATAGAGGCTGATGGCGGGGTTGAATGCAGCTCCTGGCTGCCCTCCTGATCAGATCAAGCTCGTGCTTCACGCATCAGCTCCACTTGAAAAGTGCGTATCGGAAACACTCTTGTTTATTGGCAAGCTCAATAAAAAATACACTTTTAGTTGCGTTTTCCAGGACGCAGGCATGAGGACAGTTGATGGACGCGCTCACATTCAGGACAAATCGAGGGCCTTCATTACACGCTGAGAGCTGCCGTTGACAGATGTCACGTCTCGGTGTCACTTTTCACGCCTGCGTCGCTTTTCCCCTCCGTCCGCTCATCAGTCGCTCTCTGCTTTTTCCCTCCACTCTGTCCTTTCCTGCACCCCGCCCCTCCTCTCACTGCGTGCAGGCCGATCCACCTCTCCACATCGTTTATCACTCTGAGCATTGCTTATTGCTCCCAGCGAATATGTTTATTGTTGTCGCTTGCTCAAAGGCCATTTATTTAATGTGTTGTTGTTTTTTTCCCCCCTCTCTCTCTCTCCTTTTCGCCTCCCTCCCGCTCTCCTCTCGCTCCCCGCGTCTCTGTTCATTGTGAGGAGTGAGCGCATTGTGGAGGAAATCAAACACGCATTTAATGATAATAGACTGATGTGCGAGCGGAATGTGGGGGTGAGATTGGAGCGGAACAGCGTGCGGGAGAATCAGATCCCGACATCTCCAAGGTGCAAACATAATAGGAAGTCAAAAAGAATGCCTTTGCGCCTCAGCTGTTGTGAATTCTCCCTTTTGTCAGTCCGTGCCCGGCCATCTCTGCCATTGTTCCGCTTTTTAGAGGAGGAATTGGATTTTTTTTCCTCTCTTTCTTTTACATTGGTCCCCCCTCGCCCCCCCCTTCCTTCTCCTCCCGCCGCTCGTGCTGACTTCCATTGCTCGCCAATGGACAGACTTAATTAGGACATTTCTGAGTGATTTATTCACAAAAGGACACCGGCTGTACCTCTGACCAATTCATTTTGAATGGGGAAAAGGGGGGGTGGTCAATACAAGCCAGAAATTAGCATGTCAGACTGGGTTGGAAGAGTGGGTGGGTTGGGGGGGGGCAATCAAGCTCTCCGAGCTTGTGGTTCATCAAAACACATGCAGGCGTTCGATGGACGGCAGCCTGTTGAGTTTGTGTCTTATTGGTTGCCCAGCGTGCCTTGATTTGTGTGATGAAGTCTGAGGTTTGTGTGTGTGTGTGTGTGGGGGGGGCGGTCGGGGAAGCCAAACTGAAGCGGTGAGGAAACGGGCACTGCCGGTACTCCAATAGCTCTCGTTTCTTCGCCGTAACAATCACTGTGAAATAATATTTATATGGAGCCGTGCAGGCGTGTGCACACACTTGTACTCATTCCCCAAACTGACATATTGCCCTTTACCTCATCACACTGCAAATACTCAATCATGCTAACTAAGGTAGTGCAAGTTTTTATTTCCTTTTTCTTTTTTTTTCTTCTTTTTTTTCTATCCCTTAATGACATTTTGCCGGCGCCCGCGCACGCACTCGCGCACGTGCGTTTACACAGCTATCTCCACAAAGCGAAAAGGTCAGCGTTTTAATAGCTCCGCTCCCCACCCCCCACCCTCCGTGGTAATCGCCTTTTTGGTTAGCCGTGCAAACTAAATGAAAAGACGTCTGCCCCGTGTGTGTGTGTGTGTGTGTGTGTGTGGGGGGGGGGGGGTCAACCTGCGCTGCTCCATTTCAATAAGTGACGTGCCATTAGCCTCGCCCTCTACTCCGAGCTCTGTGAAAATCGGGTAATCCACTGACTCATTTCGCTGCCCGTCAGCGAGCGATGATGGTGGAGGCTGGGGGTGGGGGGGGGGTGATCCCCTGCCCGTTAAACTCCCGTTTCATCACCATTGTTTCAACATGGCTGGAAGAAGTTCAGGGAGGGGGGGGGGGTCCATCGTTGCTGCCATCATGCAGTCTTTACATTAAACCTGCCAGAGTGGTAAAGGGGGGGGGTTAACGGACCCCCAGATGAGATGGAAACAGTTCACTCGAGTCTATTAACCTACAAGTTAAGCACGTGAACATTTGAAGAAAGGCATCATCAATGGAGCTCCTTGATTCGCCATGGCAACTGAGGAGAACCTGTTGATTTGGAGTGGTTGAGCGTGTTTTTCGCTCCAACAAACTGGACTGTGTGGAGGTCTGGAAGCCTGGACGAACTGGAGTGACTCGCAAACGGAAGGACCTTGTTCCATGTCTGAGGCTCATCTCCGCGTGCTGAATCCTCTGATTGAGCCTCCAGAGTCTCGGTGCGGTTTCCCGTACATTAAAAAGTACGCCGCCCGTAAATGCAACTGATTGCACTTCGGATTTCCTCCCCCCTTGGCTCGGCTGAAAAGTCTGGTTGTTGTCAGACAAACAAGGCGAAATTGATTCCCCCTGAATTTGCATTCAAGCCCGTAGATGTGAAGAAAAAAACCCCAAAACGCCTGACTAATAGGAGTAAATAGACTAAGATGGGTCCTCTGAATGTAGTTAAGTGCACCGCTGCTCCCCTCCTGCTGCAGTTCAAACCCCTCCTGATTGGTTTAAGACCGCGTGCGCCGATAATCAGCATAAATCCACGCAGAGGCATCGCACAAAGTCCACAAGTGGGCCTCTTCTGGAAGGGGTGGGGGGGGGGAGTGACGGAGGCTGCCGCGCTCAGTGTTGTTTCCACACTCGCCAGCGCGCGTCACAGCCTAATCCTTCCCCCTGGAAGCCAGGCAGCGTTAAACTAGCCGAAATGAGTGCCATGCAGGGAGTAAATGGAGGGAGACGGCCGTCCACAATGGCCCCGGAAAGTAGCTGCTCTTGTAAATGGGAGGATTAGAGGGAAAGAAATCCTACTCTCCTTGTGTAGGCGTGCCCACAGAGACAAAGCGCAGTGTTTACACTCTCCCCTCCGTGCGCGCGCAGTGCCCACGACCCCCCCCCCTCCCAACCCCCCACCTGCCCGGGCCCCAAGGTGGGAGCGGCAGAGCGTGGTGGGAGGACCTCTGGCCGTTTCGACTCACTCCATCTGATTCTGGTTCGAATGTCTCGTACCGGAGCTGCTTGCAGCGGTCGCGCGAGTCCGGTCGCTGAACTCAGATCGATCGGCGTCCGGGGCGCCCGGAGGATGAGTCCCTCTAACTTTGGCAAAGTACCTCAAGGGGCTTTCCCACTCGTCTTAACTTAGCTCCAGTCTCCCCGACCCAACCGAAAGCGAATTGGAGTCACAGGAAGCTTTCGCTTCTTCTCTCGCGCCGTCATCGGGTCGTAGTCCCTTCAGCGAGTGACTCCGTACCATTCACACTTCCTGATCCCCCAGCGTAATCATGGCGATGACTGTCATGTCCTGCCGTGATGATGGTCTCAGTGCCAACTTGCCAGATTCCTGACTCATGTGAGCATAACCCGCCGATTCTGTTGCCATTTGAAGGAAGAAAAAAGAAAGCCAGCAGCCCTCCGTTGGTTAATAAGTGATGCAAGTTCTCCTGCCGTTCTCGCTAACCAGCACACATCAAGCGGGCTGTGACTAATCAGCCGCCCGCCGTCTGTCACTGTCGCATTAACACTTTAAAGTGAGCTCATTAATCAGCGGCCCCTTCGAGGTCTCGCTGCCGCTCCGAGTTCGGGCGGCCGGCGGCGGCCATTCACGTTCCACGCCTGACACCCGCCCCCATTACAGTCGGGCATGGGGGCTTTCGAGGGAACGCCGACAGGCATGACTGGAGAAAACAGGGCGGCTCCGTCACCTTGTTCGCCACACTCCCCCCCCCCCTCCCGACACCTGGCCACCGACGCTGTTCCGCTCTTTTTTTCCGCCCCCACCCGCTTCGCCTTGTTGCACTCTGCCACTTTTTGTGTGACTGCCCCCATTCGTCCAGCTCCCGTGTCCATTTTAATGTCACTCTCCGAACTTTGTCAGGTCACCTTTTTTTTTCTCCTTCTTCTTCTCTGCTCTCTGTTAGCTCCTGACACGACAAATGGAAATTATTCCGGAGTTTTAAAAGGAACTTTAAGGAAATGGCTTTCACATCATGCGTTTGCGAGACTGCTTTTTCTTCACCCCCCCTCCCAATCAAAGCGGGTTTTTTTTGTGTTTTGAACGTGGCATCTCATCAGCAGCGCCCCTCAGACATCGTCAAAGGATTGTTGCCTTCCGAATGTTGGGAGAGTTGCAAAGTATCGCGGAGCGAAACGCCGAACACATGTTCATTAATAACAAGTCTTTGGTGTAAATATGGAAGCTAATCAGACAAACCTCGCCTTATGAGGTAATCAGGGAAGATGGGTCCGTGTGTGTGTGTGTGTGTGTGTGTCTCTGAGTGTGTGTTTGTGTGTGTGTGATCGGGCTCCCAGGTAATTATAGCAGACAGCTGCCATGGCATCCTGGATCAGTCCCGCGTCAACAAGCCACGAACACACTCCGGCGCGCACGCATACACACTCAACGACGGCTCCCCGCGTCAACGTGGCGTCGCCCTCGGCGGGCCGATGCCCAGATTTGTGTCGTTTTGTTCGGCGTTTCCCGAAGTGAGGAGGCGCACCTGCCGCAAAGCAGGGAGGAGCCGTCGGAGACAGCGGGGCCTGAGAACAATGGGCTCCGAGCGTGAGTGGTGAGACGGCGGTAAGCGGAGCAGCCTCACACAGAGGACAGGGGGGGGCGCCGGTCACGTCTCGCCCTGCTGGTGGAAGCGGAGAACACACGAGGGGGGCGACACACGGTGGAGGGGGGGAGGCGTTGTTCTCCCGTCTTCCACCCCGGTTTCCCTTCCTCACCTGATCCTTCTCTCAGTGTACCCTGATCTGTCAGACCTCCCCCTTGTCCCCCCCCCCCCCCACTTCCTTTCCCCCTCTGTAGTCCATGCTGTGTTCGCCGAGCATGCCGTGGTATCATGCCTGCATGCATCATGGAGCCGCTAACAAATTACACAGAGTAGCCACTCGGCTTCCCCTCTCACTCAGCTGTCAAGTGGAGCCACTGGAGCGTCCTGCCTCCTCTCCTTTCCACTTCCATCCATCCATCCAAGCCCCTCTATCTCGCCATCCAGCACTCCTTTTCCCGCCACACTCCTTTGCCTCTTCACAACCCCCCCCAACCCCCACCCCATCCCTTCACCCCCCCACCCCCCACCTCCTCTACCTGTTCACCCGTCAGCGCCGCAGAAACGATCTCCGTCGCCCTCTCCGTCATCCCTCTTCGTATATCCATCCATCTATCCATCCTTTTCCCCATCACTCCCATCCCTGTCCCCGGCTCGGCGCTCCACCCTCCCACACACCGACGCGTCGCCATGCGCCGCCAGAATCCCCCCCCCCACCACCACCACCACCACTCCTTCGACTCTCTCCTCAGAGCCGCCTGTTGTCCAGCTGTGTTTGGGAAATACGTTTTTCATGGTTTAAAACAACATCATTCGGCTCCTCATTGTCTGTCAATAAATCCGAGGACGCTTATCTCCGCCCGCTCTCGCAGCAGGCCACGGATGTGAGTGGGGGGAATGTGGACGGCGGAGCACATCGCTAGGAAACAAAGCACTGAAACAACTTCATCCTGTAGGCAGATGGCAAAAGTATGATCACCTTAGTTCCAACTTTCTTCCCCTGCTGGCAGCAGGCGGCGAGTTACTCATCAGACTTTCACTCTCTGCTGATAATTCCCTACAAATTCCCTCTTTTTTTTTTTTTTTTTTACTCTTGATTAGCCTTGAGATAATAAAACAATCGCAGCAGCGGCGCTCCCGAACGTGATTGCGGTGACCTTTCTACCTGACTCACCACACTGGTAGATCACGAAGAACAAAGTGAGTTTTTTCTCTCGCGAGCAGCAGGATGGTGGTGGTGGTGGTGGTGGTGGGGGGGGGGGGGGGGGTAGGGTGTCGATGACGCGTTTGATTGCTTTGTTTGGAGAAACGGCGGACTTGGTCTTTTGAAAAATCTTCGAAAATGGCGGTCCTTTACAAAACGGACAACTCTGGCAGCTGGAGATGGAAATCTTAGTGAGACTTTAACGGCGTTCTGTGGATAAAACTGTTCCGACGTTTAGGGAGGAGTTAGGATTCGAGCGCAGAAGTCCATCCATCTCCTATACCTGCTTTAGCGACAGCAAGGTCATGGCAGCCTGGAAGCTATTTCCAGGCATTCGGTGGGCAAAGGTTCAGCGAAGGGACACCAGCCTGGCTGGGGGCGTCCGTCTTCCGTCCTCCGTCTTCCGCCTTGTAACAAAAAGGGGAGACAATTCACCCGTGGTGGCCTATCACAGGGTTTGATTGAACGGAGAAGCTGCTGACGCGGTGTTGATCACGGAGCCTTTGTTTGCTTTTAACGCCGGCACAAATACATCTTATGTCTGACCTTTCATCTCGCATCAAAACCCTCTGAGACCTGAGGCAGCGTTCCCTCCCATCTCTCTGCAAATGTTTGCCAAAAAAAAAGAAAGAAAAACACAGCGTGTACATGATGACTCTCCTTCGTGTGTTTGACGATCACCTCGCGTCATCGATTGCGGCTTGACGGGTTTCGTATGAGCAATATAACACCAAATCCTGGTCTCCAGGGGAAACGGTGTTGCTCCTAATAAGACGGTACTAGTTGGGTGTTGAACTCGTTCTGAGACGGACAGTAAATACGCAGGAAGGAGATAGAAAAAAAATAAAAAGTACAGTGTTCACTGGTGTGTTTGGCTTTGCCCTCGAAGCGCCCAGCAGCTCATCCCGGGCTCGACGGAGCGAACATGCGTGCAGCCGGCCCGAGTGCCGGCCGTCTTAACACGGCAGCCAGACATCAGCGCTCAGCGAAACCCCCCCACCCGCTCCTGCCTTGTTGGAGGAGGGGAGGCGGGGGGGGTTTGGGGGCGGGACGGCGGTGTGATTAATAGGCGGACGGCGGAGCCCTGACCTCTGAAGGTCGCCGGGGTTGTTTCCTGTCTGACCAGCCACGCGGCGCGGTGCGGCTCGTAATCGCGGGGCGCGGGCGGACGCGCGGGCAGTCAAACGCGCCGGTGCCTCCGCGCCATTTTCCAGCGAGACAATATTCTGCGTATTTACTGTCCGCTGAGGGGCTTCGAATACCTGAGAGGCTCGGGGGACGGGGGGGTGGGGGGGTGGAGTAGGTTTACGGGTGCGATAAGACGCTGCGGCTTTCATTAGTGTGTCAGCGTGTCATAATACTACCCCTGCCAAATGACATGTGACCACATTAAGATCGTAAATAAAACCCGCTGTGTACTTGAAGCGGGAGCTTGTACTGTATTTCACACGTTGGTGAATCCTTCCTTGTAAAAGACGATGGGACGGAGACGCACGAAGGCCACGCTCCTTTCCCATAAGTCATTGCAGAGGAGCCCCTCCCGCCCCCTCCCCGCACCTTGTGGTCTGAGTGATCTTACCTAATACCCTTGTCAACCTTCCCCGACCTTGATGGCAGTCAAATAGAACCCATCCTACCCCCTTACCCACCTTTGATAGGGGAGATGATCCTCTCCCTTACCCCCACCTTAATAGAGCTTCCCCATTGATATGCATTGCTTTCTACCAGAGGAGTTCTCCTGTCTGGGTGCCGTTGGGTGGAGCGGTACAGGTCGTGACCCCCCCCCCCCAAAGCCAGGACTAGAATCGGAAAGAGGCTTGTGTTTTCCTCCCTCAGAGCTGCACCGGATGCTCACATAACTATTGACTTTTCGTCAAGTCCAGTATCGGGTATTGAGTATTCGTACCTCATTAGTTCCTGCGGATCTCAGCCACTGACACGGACAGACCTGCTACTTTAACCCCCCCCAAACCCACCTGAATATGAACTCATCTTTTGGCCGCCGTTCAGCCAATTATAAACTCGTCAGTGTCGCGTGATTTCTCTTCACTGCGCCTTTTTCCAACCGGGAGCAAATGGCAACAGATTGCAGGTTTTGTCCCCGAGGGACGGAGACAGAGACGCGGCGTCCAAATGTGGCTCCAGGGTCTCCCCCAACACGATCACCCAGAGGACGCCGCAGTCGCACACCACCTTTTTTTTTATCTTTCAAAGCAGCGTCAGAGCGGAAAAAGATGCGGAGGCAAAACAGCGCTGCAGCTGTTCTACATCAGGCTCTCACCGCCGCAAATCAACCGAAAGTGTCCCGATATGATGTGAGGTGTGATGATTTGATGGTTCCATGTGTTCAGAATGTAAACGATGACAGAAAAAATCTCAGTGTCATCATTCAACGATGGTAGTCGCCGTTTTTTTTTCCCCATCTTTTTAGCGCAGCGTTGAGCTCTGCCGTCCACCTCGCTGCCAAACCAAGGGCAGTCGCGATTAAATTGTTACCGGCGGTGCCGTCAACAGAAGCCGAGGCGAGGCATTGTTGGCCGCCGTGCGACTCGGGGACGAGTCGGCGAAGCCCCCCCTCGGGAGACCTGACTTCTCTGGAGACACGCTCCCGCTGCGCCGGCTGAATGCGCCGGCCGCTGACGGGCCCAGTGTCGCTCCAAATTGCCCAGTGTTCCCTGTTGTCCCAAGATGGCCGGGGCCGTTCTGTACTGAGCTGCAGCTGCAGGTAGTAATTACTGATTAGGCTGCGGAAAGTGGGGACAAATGCACTGTATAATCAGGGAGCCCGTCGACAGTGGGAGCCCTTCACAATGGCTTGTAATTAACAAGATAATTGGCGAGAGATGGCGAAGATTTCTTGAGTTCCTCCTTATTTGCATGTCATTTTGCACAGAGTTCCTTATGACTTCTCTCTCCGTCTGGGAAGGTTGAGTCGCTAATGATACTGTGTCCCGCCGCGCCGAGAGCACGCGGTTGCGCGCACGCGGTCGCGCCGGAGAGCTGGAAGCGGCCTTCGCGTCGCCCGCACCTGTGCGCCAGCGACGTCCCGCGCTTGTTGTGCAAGAGTCGCGCTGTTTACGCCGCCGCTCATCACAATTCCGTGCGACGGGTGATGGCGCGACGAGCCCTCTCTGAAACACTGCTCGAGACGCCCTGTAGCTACCCCACTGCCGCCCCCCCCCCCTCCAGGACGTCTCTCCATATGTATTCATTAGTCTTATTCTTACAATAGCTCCAGTAATGAGTGCTCAGGCGGCTTCCTTTCGAATACCGTTCAGTACATCACACACTCGGCTACGAAGATGTTTATCGCTTCTTTTCCAATTATATTTCTCCAGATTAAGGTGTCGCCGTGGCACTTGTTTCCTTGACAACGCCGTCGTTATTTCACCCTCCTTCCAAGTACCCTTAATCTGAGCGGATATGAAAACTCTTCATGTGCATTCCCCACCCCCACCCCCACCCCACCCACTTCCCAGTTAGCCACAGTGGCGCTGCCTGTCCAACCTCTCAAACCCACATCATGGGGCTCTTTCAAGAGAGACTTAAATGGGCTCGCTGCTCCGCGCTTGATTTTTTTTTCCCTCTCCGCTCGCCGCTCCATTGTCAGTTTGAAGGGGCTCCTTGCAGGATTCCACATGTGGCGCTGGCTGGTAATATGTCGCATTAAAAGAAAAAGGCATGAGATGCCAAGAAGGAGCCCAGTCTTTATTGGATTTGGTCTCACTGAAAATAAAAAGAAAAACAGGGGGAAGGTGGGCGAGATGTCGGGGGGTGGGGGGGAGACAAACCAAGACTCTGTTTCGGTAAATTGATGAAGCATGAAGGGTGTTAATAATGTATAAGGTTTTCAAAATTCAATCTCGAAAATGTGTGTGTGTGGGGGGGGGGGGACCTTAGCCGAATGACACAGAACAGAGTGTATATTTGACAGGTGACATGATTCTCTTTCGTGTAATTGATTTGCTTTGCCATTTGTTTCCCCCCCCCCCGCCCTTTTTTTCCCCATCTTTGGTGGAGCGCGGGAGGCAGCCGCGGTGATAGATGAACCCGGTGGAGTTCATTTTTTTCCCTCCCCACCGCACTGCCGGGTAGCCTCCAGTGCAATGAACAGTGGCACTTTCCCCCTGCGCAGGTTATGGCAGAATAGTAATGTTTCCCACTTACTAAACATGTGTCTGCCTCTCTTTGTGGATCCCCAAGCAGCACGCGAGGGCCCCCCACCCCCCACCCCACCCACTCACAAGAAGTGAAAGAAAAGGGATTTATTTATGTACATGTATGAAAAAAAGCGATCAGACCACTAATGACCATCTTTCTTCTTTGTTTCATGCACGCTGTGATGATGGTTCCATCAGGTAAGGACCCTTTTTCTTTGGATTATTTCAGACCCCTGGGGGCCGGCTGGAGTAAAGGCCATAGACGATATCTGCACATCAAAGTGACCATCAAACGCGTTCCTCCGAATGATAATTTGATAATTGCTTTTGATATTTGCGATATTTCTTCAACATCAAAACTGAAGATAACTATCCGTTTAAATTGTGTTTTGTTTCGTTGTACCGTGAGAATCTCAAAGAGAGCAGCAGCAGCATGACGTGTTTGAAGGGCGAAGGTTATCGACAGCGCTAGTAGTGCTCTTCAGCACTGCGTGGGTCGGATAAGGAGGAGGAAGATGCTCTATAATCTCAATACAAACTCACTAAAAGCGAATTTAGCTGACATTCATTTAGCTGCATGGAGGCCAAGTTCTCCTACAGTGTGATATATTTCAAGTTGCCGTTAAAAGGGACGGAGTTCGTTCCACTTTGCCCGTCTATCCGTGCAGTCCGTCTACATTATGTGTGTTTCATCGTGTGTGATGCTCGAGTGTGTCGCTGACCTCCCACTGAAAGGCCAAGGGACCTGACACGCACACGCGGCCCCCTCCTCCGTCCAGCTGCACGTCGTCATATATCACACGCATCCTGATGTGTTTGTCAGCATCCGAGAGTGATGCATCCATAAAGTGTCCGGTTTACGGAGGGGGGGGGGGGACACACCGGGGGTAGAGGAGGCATCGCCATCTGCAAGCGGTGCATAAAGCGTGCGCTCCCCGACTCGCGCGCTCTCCTTCAAGGTTGCTCGGGCTGGAACCCCCCTCCTCGCAGTCAAGCGGCGAGCTCGTCACCGCACTCCTCTCCCCTCAACGATTGCCAAAACAGCCCGGACGGCAGTCCTTGGTGAGCAGCGTAGTTCTGTTTTGAGGGAACGGCCCGCCTGCATTAGCTCGTCCCCCCCCCCTCCACCCTTTGATTTCTCTTTTCTAGTCAATGTTTTTGCTTCATCCACTTCTTCCTCTCGTCTGCCCCCCCCCTTCTCTCTTTTCCTCCGAAATACTCATTCAATTTTTTTTTATTTTTTTTTTTTACTGTGGTAGGAGACTGTGAACAGCTTGCGGGGCGGGAGCGCAGTAATTACCACGGTTATGTCAGGCGGAGCTGGGGAACGTAGCCTGGGGAGGAGAAAGGCCACTGTGCGGTGATGGCCCTCCGAAATTAATGGAGAATTGGAAATGAATCAATAGCTAATGAAAATGTGTGTTCACTCTATTACTGCCTTTTATGACGGCTGTTGCCTCAGGCGGGGCGCTCTGTCGCCCGGCTACACCGAGCGGCGACGCCGGAGAGTGCCTGTGTGCGTGTGCGAGAGCGTGTGTGTCGCTCTCATCACACTCGCCTGTTCCTACTCGTTCCTCCGTGATGTTCCGTCCGTCTCTGAACCTCCAGCCCACCCGGCCTCGCCTTTCCCCCCTCGGCTGCAAATTAACTTCAGGTGATCATTGCATACGTTGAGGGAACTAATGAATGTTTGGCTGATGTCAAACGGTAGAGATGTTCCCCATTGTGTCGAGAGGGGGGAAAAAAAACCCCAAAAAGACCGTTTGCGTTCGGAGGCTAATTGGCTATTTGCGAAAAAGGCCCGCCTCGACGTTAACGACGCCGGTGGCGGTTAATGGTGAAGTAGCGGGGTGTCACGCCTGAGCTGAAGTGCGCGCGCCTCCATCGACGGGGTGGAAGGAGCAGAGGGATGAGGAAGAGTTTAGAGAAAATCAAAATAGTTTGGAGGATGAAGTCAAACAGGTGAAGGTCCAGTTTACTAAAAGCCTCTCTGTCCTTGTAGACGAAACCTTCCACTTCTTCAAAGTGTTTTGCAAAATCTGGTAAAATGGCCCAACTTCACCTATTCAGGAGATCGCGGTAGATGGTTTGGAGGCACCAGATGAGAAAATTATCAAGATTGCTCCTGTTTGTTTTTTTTACACCCATTTCAAAGGTCCAGTGAAGTCCATACCTGGACTGTTCAGGCCTGAAAGTGGGGGGGGGGGCAGCATTCACAGTATCAGGCAGGCGGTCCTAATATTCTGGCTGAATGTTTCCCATCACGTTCCACAGAGCCGTTTTTCACCCTCATTAGTTGCCGTTCCGTGCAGAGGCGTCGGTGATTAAGAGGCAGCAATATTTTTTTTTAATCGCGTACTCAAAGTGAATATACGTTTATTTACGTACCAGATGATCAGTTCTGATGCCAGGCTCACAGTGGAAGCTCCAACAAGCAGGAGAGATAGCAGGTTTGTTGTCGACAAGATGACGCTTCGCCGTTTTTCGAATGTTTTCGAGAGTCGAAAAAAAGTCCGAAGGGGAAAAGAATGAGTTCGATTTTTTGGAAACTTGACACCGGACACGTATGACGGGCCTGCAGTGCGTCCTTCTGGTCATGCGACTCGTAGCCCCTCGGCAGCGAGGTGTTAATCTCCTGTCGGGATTAAAGCAGCGAAGGAGTCATCGTTATTGGACGACGAGGAAAGGGGGAGGGGGCAACGGGGCGGCGGGGGGGGGAGGAGGGCTGGGCAGGGGGAGGAAGTCTTTCATGTCACTTCTCCAGGTTGCACAGGGACACTGAGCTCGGTGCACATTAGTCGACGGCTCCCCAAGGATTCACAGATCATTTCTCTTCCCTGACATGGTACACGCAGCACTGCCCCGGGGTGCCTAACAGCGCATGACATCGCCTCTGTGTATGCGTGCGTGTGTGTGTGTGTGTGTGTGTGTGTGTGTGTGTGTGTGTGTGTGTGTGTGTGTGTGTGTGTGTGTGTG
>JASSRZ010000002.1:13207207-13229378 GCA_032164315.1 Malacoctenus gilli | reverse complement strand
TGTGTGTGTGTGTGTGTGTGTGTGTGTGTGTGTGTGTGTGTGTGTGTGTGTGTGTGTGTGTTTGTGTGTGTGTGTACCGCGAAAGCTCCACCCATCAGCACCTCCCGCAGCCTCCGACCCCTCGAGGGCCCCCCTGCTGTTCCAACTCGCCGCTGCTCTTTGTTAACACACCGTATGATGCTATAGATAAACACCAACCGCGCTCACCAGGTCCGCGGACACGGAGCCTCCAGCCTCCATCCGTATTGCCCCACTGCGCTGCCAATTGAACGTCGGCGTAACATAACGTTACCCCCCCCCCTCCCGCTACACAATCAGATGTGACTTATCGTCTGGAGAGCTCCCTTTAAATTATGTGCATAATTCATCACAGGCAAAGTTAGTCCACTTACAGAACACCGTTTGCGGTTCATTTAAATTCATTTAAACATAATCAATCTATTGACAAAGTGCGGGAAATTAATTTCTGTTTTCTGTGCTTCCTCCCGGCTTACAGTTTGCGCCGCTGCCGGCTGCAAAGCTCATTTTTCCAAGCAGTCAATCTGTCAGCCACGCTCTGCTGTTTCATTACAAGCTTTCAGTGGAGGTGTTTTTTTTTTTCCTTCCCCCCCCCCTTTATAGTCCGACCTAAACTGTAATCAACAGCTGTTTCGTTGCTTGTTATCTGTGATTGATAGAATACAATAGTGGTGCATGCAAGCCTTTATATGCGACGCTCACGCTCACTCAGTGTCAGTGCAAACAAAAGGAAAAACATTCGACGGAGGGAAATGATCCTTTGAGATTTACATTATTTCCTTTTATTTTGGTCAGAAAATATAAAAGTTGCGTTGGCTCCGTTCCTCGTATCCGTCGTTTGTTGGGGAGAATTCGCTGAAAGTAGCCTGATCGATACACCTACATGAGCTCAAATCAAGACAATGAACTCCCACAACCCTTATTCTTGAACGGCACGTGGACGCTTTCAAGCGGCGCTCTGACGTATCTTTTATCAGACCGCGTGTGGGTCCGTCTCCCCCTTTTGTTTGATCCCAGTCGGACAGACTCGCGCGGCTGTTCCGCCCGCGAGGCAGGAACAGTCCGCATCCTCAGGGGTCAAGAGTCCCTCCAGCCAGGAAATTAACCATTCACGAATGTTTCCTGGAGAGCGAGGAAGAGCGAGGGGGAGAGGCGGAGGCGGGTTTGAGGGAGGGAGGGAGGGAAGAAGGTTAGCTTTCCTTATCATGCCACGGAAACCTGCAATCATCCTTAGAGACAGATTAGCGAGCGGGCCAGTGAGCCTGTGAATACACTTCACTGCCTGAGCAGGTGGCTTCCCATACCAAGTGCAGCACATTAATCCAACCGACGAGCAAATAGGTGGACCAGCTAACCGGACCCTGCCCAGGGCTTACGTTTCCAGCGTTAATTGAGGGGGGAGGAGGCTGTGGGGGGGTTAATTTGATTCCACTTTAGACAAAAAGACCCGACTGGGAGAGGAGCTGGGGGAGAGATGTTGGGATCAAATGAGGTAGGACGGCGTGGAGGGAGGGAGGAAGGGAGGGAGGCGGGCATGAGGGGGTGCGAAGGAGAGCTGAAAGGACAAAAGTAGCTCAAAAAAAGTGCTCGGCGAGCGAGAGTGAGGCCCTAAACGGTGCGTTTGGTGTCGTCAGCACTATCACAGTCAGCCCTGCTGTTCCCTGTGAATGTTTGCCTGGCTCTTTGTCAGTCAAAAACGATGTTAAGCACGCCGCGCATAAAGTGTTTTGGAAAGAGTCCAGGCGACTTCTCGGCGCTCGCGTGCTACTCCTGCACTGCATCTGACAAACTGTGCGGAGCTCAATCTGCAGGCACAGTTTGTCATTCACTATTACCGACATGCTTTTATCTATCAAGTGGAGGTCGTGATGTCAATAAATGGAACTTGATATTTAGCAGCATATTTTAAAGGTAAAACAGGGTTCAGCAAAGTTTTAACATCTGCTTGTGGCTCGTCCAAGTCTTTACCTCCCAAATTAGCTTATATGCAGATGACGCCGTCTTCAATCTCAGCAACCCTCAAACCTCCCAAATTTGGAAGTCTTTCGTTCTCAATATCTAATGATTGCAGCAATTCAGGATGGTGTGAAGCTAAAAGTTCAGTATCGAGATCTTCCTGGCTAGTTAACTGCCAGCAAACACTCAACCTGCCCCGCCTCCCACAGTAGGAGTTTAGCAGCTCCTTGATGTTAATTAGATTTCTCAGTGAAGACTCACAATCCCCGTGGTGGACGTCTCTATCTGATCCATGAAGCTGCTCAGCAGACAATATCGCTCGGTGATCTATCTGCGGATGTCTCAGACGCCGCCTTGCCCCCCCCCAAGAGGACTGGCGCCTCACCCTTCTGCCTCCCTTTAGTCCAGGGGCAGCACGGCTCCCTAATGGGCTCGCTGACATGCGTTCAACAGTAATGATCACCTCCAGGGATAACCCCCCCACCCCCACCCCAACCCCCCTTCGCTTCAGTGACGGACGCCCGGGAGGACAAATCAATAACCACCCCCTAAGTTGCCGCCGCCGCCAGCCCAGGTGACCGCTTTCTTTGGAAATTTCCTCTTTTGTTTTGGATGAGCGCTTCCAAGCGGCCGCTCAGGGCCACTTTCGCTCCCTTGTGTTATCCCCCCCTCCTCCCCCCTCCGCCTTCCTCTATGAGAAAACATCTAAACCAACAGCAGCCTCCTTGTACGTTTTTTTTTTTTCTTCTCCTCCCTTTCTTTGTTGAGGCGATTCATTTGAAGTATGTTAAAAGAAAGCGGCGGCTGTCTGAACGAGCGGCTAAATGTCGGCTTGAATAGAACCAAACGCGCTGCAGCAGAGACTCGTATTACCATTCAAGCCCGGGGCTTGTTTTGGCTTGTGATGGTGCAATATTCCTCTTCTAATCACTTTAGCTCAATAGTAATATTGTTTTAATTCATTTTACAGCTTCTGAAGGCAATTTGAACTCATTTGCTTAAACTACTGTTGTATTCGATTACTGTAAATCTCTTTAGCAAAAGCCGGCGCTGTAAATGAATTACCGCTCACTGTATTATTTGACGACATGAGCGAAACACTCAACGATGACAAACACGTCTCGGGCGCCGCGGCAGCGCGTTCCCAGTCGGCGGGAGCCATTCTCCCCCCACACACACACACACTTCTGGAAGTTGAAAGGTACAAAAGTGACAGCCGCCTTCCCATAATCCTCCTCGGGAACGCCTGTCCGAGCTATGCGGGCAATTAATCGCGAGCTGGTCATTGATTGGTAATTTCTTCGGGGGCCAAAGCGGACCGGTTAGCGGTCCTCTTGTAAATCCCCTTGTCTTCATCAAGGCCTATTCCCAACTAATGAGGTTTATTAGATTACGGCTCTACCTCACACGTTTAGCAAAAGATTAAATTGGCAGCGCTCAGCGGGGAATATGTTTTCATAGTGCACCAGTAATGAGTGAAAGTTAAGGAAATGTGAGGCGCTAAAGCAGGAATAAGTCATTGGACATGCTGCACCAGGCCGGGAGGGCCCAGGCGCTCCGAGAGGCGCGTAATGCTGTCGGATGGCTCCTAAATGAAAGTGACGTGACAGCGCTAATGAGACGGCTTCACATTACGCGTGACTCCAGCCTGGGGGACACATTACAGCTGACTTAATGAGAGGAGATATCGTACACAGGCGCTTTTTTGTAGCTGAGCGATGGGACCGCCGGCCTCGCTGCTGAGGTACAAGAGCGCCGCGGCAGCCGGGCGGTGCGTCGGAGCCTCTGACAGGTTTGGCTTTTGGAATGTTGTTCGGGGGGGGTTGGGAAAGTTTTGTGTCGCAGGTCACCGTGGTTTTTCCAAAAGTCTGCTTGACACAGGAGTGCTGCGCAACAGTTTGCCGCAGCTCCTCTTGTTTGCTGTCAGGCTCACAACCGAGGCGGCGCTGAGGGCTCGGAGGGCTGGAGGAGCACGCCTGGCCTGGAGGTTGCTGGTCCGAGTCCCCCGCCCATCCTGTAATCGAAGTTGGGAAAAGTGAAAGCCGGTGCTCGTCTGCATTGACATCACCAGCACTGCGCGCCCCCCTTGAGCGAGCCCCCGTAACCCACATCTTCTGCTGATGTGGTGCATCTGAGAGATTTAGGTTAACTATAAATAGGAGGAGATGGATTCCAAGAGGAAATTTCCCTGAAGGGACCAACTCAGTACAGTTGCTGAAAATGCCAAAATGGCTAAGCCATCACGCTACCTCTCTTTTCACATTAGCTTGATGTCTTCTTCTGTGGTCTAGTTGCGCGTTACAGCACCACTTACAGGCCTGATACTCAAAGTAACGGCATTTTCTGTGTTAAAGAGTTTCCTGACGCGATGCCGTGCTGGGGGGAATCTTTCTTTTCTGTTTATTAGATTTGCTTGTTTCTGAAGCCAGACTACTCATTAGCACCGTCTTCGACTTGACACTTATCAAGTACTGCAAAATGTCAGCGCCAGAGCCAACGCATAAACGCCCAGCGACGGGGGGTAGCTGCTCCTGCGTCCTCGCTGTTTGCAGGGACATCATAACCGCTGTCTCCAAGTGCTGCCGGGAAGTGCGGCTGTAAAGGTCACGAGTTACACTGGGTGAATAATTACTGTCTCTCCAGCTGTGAAGACGTCTGATGTTGTAGAAGTGCTCTCCGCCTGTTTTAACCTGTTACCTGTGTGGATAACTTTGATTAGGAAGACCAGAACCAAATGGCAGTTTCTAGCCGTAACAATCAGTCACCAATGACTTTGTTAGTGATAAAAGTAATTGGAAAAAGTTCCAAAATATTGCTCAGTGGTGTTTTTGCAGCCACTGTCCCGATGAGCCCGGCGTTTACAGGACAGGGTGCGAACGGCGGCCAGACTGGGCCACGTGCGATGTGTTGACACCGCTCTCGCTCGCTGGGCTCCGGTCAGGCCTCAGTCATTGCGTTTGTGTGAGAGAGAGAGAGACTGATGGATCTCAGGCGACTATTGACTGTAAAAGCAGTCGAGGGAGGAGGGGGGGGGGGGGTCAGCGGGAGGTGTGTGTAGGAGGAGGCAGCCTACGATCGTCTGTCCAACTCTCCACAAGACACGAGTCACACCTCATTAGCAGGTAGCGCGAAAGGGAGCCCGGTCATGTCTGTCGCGAAAGCACCGTCTCACACAAACACACAGACACACACACACACACACACACGGACACACACACACACACACACTTCTACCCCAATTACCCCTATCCTGTCCCTTGAGCTGACGGGCTGAGTTATGCTGACAGGCACCCCTCCAGAAAGTGGTGATGGTGGTAGGGGGAGGGAAGTCAAAAGAGACAGAGGGCACGAAGGAGAGGAGAAGGGGGGGGCGGGGGGGACGTGATGGAAGGTTGAAAGCTGGGGGAGTTCATAGAAAGGGGGGGGGCCGAGGGGGGAGAATAGACAGAGAGGGGAGAGGTGGAGGAGGGGACCACATGAGGCAGCGAGAGGCAGAATGAAACATGTCTCCCTGTCACCTGCCACACACTTTAAATGGATGGGCCCGCAATCTCGCCATCAGCGACTTATCTCTGCGGGGGAAAAAAGAGAGAAAAAAAGAGGCGGGCGGGGGGGGGGGCGAAAGATGGAAGCAAGAAAGCGGTCGAGAAGAGTTTTCTTCTGCCGCAAACTCACTGTAATTTGTTACAATTTCTAAAGACAAATATGACAGGATGGAATTACTCTGCCACTACCAAGGCAGTCATTTGCAAATGCCATAAAGTGCAGGTATAAATCTCCTCCCCACATCCACTTAATCTCTGACTCCTGGGCTTGTCGGCAGGCAGCAGCAGCAGCCGTCTAGTCAAGCATGTGTTTACAGCAAAAGGCCTCTCTGGTGCTCAGCTCATGAAGTGTTGTACTGCAGTGACGCAAGTCGCTCCTACAGTGTCCAGGTGACCTCTGACTTTATTTGACCCTAAAAAACCAGTTAATTTCCACCAAATATACCGAACTATGAATTATCTGTAACCGGATCAAAAGTGTGTCCATTTCAGGAAGTGAAGTCGCAATTCGTTGTCCTAAAAGTTGCCAAAAAAGCCTTACTTGATGCTCATTCGCAGCCTGGGAAAAGCCGCCAGATTTAGTGAGAAAATTGCCGATTTGGCAACACTGGTGGATTCAAACATGTGAATAAAATGGCAGCTTTGGCCTCTGGACACCGAATGGGAGTGGAGAAAACTTTAGACATGAGTCAGGAGATCAAACGATGAAGAAGAGTTCTTCGTCTTGGACCTGCCAAGGTGTCAAATTGTAGAAAAAGAGCGAATTTATACCTGGTCTGGTGTTTGTAAACAGCTTCGAAGCAGACTGTCCTCTGTCACCGCTGATCTCTCGCTACAATTACCATTGATATTTTCAAACAATCCTTCACCAAGTCACATCACCGATTCGAGAGTGTAACCGGACCGGTGACCTGACTGTGACCAGCCCCCCTCAGCCTGAGGCCCGGCGTGGACGCGCTGACCTCACTGTGGCCAAGTCTTAACAATCCTCCCTCAGCACCGGCTATGCTTTTTCCTTTTTTTTTCTTTTTTGTCTCCCCGCGCGCGCTTGTTCAGCAGCTCTATCAGAGGGAGACACCTGCATTCGGTTTGTCAAACAAGTCCGGCTCTCTCCCCCGTCCGCACTCGAGCAATTAGCCGCCGCGGTCGTCAGCCGTCTGCCGCCGCGTCGTGGTAAACATTTCACGTGCGATTCCTGCCAGACAGCGTACAGCGGCGCAGGTGCGCGCTCCCGTCGGAGGCATTAACAACGGCGGGGAGAGATGATCACACCGCACGCGGCGTTATTAGCAGCCGCAGACAGTGAGTGATGAGTCCAGTCACTGCCTTAATTTATGCATTGCTACTTCGTCTTGTCACCGCCGTTCAGCTCCGAGGATTTTACTTCCACCAAAGAGGAAGGCAGGAGAGCGAGCGAGCGAGCGGGCGAGAGGAAGGGGGGAGGGGGAGGGGAGGGGAGGGGGGGGTAGAAAAAAAAAATAACACTGGAAATGTGACTGTAATGCAGCTCGCGAGTGCAAGCGTGGATTTTCTACTTCCTCTCTGACCAAATCCCACCATTTCAGGAGATTAACCTCGGCATGCGATAAATGTTCGACTTCTTCTTCCCCCTCCAATTTCCTTGGAGCTAGAAACTCCAGAAGCCAGCGCGGCATGTAAGATAAAAAATGATCACCTAATTCACTCAAGCACAAAATACAATTCTGGAGAGAGGAAGGAGAGAGAGAGAAAGAAAGAAAAAAAAAGAAAAAGCGGGCCAAAGGGAGGAAGAGAGAGCGGGAAACGGGAGCGTGTCACCCGTGCACCACCTCGCAGCCGCCATTCAGACTTCACCTCAATCAATTATTATTAAACGAAGCACTTATTCAAACGGACCTGCGCGTAGCAACGAGGTGATTGTCTGCGGAATTTCCTCCTTTTTCTCTTATCCGGGCGGGATTAATCGCATTGTTCGCGCCGCGTGCCGCCGCCGCCCGCTGCCGCCGCCGCCGCACCTCGCGCGGCAGCTGCGCGCCGACGCGGCTGATTGCTGAAGGTGCCCTCTGCAGATTGCCGCCACCACCAAGCCATTTAAATGGAGTTGTTAATAAAATGTAGCCATGATTGCCTCTCACTCCCCACCTCGGGTTGGGCAGACGGCTGCTGGCAGGGCCGATGCGGGTGAGCCGTCGGAACAGGCGTTCGTGTATCGGTGGGTCGGGTTTGTTTGGTCGCAACCAGGGGTCTCTGACTCATTCTGGGGGACAGCCAGAGCCGGGTGGGACCCTCTAACGGGCGCCGTGTTTGACACCGCCGACTCTCAAATGCTTCCCCTTCAACCCCCCCCCCACACACACACACACACACTTTAGACGCGGATGTTGAATTTCTTTGATTCCTTCCGAAATTGCAGTTTGTGAAGTTGAATCCCATTGGGATCGGAGCTGAATTGGAGTTATTAGAATCCGAGGCCACTCGTGTTGGCTCCCACCGAGCGCTCCGACTTTGCCTCGCTGACTTGTTGATTTTGGGCGTTTTGATTCGCCGCCACTTCCTCCCCCCCCCCCCTTCCCTCCCCTCCCCTCCCTCCCCCTTTTCTGAACTCATCCTCGAAATGTTCTTGTTTAGCCCGACTGTGCCAGCGCTCCATCGCTTGCTGGCAGCCGGCCTCTGAGCCTCGTCTCGCATCTCACTGGGGCAGTTTATTACATCAAGATGTCATCCAAGACTTTTTATTTTATCAGCCAAAAAGGAAAAAAAAAAACCCTCTAATGATCCATTAAAGCTCGGATGCGTCTCTTTACCGACTCTCGCGCTTTTGTTCCCACCGCCGCTCATCGTGTGACGGGCTGGCAAGGAGACGGCTCTGGTTTAACTCGGCGATCCCGCGATAAAACAGAGGGGGGGGGGGACCAAGCTGCGGTTAAAGCAGCTGCTGCGGTCGGGAACTTGCTGCACAAAAGGAAGGAGCTTTTCAAATGTGAATATGGAAATCAAATCACTTCATACGGAGGCGACGAGTGAAGCAATCACTTTTCTTTCTTTTTTTTTCTCTCTCTTTCTTTCTTGGCGTTCTTGGCGCCAAATACCTCCTACACAACTGAATAATGCATATGGACAAGTGTTAGGCTAATTAATGTCCACCAACCTACCGGCACCATAAAACAGGCTTCCCTTGACACCACCCGTTAATGAGTCCACCGGTGACGCGGCCACCGGCGGCCGGCTGCGGAGGTGGAGGAGGCGAGCGCTAGTCAGTGGGTGGATTATGATGGTGATTAGAACCAGTAGGTCACGAGAGGGGGGGGGGGTTATTGAATTGATATCAATACCCATGAGGTAGTTATCGCACCGAAGCAGTCGCCTCGCCCGGCGCAGGTGCACGCACGGCGCCAGTGGACAGAAAATATTAACGGGGGAGGCGGGGAGTCCATGAAGGCTCCATCTTGTTGGCAGAGCCTGTTTGTCCCCGCAGAGTGTTGAACGTATGCCACGGCAGTGTCGGCCTGCATCCCAGCGATAAAACGAGGTAAAAATTACACGGGCTGCGAGCGGACACGGACATATTCATTAGCGGGGAATGACTGACTGGGGCCCGGCTGAAATGTCAGCGGGCCAGAAGTCTCGCAGGACTAATGACCGGCACGCCTGCCCGGGAGGAGACGCAACTTCCCGGTGACTTCCTTTTTTCTGATCGAAATGTGAAGCGCTGGTCGTCCTCAACGGACAAGAACAGCGAGTGAGGAACAGCCAGAGGTGGAACGGCCGTGGGAGGAGATGGATTATTGTGTATTTTGCAGTCAATCCTACTGAAACGGACGTGTTTCTGCAAGAATCACTGAATCAGTTCATCAGTCCGTCAACTGACGGGACAAGAAATTTTGACCTCATCGCTGTTGAGTCAAAAGTGACTGTTTGCTGTGAAGGAAAAGTGAATATCAGGACATATAAGGCTGTACAGATGAAATATCATGAAGAATGACACCTGAGAAATTGAACTTGACATAAACGTGATGTGCAAAGTGAGTAACTCCACCACCTTGTGGTACAAAATGGTACTTCAGGACCAGGCTAACAGGGCCTGTCTCGTGATGTCACCGAATTTCTTTCGCAAATTATAATAGCTGCTTTGTCTTTAGTCCCTCTGTGAGATCATACGCAATGTGTTTCCAGGTTGATCCAGTGTGTCTTTTTAACGCTTTTCAGATAATTAACTAACTTAAACTATTTAAGCTCTTCGAAGCTGCAAAAAATTTCCGTTTTTCAAACAAACACCAACAGTAGTAGCAGTCCTCACTCGAAGCTAAATATACCAGCAGGCAAATTCGCCACCTGTTCCCAGACCATTTATTACAACCCAGAGATATCAGTGTTATGAAATATCCCCACATGTCCCGCTTGTAATTACCACATGAAGGTTGACCTGAATGTTTCCAAGGTAGCAGCTGGTATTTATAGTAAATCGCTGGCGCGCCCCAGCGTGGACCGCGCTCCTCAAACGCACCGGTCTGCTTCGAGAACTGTGTCAAAGTCCCTTTAACGGCGGTTGACAACGCGAACGCGCGATGTAATTAGTTGCAGCAAAGTCGGGACTGGAGAGCTGCCGTCTCCGCTCTGTCCCCCCCCCGGCGAGCCCCGGCCGCGCCATGGAAACGGCTCGCGCGAGCGGTCCAGGTTATGAAGTGTCACGAGCCGTGATGAATATCTCTAATGATCCGGCGTGTGTGTTCTGGGTCACGGCGGAGCGGAGCGCGAACATGGCAACCGCTTGTCCTCGCCGGCTCCTCTGCGGCGGGGGTGAAAAGCCGCGCGGGCCTCTCGTGGTAAATGCACCTGACGAAACACTCTGTCGCCCGGCGGAACGCTAAAAGCCCGTCGGCGAGGAGCCAGACGGGGGGCTTTCTTCACCCCTCGGCGCAGGCGGACGGCCGGCCGCCGCTGTCGGCTCCAATCACGGCGCCGCCTGCGCCACGCTGTTCCTCAAACGCTCGAGCCGAGCGAGGCTTTCTCCTCTCGCCACCTCGCTCTCCCTCCCCTGTTGTTTTATTCATGGGGCTCAGGGTTCATTTGCCAAGTCCTCTGTTGTAGATTTAAGAAGACAAACAGTGCTGCAAATCCACCAGAACAGTGTTAGACTAAATGACATTTTGCTCCGCCGCCCGGCTAATCGTAAAGAAAACAGTGGCGGATCAGCGCTTAAACCTCGTGTCTTCGGGCAGATATCATGCGCGGGATCATGGACGGATCCTTTGAAGTGTGTGTTGTCTTCCAGAGGGCCCTCAGAGGGGAATGCTTTCCCCCTCTCTCTCACACACACACACACACACACACACACACACACACACACACAATCAGATGCACGAGTGTGCGCTTGCACACACAGGCGCCTTGGAGTTAGTTAATGGCACGGAAGGCATTCAACAACACGCTCCTCTGTGTATTACCAGCCGCATATCAGTGGCACTGATGGAGAGGATCCCTGTGCAGCGGGAGCGTCGCCGCGCGCTCGCGCCTCGGCGGCGTGGTTGCCTCCGAGAGCCAACGAGAGCTGGGCTGGCACGCGGCGTTTTAAACAGGCGCGCAAATCACCGGCAGCCGGACCAAACGCACGACACACGGGCGCGTTGCGCCGATTGCCGGGCTTGAGTCAGCGGGAGCGAAGAAAGGAAGGAAGCCTTCGAGGGAGGAAGGTGGTGGCGGAGGAGGGGGTGACGAAACTGTGGGACGCCCCCCCACCCCCTTTCATCCTGGGTGAGACTCGGGCGCCGCAGATTCAGAGCGACGCATCGCTCCGAGAGGCGATATTAAAAAAAAAAAAAAATTGTTTTTAGTCATGGTCGGCCAATTAGTTGTTGCATCTTGAGTCACATCTGAATGACTGCCATGCGCCTACTCTTGGTTACATATTTAGCCTTAAGACAGAGCGCGGCACAGAAAAAGCACTCTGAAAATATTCGGTGAAGGCGTACCTGTGCCAACATTGTGCGAGCGCTGCCAGGCACTGGCAGCCACCGTTTGTTCGTACTTTCGCAAATGGATTGATAGCGAGTTCAACAGTTAAAAGGTTCCCGGTCGGTTTTTCCGTTCGGGCCCCTCCGCTGCGTTTAGAGACAGGTCTGTTAAAGGGACACGATGTCAGGTTTATGTAGTCCCGCCTCTGTTCACTAGTTGGAGTTGCTGAGCCACTGAAGTGTCCAGGTTGTGCTTTTTTTTTTTGTCTTGACAGAGGATCAGCAAAGAGCTCGCGTTAACGCTTCCTCCCACCGATGTTTGTCCCTTTAGTGTCCCCAAACTCTTAGCAGTATTTCAAGGCGATAGGAATGGACAAAGTGCTCGTTCGGATGACTCTTGTTTTATTTTTAAGTATGGGTTCATGGCCTTTATTTCCCAAAGCCACCGTTTCATCAAGCAGAGTTCGTTCCTGCTGCTGACGACGGACCGGACGCCCGATTGACTCGATATGTCACCTGGTGGCACAAAGTGGCATTAATGGGCCCGGGTGGCTTTCGTCGTCGCTTTCGACCTCAGCAAGTCGCTCCTCGTTTAGTTTCCAGTTAAATTTGTGGGATGAGAGAAGAAGAGAGACCCAGATTTATTTTTGTTTATTGCCCGCCACACCTTTGGTACCAACGGCGGTGACTCACGGCTGTGGTCGTGTTCCCTGGCAGCCGCGTCTCTGGCGGGAGACAGCAGTGTCCGTCCGCCGCCGCGTCACACTGACAGCAACAACTTCTCTTTCCCCCCCCCTCTCTTTTCCGTTGTTTGTCTGTGGGCGCTCCAAACTTAGCAGCATCCCGGCGGTCACGCATGAGGTGCCCGATAAAGAGATACGGCGGCGGGCAGGCTGACACTCCTGTCAGTCGCCAGCTGTTTGCTCGACTGTGCCCGGCGCGCGGCCGCGTGTTCCCGCCGCCGCCTCGTCTCGGGGTTGTTTTGACAGCGACACCGGCCGCTCGCATGTCTCCAAACTCTCTTTATGCCTCCATCCATCCGTCCATCCGAGCACTCGTCGATCCATCCATCAGTGTTATTTAATGAGATGGCGTCGACACATCAAGGTTCATTGGCTGTGTGCACACAGACCCAGATTTAATTAGGCACCCCCCCCCACCACCACCACCACCACTGAAACGCTTGCCCCCTCGCTCGCGAACGCACCGGCTTCACAAAATAATGACACATTTACATTTAACCGTCTAACCTATTTCTAATTAGTCAGTTGGGTTTTGTTTTTTGGTGTGTGCGTGTGTTTTTTTCATGATGGCGGAAAGTTCAGCAAAATGACAAACAGATGTATCGCCAATTACCGTGCATTCTGAACAGCTCATTATCCCGCCGTCATCCACCTACTTTCCGTCGGCTCTCTAATTTGTACAAGTGAGCTTGTGTAACCGAGCCGAGCGTCTGAGCTGGCGCGCCCTGAATGCTCCTCCTTGTGTCGGCACTGGCTCAGCAGTTGCACCTCCAGCCAGTCGAAATCAATGGTGGTGGTGGTGGGGGGGGTGTTTAGTGGGCAACCGTGGCTCTGTGTGGAGCAGATGGCAGAAGAATGGCCCCTTCCTCCGACTGGGGCGTGCTCACCGACATACAAATGGGTCAGCCCTCCTCGCCGGTCACACAGTATCGCCCCCGACAGCGAAGTTACGCAACCGGGGATTCGGGGTCCCCGCGGAAACATATTCCGCTCAGATCTGGACGACCGATCGGTCGATGAATACTTGGAAGCTCAAAACGGTTGCCGTGTAGAGGAAGTGACCTGAAATGGGTTCCTCTTGATAAACAATAAGGGAGAATATTCTCGATGGGAACCAAACAGGAGCCAGATCCATGACTTGATTCGCTCACAGAGCTCAGGGTTCGACGTGTTGCATCTTCTACTTCCTTGTTTTCAGTATTTATGCTTTTCTGCGGTTCATGTTGCAAACTGCTCCTTCAGCTTCAGCCACACAATTCTTAACAAAAAACAACAGATTTGGAAGAATGACATTAAAAGTCTGTTTAGCTGAAATTGAAAAAAATAATCATTATAAGAGTCTGTTAACTTTACCTGAATTCTGTTTTATCGTTTTAATTGACCTCCCATAAATTATTCTAAAATTTTCTTTAATTTGGCGTTAATTTTCCATCCTGTATTCTTTTTATTAGTTCAAAATGAACCCCAATGAGAAGTTAATCTATTCAATCATCCTGACTTAGAGTCAGTGTAACACACATTTTTTGCTTCTCCGAAACGTTCCTTTGTTGACGTGTCTCCCGTGATATTTTTTTCCTTTCCCGGTCGATCAGCAGGCGCTATTTTTAATGCACCTGAGCGCTGCATAATATAGTAGTGACCCCCCCCCCACCTCCTTTTTTTTTTTTTTTTACAAGTCCACTGATGATTTATGGCTTTTCTCCTGTGGTTGGCTCTTAATTGCTTGACACGTGCGTCAGTGTCAGCAGCACCGCGGCGGCCGGATGACTTGCCAGCACGACTCCATCACACGTTCACCCCTGTGCGTTTGGCTCTGTTTGGATGTGTATCACTTAACCCCCCCCACCCCAAGTCCTCAGGTGCCTCCATGTTACTGTTACTCCTAACTTTCCTGTGCTTCTCCCAGCGCCTTCGCCTTCCTCTTACTACCCTCCCGCCGCTCCCCCACCCCCCTCCTCCGCCTGTGCAGTCGATTGTCTGCCGGAGCAACATGTGGCAGGTGGTGCGAGGGGAGACGTAACAGTGAGGAGCGAGGGAGGCGGGGGGGAAGGGGGAGAGCATCCTGACAAAAGCACCTTCCCTCGAGCTTACTTGTAGCTGGGAGGGAGAAAAAAAAAACAACAACCCCCCCCCACACACACACACACATCAATTACCTCCATGATTGAATGATGTTAGCACAAGTCTGAGGATGTTGCTTCTGTGGAGATGAATGGCGTCGCTCGCCTCGACGACGCGGGTTCCCGCTCGCGTTTGTTCTTCATGCAGCCTCGCCGCCGGTAATTACAGTCTCGGCGTCTCCGGCCTGCCAATCAAATCGCGGGAGGGGTTGCGGACGACGGTGCTGCCACGTGCGTGCCGCAGTGGCCTCTGTAGCTGATCCCCCCCCCACCGCGCCCACTCCTGGAGCACCCAAACAAACTATCGACGACCGTATCTCGGTGGAGTGACGGCAGCGGCGCGAGCCGCTCCTCCTTGGTGACGGGGGGGGGCGGGGGGGGCAGCTCGGACACGCTGCGGATCGGAGCGAGCAGAAATGATGAGCTCTCCGCTTCTATCTGGGATCACTTTGATTTCATTGTGGGTTTTATGCTGAAACTCAAACAGGTTTTGATTAATTTCTCATTCGTTGTTCGGCACAGAAAGTGCTGGTTTCCTTCTGTGAGTGTAAATATTTAAAATCCCTGCCAGCCAGGACTTTATGAAAGGGGCTTTTATTTTTTGGCTTTTTAGTTTCAGCAGTGTTTGCGCGCAAACACACACACACACGGACGCTCGCTCACACACACAGTCCGTGTGTGTTTTTAGTCATTTGGAGTGTCTGAGGCGAGGTGAAACGGCGGATCCTCAGCCTGCCGCGGCGCTCTTCTCACTAAACAAGAGGAGTCCAAAAACCACATGTTGCTACAGATGTAATCCACATCTGGCCGGGGCTGGATGATCCGCGTGACAGACAGGAGGGGGACGCCTGCCAGCGAGGCTGTTTTGGCTTCACGACACCCGGCCTGTCACTGTGTATGTGCTTGCACGCGCATGCGTGTGTGTTTGCAATTGCAGCCAGGAAACCTGCTTAGTCTGTCAGTGTCTTGTGGCATGTTGTTGCCTTCTCTCCCCTTTGTCTCCTCCCCCCCCCCCCTCGCCTCTCTTTGCATATTCGTAAGTTTGCATCGCTGCATCGCCTGTTTGCCCGTGTTCCTCGAACACCTTGCCTAAGCGTCTCTCTTTACCCAGAAGCTTTAAGGGCTCGCATATCATCTGGGGTCCCCCTCAAAAAATACAGGTTAAAGAGGCCCTATTTCGACTTTTTTCAGCTATTCACGGTGTAATAGTGTTGAAAGCTCAAGTGAGCAGCGCCCTTCACTGACGTCACAGGGGGAGGGGCTCGGTGATTGGACAACTTCTCTTCTGGCAAGAGTGTATGGGCGCTCTCTAGACAACTGCTACCAGCAGTTAACCAATCAGAGGCGCCCTGCATCATTGTAGGGGTGGAGCTTAATGCGGAAGAGCCTCATTCTGCTCGTCTCTAAACGGGGGTCTATTACGGCTGAAGGAGACGATCGAGATATAATAAAATACGGTGTTTGAGAAAAAGAGCTTGATGAATTTCTGTCATTGTGGACTTGCATACAAAGACATCCAAAATGTGTAAAATAGAGCCACTTTAAAGTCACGTTTGTAGACAGGTTGTTGGGGTAATAATGTGGCCATGTGACACATTGTCTGCCTTGAGTGGCATCCTGAGCAGTGCTGTTCTTGGGGGTCCTTGGAAGGTTGTTATAGCTGAGGTAGTTTAGTTATTTCTTATTCCGGCCACCTTTTTCTCAGGTTGTCATGCTAATTAAATGAAACCCCTTCCTGTGAGTTACACATGATGAATAATTAACCTGGACAAGTCGAAGCATGTTGGCAGGCATGAGGAGACGCTGGCAGCAACGGTTCACTTCGTACTTCCGGGTTTTTCGACACTTCCAACGCGGCGCCAAGGTGTTTTATTCGCGGCACATGAGCCGAACCAAGCAGGGTGAAGTAATCTGTGAAGCTGTGATATGTGTGTCTTTTTTTACCCAGCATTTTATTTACCTGCAACTTGGAACAGGATTTCGGTCATTTTTTCCGGTATGAATGTAAAGTTTCGTTGTCGAGCCATTTTTTGGTCAGTGGCTTCAAAGCCCATTGAAACGCGGAGTTATGTTTGCATTCAGTTGATTGTCGAGCTACCAGGCTGGAGAAGAATTGGCCATCTTTCGTGTTTCGTGGCCTCAGCGTCCACCCTGCCTCTGTATTTCCTCTCTTCATCACAAAGTAACAGGAATACGTCTCTTCAACAATCGCCACGCTTTCCTGTTGCCATGGAAGTTGTTGATATAAACTGATGACTTTCAGTTTGAAATGGAAACAATTTATTTCCCTTTTTTTCCCACATCGAATAAATGGAGCTTCATTGTGACGCGCAGGTTTGCTCCTACTTGTTAGGGACGTTGGATTTTGGAGGTCGAGGACACTGCGACATCAAAAATGAGTCAAAAAATGAGGTCAAATTCACCCAAACTCCTTTTAATCGACTTAAGAATGAACTGATTGGATTAGAGTGGTCAGGGCTCAAGGTTAATGTCACTTTAGCTTTCATTTTTTCTCACCTTTCATTGAAAAGACTGATTTTGATTTGTTTGACGTTCAGCGCCAAGTTAATAATCATCGCGATGGTCAAAGGTTCGAGTGGCTTTCTCGTTCTCGCGGACGTGACTTCTCCGACGAGCGACGCTTTTCTCCCCGGAGTTCGCTCAGACTCAAGGACGGGCTGGATTGAAACAGCGTCCCGATGCCGGACCCCTCAGCCGTCACCTCGCGATGTCACGGACGCACGTTGTTTTTTCCTCGCCGTTCCTCTTCTCGCAACTTTTTCCTTCGCCGGTGCTAAATGAGGACGTGACAGCGGGAGAGAGAATCCTCGATGGACGAGCGAGTCGGAAAGCCGCCCAGACGCATCAATCAGACGTATGTTGTTTTTTTTTTCTCTAGTTCAGGCTTTGACTTCCTGGCGAGGTCGAGGCGATTAACAAAGGAGCGGATCGCGATGATTAGATCCAATTATACCCACTTGTTGGCAGGTCAGAATAACTCTTATTCCAACCTTCGGTATTGACAGGTGCAGGGACTTTTTTTCGTCTCACAGCAGGCAAAATAGGGACAATTCCTCCCGTCTTCAGCCCGTGTGTCTCCGCCAGATAATCCTCATTATTTCAAAGACAGCCACATTGTTTGCCGGAGACGTATAGGTCTACATTTAGCCAGAGAATGACATTTCCCTGTTCTCCGACATTATCAATGTGCGGCGCGTCGATAAGGGAAACATGCATTAGGATGCCGACACACAAGGTAATGATAACCTATGCCAATCCTAATAGACTGTCAGAAATCTTGATTGAAATCTCCCGGTTTGGCTCGCTCTGAGAAGCCAATCAGCGCCACCGCCGCCCGCGCGTCCCGAACGCCTTGTGCTCCCGTGGCCCCGCCTTCCTTTCTGCTCGCTTTTACACCGTACGAATATTTGTTTTGGGAGCGAGCGGCGCGGCAGCTTTGAAACGCCGTGTTGTTTGTTGTAATGGCTGAAGGGGCCAAAAAAAGGGGGGTGGGGGGGGGGGTCCTTTAGAGCACATATGGGATTCATGAAGGTGAAGGAACAGTTGAAAGAAAATGCAAAATTTGGGTTTGTGTCCATAAGAAATAAGTTTTATACTTCACAAACGGTATAATTCAAATACAAAGTCAGGAGTCGAGGGTGAGTCATATTCTTGAGTGCGTGCGCGCACCTATTTGCTGTTTTCCTCCGAGATCTCAGCAGGAATAAACAACCTTACACCACTCATAACTGCAAAGAGGCAAAGAGCTGAAGCAAAGCTTCCGCGATACGAATCTTTACGATTGTGCCGCAAACCGAGCTGATTAGTGCACGTTAGCGAAGCTGGTGATCTTTTGTTACCTGTCGGTTCGTTCTTTGTTTGCACGCAGTCGCTGGACCACGGGCAGGAGATAAAGAAAAAGGGAAAAAAAAAACAAGAAACAAACGGTATTTATCTCAAGTGCGGCATCGTTTGTTTACACTAATCAAGCCATGTTAATTGGGGAGTAATGAATTCCTGTGTATGTTCAGAGTCATTTCCTGATGGTTCCATTATCGGTCCTTTTCACAGGTTTCTAATCTGTTCCAATCCATCACAGCGCCGTTTTATCACGCTGCTTTTTTTTTTACTCTCTCTCTCTCTCTTTCTTTCTTTTATCCCTTCGCCTCTGCTGCCATTCATATTGGCCTCTTTTGTTTCTTTCCTCCCTCTCGCTCCCCTTGCTGCTGCTGACTCGGTGAAGCAGGTAAGGCTGTTATTAACTCCCTCCTCTCAGCCAGTCAGCCTGCGCGCGCTTGTGTGTGTGTGTGTGTGTGTGTGTGTGTGTGTGCGTGTGCGTGTGTGGCAGAGAGACGGGTTTTAGCTGAGATGAGTAAAGCCGGGTCACATGCTGTCTCTGGCACTGCTGATATTGCTCCGACGGTGGGGGGTGGGGGTGGGGGGCTTACAGGGGGCACCGCTGAAAGTGAAAGAATTATGCCGCACGCACCAGACACACACACACACACACAGACATGCATGCAATAGCAGACGTCGGGCCCGCACACCCGCTATCGAAAGGGTTACAACTGGATGATTTGTGAGTAACATCCTGTAGATCAGTGCGGCAGCCGTCGGGCTTTGACAGCCTTGTTATGGGTACGAGCCTCTCGAGCAGGTGCTGCACCCTGACGTAGTGTTGCTCGTGTTAAAAAAAAAAAAAAAATCACAACGGGCGCATGCAAAATATATCGCTTTCCAACGGTAGTCAGTGCCGTCGGCAGGCGTCCTCCCAACCGTTTAGATATTACAAGCTGTTCGCTTTGATCGAGCCAATCAAAGGTCTGCCAAATAGGCGTTTAAAAGGGGCCCGCGTTATGTCCTCGGGTTGAAAAGAAGAATTTGCATGTTTTGCATATTCAATG
The DNA here is from genome assembly GCA_032164315.1 of Malacoctenus gilli. Classification (NCBI taxonomy): domain Eukaryota; kingdom Metazoa; phylum Chordata; class Actinopteri; order Blenniiformes; family Labrisomidae; genus Malacoctenus; species Malacoctenus gilli. The sequence goes on along the minus strand of JASSRZ010000002.1, from coordinate 13,210,162 downwards.
AACTGGCTCGGCTCGTTTTTTGTGACTCCGCGGATATCGGAGGGGGAACTGGACCTCCAAATAGTTTCCCGTCCAGTGCGACTGGTCATAGCAGCCGGACACACGGAGCTGAAACCGCAACCTGTCAGGCTTGGCGATGGCTACTCGGATACTACTGCAGGATACTACGATAGGATGCGACAATAGATCACAACTATAGGATACTACTCGAGGATACTACTATAGCGTGTTTCATCAAGATTGGACTGTTTTCCCACCATCATCTTGAACCCTTTGATGCTACTGTTATTGATGTTGAGGATGGATCATCACGTGCTTTTTACGCTCTTACAGCAACTCGCTCCTCCAGTCGCAACAACAGTGCAAAAGATGCAGCATACATACGGTATATATGGCACAGCATGTGCTGTGTTTGTATTTGTATTTGTTTGTTCATCACAAGTCACATCCTTATTATAATAATGCTCATGGCTCCTTTTCCTACCGCCGCACAGCACTGCGTCATATCACAGCGTCCTATTAAAGTTCGGTGGGAACGTCGGCGAAGTAGAGGAGGCCTCCTCTCATGCAGCCATTCCCAATTTCTTTGCAACTGAAAACATCTGAACCAGTTCTCCAAGAAACTTCCATGATTTTTTTTTTTTTTTTTTTTGTCACAGCTCCCGTATTGTTTACAGTCAGAACCGTCTCCCAGACAATCCCCCAGACTGCACGTATCAGACATAAAGCCCTGTCACATCACCACCTCCTTTGTTACCGCGCATACTGTTTTGGCTGGTATAATATTAATGACCGCAGATGAACTAGGTGAGGAGAAGAAGACGGAGGAGCGAGAGAGAGAGAGAGAGAGAAAAAAGAGAGATTTAGACTGCTTTCCACTGCCGGAGAATGGCAACAATAGTTCTTTTCTCATGAAAAGCAGAGGGAGGCTGTACTGCTCTGTGAATATGCAATATTGAGCCCCCCCCCCACACACACACACACACACACACACACACATAGACATACTTCTTTTCTTTTCCCCCTCCATGCCTGCTTGGTAGAGCTGTCAAATTTCAATTTAAAAACCGGTGCTGTGTGTTGTAACATTATTTCACACCATAATAGAAAAGGCAACCTGAGGTTACAATCAAATTCCAAATGCAGGCAAAGGTGTGAGGAGTCTGGAACAAGTGGCTGTTATTTTTCCTAAATGGTAAATGGCAGTAAAAAAAAAAAAAAAAAAAAAAGGGAGCGTTTTCTTCTCTATTACTTGTGAGTCTTTGTTTCCCCCCCCCCCTCCCCCCTCTCGCATCTGAAGGTTGCACATTGGAAGGACCTTAATTAAGATTGTGTGCCTGCGGCTCTGTTTGCAAGCTGGAGTTACAGGAGGAGCGGCCACCGAGGCAGATACAGATCACTGGCTACCCGGGTCAAGTCACGTGGTCGCCGCAGAAATAAAAAAAGTACGACCCCCCCCCCACCCCTCCCTTTTGACTCCGCAATCAAATCCTCCCCCCCTCAACCGACACACGCGGACGTGAGGACCGGTGCGACGGCGTCGCGGCGTTTTTTCGGGTTGAAGCGACCTTTAATTTGAGAAAATCTGAAAAGGTTGACGCGACCGCGGCGGGTTTTGGTTGGAGGCGGCGAAGGCGGCGCCGTCGCTCACGTGTTCATCGATCGGACGCGGCGTGTTTGTTCTGGCCGGTATCGCCGCCGCGATCAGCCCGGCGACATGTTCCTTTATTTTCGTCTGTTTTTTTTTTTTGTTTGTTTGGGTTTTTTTTAACCTGATCTCCATGCGGGAGGACGGACCCCGGCGGGCTGCTGGCGTTTCCTGGGGAAGGAAGATAAACAGATATAACATTCACACCCACCAAGCGGTTAATATCGCCGGTGATTGACAGCTGGATCACAACATTGATTGAATCCAGACTCGCTTTGTTTTGTAGTGCCTCTCTCTTTCTTCCTCCGCCTCCTCCTCCTCCTCCTCCTCCTACTCCTCCTCCTCCTCCTCCCTCTTTCCCCCTCTTGTTTGTTTAGTTTGGAAACTCCGACTGGTTATTACACGGAGAGGAGAAAAGGTTATTGCCTGGTATGTGTGTGTGTGTGTGTGGGGGGGGGGGGGCGCTGAGTTATAGCGGCCGACCATGTGCGTGTTTGTCCGCATGCGCGGCGTCGGCGCCCGGCCCGCCTTATCAAACGCTCCGTCGCCGACGGGACCGGAAGCCTTCACGTGTCCAACCTGTAACCTCCACCTTTTTGTGGTCGTCTTTTCCCGCCAGCCGCAACGCGGCGTGGATTTTTTTTACACCGACGCTAATCGTGCGCCCACCTGCAATCCATCACCGCCCTGCCTCTGTGGGTTTGATTGTAAATGACACCAGCGCGGTTTTTTTTCCTCAGCTGCATTGTGCGAAGCTTCCACAAATACAGACATAATGGGATGAGAGGCTGGGGTGGGGGGTGGGGGGGAGTGGTGTCGGAAAAAAAAAAGCAACCCAAAAAAAAAGAAAAACACTGTAAGTGAGTGTATGTGGAGGGAGGGGACGGGCTGCAGCCGAGAAGAGAGACTGCTATTAGCTGTTAATTCTGAAACAAATTATGCAATTAGCTCTGGCATCAGGATGTAGGCCATGAGAGAGGACAGCGTAACCTTCATTTGATCTGTTCTGCGGCGAGCCAGTGAGCGAAAGGGAGGGAGACAGAGATAGGGGGGGAGGGAGAGAGAGAGAGAGCGAGTGAGAGAGAGAGAGAAAGAGAGAGAGAGAGGGAGAGAGAGACCCATTTAATAAGAGAATTCCTTTTTTTGCCTGCGCAAAACACTAACAGTATCCATAAGTGCCACTTTAGCTTCCCTTTGAGTGCTTTCTTTTTCCTATTCAGCGAGGGATTTTCATAATGTGTGTGTGTGTGTGTGTGTGTGTGTGTGTGTGTGTGTGTGTGTGTGTGTGTGTGTGTGTGTGTGTGTGT
>JASSRZ010000002.1:13165923-13178815 GCA_032164315.1 Malacoctenus gilli | reverse complement strand
TTATCAAAACGTTTTTTTTGCGGTGTAAGGGGGCACCCCCCCCCCCCCCCCCCGCGTGTTTGTACGCCGTTTAGCTCAGCTGAATCGCCGACGACCAGACAGGAGACGGCAGAGGCGGGGCGGGTCTCCGAGGGCGTCTCGACCTCTGGATCGCACCCTGACCCTCGCGAAACACCAACGCCACGTCTCTCTCTCTCTCTCGGTTCCTCCCTCCTCCCTCCCTTCTTCATCACCTCGTCGCACTTCGTGTGCACCGACGGCTTCCTCCCTCCTTTTTTTTTTCTTTTGCCTCCCCCCCCTTTACCCCTCTCCTTTATTGATCATTAGCTGATGCCGGGAAGAGAGAGGGAGCCTTAATTAAGGAGCCAGACTGGTCTGTCAATTCTGCTCAGCGCTGCATGGAGAGCACCAGACCAAGCGATGGCCCTAATAGGGCTTCATAGCGCAAACAACACGCACACCTGGACAGCGGCAGGCCCCAGGGAGGAGCAGGCGTGAGCCGCTGTCGGCAAGTTACCTCGGTACACGGCGAGGAACTTTATCAGGGCAGGTGGAGTTTGCACTCTGCAAACACTCTGGATGTGTGTTGGCAAGAACGTAGCAGCGTGACACCTCGTCGTGAAACAGAACACGTGAACGTACGTTCTCCGACGATAGAAGATGCATGGATGGCGGGTAGATGTCAGAAAATCACCAGAGTAGACATGTTTCTGCTCGCTTCCGTGCACTGGTTTCCCAGCAGCGAGCCGCGCGTGCTCGCGGCGGCGACGTCCGCGTTGAGGCCGCCGCCACCGATCCGCCACTTCAGTCGATAAAAACCATCAGAATCATCTCCGCCGCCGCCGCCGCCGCGCTCTTGTTGACTCTGCGTGTCTCTTGTCTCTCCTCCAGAGAAAGTCAGTATGCTGTCAGCATTGATCGCTCCCTTCAAGTACATAAGCCCGGGGACCAGCAGCACGGAGGACGAGGACAGTCTAAGTAAGCGCCCGCCCCCTCTCTTCCTCTCTCTCTCTCTCTCTCTCTCTCTCTCTTCTGTCTCTTTGTCAGCATGCTGTGCTCACTCTCCCAGTGGCAGGCCGCATATGAAAATGATCTCCCTGTCACCAACCTAATTAATTATTTGGGGAATGAGCTCTTTGATTACGGGTGTCAGCTCGTCTGTTAAGATCTGCATTCGGGTAAAAGTGAGCTATTAAAGGCTACATTTGCGAGTGCGTGATAAATAAGTCATTAGGTAGGTGCGCGGCTGCCTCGGTGGCGTCCCGCGCCGCGACGGCGCGCGTCTCCCGTCCCGCCATTAACATTCCCGTGGCGGCATCTAAACACCCTATTTTTGTTCATTTCCCATTAGAAATGCAATACGCCACCACTTCCCCGTAACTAGGTTTGAAGAGCGTATCACAGCTGTTCAGACTTTGCTCTCACGGAGGATAGAAGTGTGAAATAAAGCGCGCCACATACATTTCTCTCCCCCATACTTCCCTTGGATGTCTGCCTCTCCATAACCCCCCGCCCCCCCTCCCATTACAAATAGGATTGATGCTCTGCATTGGCCACGAGGACCAAGGTCCCCCCACTCGCGACACAGTTTCAGAACCAATTTAGAGGCCGATTACGGGACGATTTGGCAGATAAGATCGCCATTCTGGGGGATTTGTGTTTGGGTTACAAAATGCTTAAATATGATCGCGCCCTGTGGTATGAAGTGGGCTCGGCTTCGCGGGAGATGATTGTAGATGTGTTCATTACCATTTCATTGTGTATCGAGTGGCGCAATCTGCCTGGAGAGAATTTCCCTTGATTCGTTTTTATTCAGCCGGGATCGACGCGAGCGCGGAACTGTAATGACGGCTTCTCCTGCCCTCTTTTGTCTCGAGTGTTTTTTTTCTTTTATCTGCCTGAGTGACGCCGTTTCCATTGTCGAACCGCAGGCACCAGCAGCGCGGAGGTGAAGGAGAACCGGAACATCGGCAACCTGGAGGATCGCCCCATCGGGCCCGCCGAGTGCCAGTCGCTCTTCTGCGCCGACGCAGCGAGAGGCGGCGGCTCGGGCCTGAAGAGGAAGCGCCCGCTGGAGGAGGAGAACAACGGGCACCTGTGCCAGCTGCGCCTCATCTACAAGAAGCTGTCCTGGTCCGAGGCGCCCAAGAACGCCCTGGTGCAGCTCAACGAGCTCCGGCCGGGCCTGCAGTACCGCATGGTGTCGCAGACGGGCCCCGTCCACGCCCCCGTCTTCTCCATCGCCGTGGAGGTCAACGGGCTGACCTTCGAGGGCACGGGCCCCACGAAGAAGAAAGCGAAGATGAAGGCCGCCGAGCTGGCCCTCAAGTCCTTCGTGCAGTTCCCCAACGCCCCCCAGGCCCACCTGGCCATGGGCAACATCTCCAACCCGACGGCCGACTTCACCTCGGACCAGGCCGACTTCCCCGACACGCTCTTCAAGGAGTTCGAGTCCTCGCCGTGCTCCGACGGCCTCTCGCTCTGCACCGCCGCCGCCGAGAGCGAGCTGCTGTCCAGCGAGCTGCTCAGACACGGGCGGTTGCTGCGCCACACCCTGGACCTGATGGTGCAGGCTCAGCAGAGACTGGGCGGGATCGTGCCGGAGCCCGAGGCGCCCAAGAGCCCCGTGGCGCTGCTCAACGAGCTGCGGCCGGGCCTGCGCTTCGCCTGCCTCTCGGAGCGGGCCGAGGGCCGGCGGCTGCGCAGCTTTGTCATGGCGGTGCGCGTGGACGGGCGGATATTTGAGGGCTGCGGTCGCAGCAAGAAGCTGGCGAAGACCCAGGCGGCCCAGTGCGCCCTTCAGGCCCTCTTCAACATCAGGACGGCCCCCGAGGGGAGGACGGGCCTCAAAGCCAGCAGGAAGAGTTGTCCTCATTTACCCCAGGTGAGTGCAGACACATCCCCGGCGCCTGTCCTGCGCTAAGCTTCTTTGGCAGCCACTCCACTTCCTACAGGGGCCTGTAATGACCAAAACAGCAGGCGTGCTGCGAACATTCAAACACCTTCCAACAAGTAATTAAGGAGGAAAGGAGATAGGAGCTAAGAAAGGCGGGGTGGGGATGGGCTGGGAGAGAGGGAGGGGGGCGTTTCAGTGCTGATAAAGATATGAGAAAGGCATTTACCTTGGGAAAAAAAAGCCAGAGAAGCTACATTTCTGTGTGTGTTTTCTTTTTCTTTTTTCATTTATGGGCGTGTTGTGTGCTCAGCAAGGCTTGAAACCGGGGTAAACAATATCTGTTTGTTGGCCTGTTTAAACAGAGAAGCATGTAAATGAAGCTAATTATTGTCCTTGCTCCTGTGACACGTGAGAAATCTCCGTCACGGCCCAAATGAGTTTTTTTTTTTTTTTTCCCCCTCACCCGAGCTTATGTGTTTGCAGAGCTGTAATTGGGGGAGTTTTGTAATTTTGCAAAATCTCCTGTTTCCTCATGTGTGGCATCACAGTGTCTACAAACATTAATTCAATCTGTTGCCCAAAGGAAATAGAAAAAGCAAAGAGCAAATCGACAAACAAACCACTGAGACCAATCCCATGCTCATTTACCCAAATATGTAAATAGCAATCAGAGCGAGGAAACTAGTTTTTGGAGAAACTTGAGGAAATTGGAGAGCCTAAAGACACAGTGGCTGGATTGGCTGGCACTTGTTGACAGCCATTTAAAACTTCATCGCAGCTGCACAATTGCATCGAGAGTAAATCTGCCCTGAGTAGATAGTCACACTGATTTTTTTCTTCTTTTTTTTTCAGCCGCTTGCACGCGGCAGCGCCTTGTATCTCTGCCGTCCGCGTTATTGCTACGTCGGGAGACTCCTCGCCTCTGCCCGTCGTGGAGGAACGAGAGGAGGTCGAGAAACGCGACGCTTTCGGGGTCGAGAATTTAGAAAACGAAGCAGCCGATCGCCCCCCCCCCCCCAAATGTTACCTTGAGCCGAGCGCGTGCGTGTCGCATTAGCGTCCTCTCCCAGCCTCGGAGAAATGAAACTGGCTCGAGTGTCCTTCCCCCAGAGCGCGACATCAACCCAACAAACCTGCACATGTTTGCCTGCGAGAAAAAGTTTTTCTTTTTCTCCGCGCTGCCACGGTGTCTAAAAGGATTTTAAGAGGATTTGCCGCACCCGTTTAGTTCCAGAAAGCACTCGCTTGTGGAATTTCTTGAAAGTCAGCCGTGCCGTCTGCCAGTCTCGGGGAAACAGTTTTTTTGTTGTTTTTTTTTTTTCTTTTTCTTTTTTCTTTTCCTTATCGGTAAAGGACAAAGGCGCGCGTGTTACGGGCACGCGCACCAGTGCGTGTGACCACGCAGGCCCGGGCATCCGTTCCCGGGCGCCATGTCTGAGGCGTTGCGTAATATTAACGCAGGGGGGCCCTCCCTCCCTCCCTCTTTTCCTCCGCGCTCACACGCGCGCGCGGGACCTCTTGCCAAGCATTGATTGCATGGGCAGCGGTTGACTACACTGCAGATGTGACGCGCGATGTGGGGGCGGCTGCCAGCTGTAGCCTGAGGGCAGCGCGGAGGCTGTGGTGGCGTGCCAGCTCCCGTTCCTGTGTGCCAGCTCAGGCTGTTCCCTCCCCCCACGCGGCGCCCTCTAGCTCCACCTGTTGCCCGGCCCGGAAGCGCTGGTGTGAAGACGCGTGGCGTGTCGGGCGCGGATAAACGCCGCCGGGCGCGGGTCAGCTCGCTTTGACCCCAGGCGTCGAGTGAGATGATCGTCACAGAGGCCCGTTTTTGATTCAGTTTCATGTGACAGAGGTTGTTGGTGTGAAAACTGCTCCAACAACGAAACTTCAGCTTCTTCAAGCTCATATACTAATAACAAGAACATGTGATGCTGTTTTGGTTGGATGACAGTAACTTGAAGGCCTCTAATCCACCTTTAACGCATTGTTTTATACATATTTAGCACCTAAAAACCTCCAATTTTAGGTTTATAAGGCAGACAGTGCACCTTATAATCCGGTGTGCTTTATATATGGACCAATATTGAGCCACAACAGGTCTCGCAACTACGGTAAGCAGCTGCTGACTTCAAGCACGCGGTTCATGCTGGGATATATGACTGCGAGAGGCAGGGCCGGATGTAGGCATGGGCACGGAGGGGCAATGCCCCCCCAAATGCCGTGACTGCCCCCCCAAAATCTTCAGACTGTGCAAGCGGCATGACCACACTTGCCCCCCCCTGATATTCTACCTGCACCCCCTAGTGGGGCTGTCTGGCCCTGGCGAGAGGCGTGCTGTTTCATTTCCATTTGTGTGTTTATGTAAAGACCCCAAAATGCCTCCTATTAAGAGACGCGCTTACGACGCAGAGTTTGAACTCAAGGCGATCAGTCACGCAGTAGAACACGGGAATAGAAGAGCAGCGAGAGAATTTAACATTCACGAATCAATGGTGCGGAAGTGGAGGAAGCAACAAGATGACCTGCGCCAAGTAAAGAAGACTGTTTATTCAGTTTGGGAGTGAACTGAGTTGTCAGAACGCTGGTTTGTAATCTGTTAGTAAAGTTTGACCTATCTGACTGTTTTGTTGACATTCCCTTAGCACAGCTCCATCTAATGGATGCATAAAGTAACCCCAGCCTCTACTGTAGCGTCTTTTCTATGCGCCTTACAATGCGGTGCGCCTTATATATGAACAAAGTTTTAAAATACGCCATTCATTGAAGGTGCTCATTATAATCCAATGCGCCTTATAGTGCAGAAAATATGGTACTTACTGTTTGCTGACGTTCCAGTGTGAGACATTCATGTTGTCAGCTGTATGTTTTTGATGAGGCTCAAACATGTGTAGAAGATATGATATGTTCACTGACACCATGAGCCAAGTTGAGGTACTTTCGCTTTGCTGTTGCGGTGCAGCTCTGCTGAGGGGCTTCCTCTGGAGGTCCGTCCAATCAGGGCTCATCAGGAGCAGTCCGTGCGTCCCCCGAAATACCACGACAGCCATGCCCCCGTCCCGCCCCAACTTGACACCCGGGGATGTCGGAATCCATCCGGGTGTTCATCACCAGTCCACGTCGCGTCTCAATTTCACCGCTTTGTGCCAAAGTGACCTTGGTCCCTGACCGACTCGCGGACTCCCGCGGGAGCCGCTGAACGTTGTCACACAAATGTACACTTTCAATATTCGCCAGAGGCGGGAATCAGAGTCGGGGGTGAGTTTTACCTGACACGAAAGCAGAGCGCGCGACTGACTGGGTGAGAAGCGTTTGCATTTCTCACCCTGTCTGACAGCACTTCCAGCAGTCGCACCTCATTCCCACGTCTCTCACCGCGGCGGCGCATGTGTTGCTCTTATTGATATCAGAAAAATCATGAGGAAAGTTGCACCAGTGAAAAAGTCGGAAAACTGTGTTTTTGAAGTAAATCGATGACTACTTGCGGTGTCTCGTGAGGAGTACAAGGAAATGCTTCGTGCGTTCTGTCCCCTCTAGTGAATGTAATGGAACTACAATACCAATTGAGGATCGTGTAACTGTGGCTTTACTTGGGAAATGAAGCAGCTGTGACTGATTGTTAGTACAGCAGAAGCAGCCATCGTGGTTTTTGAAGGATAAGCTCACTTAAGCAACAAAAAAACAACCCTAAAACAACATAATACAACTGGTTATTCTGAGGTTTTGCAGCGATTTCTGCATTCTTAGTGGTGAAAATAAGTAAAATTTTTGTATAGTCCTATGCTTTCTGGCAAGAAATGTTGATATGTGGCATTAAAATCACAGGAGGAAGATATTGTTCATGCAAATCTTGAGTCACACAACCGTTGGTGAACATTATTCGTCCGTAATGCAGCACAGCTTTGTCCTCTTGGATGACCGTTTGTCCATCAGATTTATCAAAACAGCTTCAGCCCTGATAAACGCTGATTTTGTTCATGTATTCCCACAGAGATCCAAGTTTGTTTACAAAAGATTAGGCAGCAGTTTCGTCAACGTTAGGTGGACACAACCTGAGATCCGTTTTAACCCGAGCGAAATGATCATCCCCATTTGAGTCCAAGTGGTGGCAAAGGACAAGGTGGAGACAAGACGTCTCCTTCATGTACAATGAATCACTTGATACTGACAAGTGTGACAAAGGAGGAGCAGGAGGAGGAGGAGACCTGTGCAGCATATTGAGGATCCTGAGGATGAGGAGTTGTATTAGACCTTCAGACTTCGCCCGAGCTGAACTTGAAGGCCGGACGCCCCCTCCCTTCCCCCCTCCGCGCCCCTCCCTCGCCTCCTCCGATGAAATATTTAAACCCCCCAGAATTGCATGGCGCCGTATTCTTCTCAGACCTTCCCTGGCTTCGCATACATACTGAGGAACGAGACGCGGAGATTGACAAGACAAGCATACGGGCGCGTCCGCAGGCGCGGCGGCGGCGGCAGCAGGCTCTCCCGCAGTAATGGCCTCTGCTTTCCCCTCCAACCCTCCTACACGTGTCTCTGGGAATAGACTTGAACAATCACTGCCGAAATGAGGCGTCGGGCTACAGTCTGCTTGGCATTAAAGAGCTATTTATCTTCCAGCGAGAACTTTCATTTTCCATTCCTTCATTTAACCTTTATTTATCCAGGGAAATCAAAGCGGGCTGTATTCCGCAGGGATCTCTCGCTGCGCCTTCGCCGCGCTCCTCTTCACACGGAGCCCAGACGAGCGCCGTGCGGCTGCAGGCCCCGCGTTGCCAGCTTGCTGCCTTGCTCGGCAGCGCATCAGCAGCTTTCTGTTCGTTGAGGGAAGCTTATTTATAGTAGATTAAAAGGGATTCAATCTAACGATTCAGTCGCTCCTTTGGAGGGCGCCAGACCCTGGTGAGGGCATATTTAAGATACTATCAAGAGTTCGGAGCAGACGTGGGAAAGCGCTTGCTGCTTTTATTTTGAAAGCTTCTGCTTTTCTATGTGGGTATGTGAGTGTTTTTCCCCAGTTTTTTGGCTTCACTGTCATGTTTTGTCAAGCCAAATTCCAAAAAAAAGTGAAGGTGAGCCTTTTCGAGAGACAATTTGGGGGGAAAAGTTGTTGTACAAGGGAAGCAGTGATGATTTTCGAATTACATTTGATGAAAACACGGAAATCTCCTTCCTGTTCCTCCCAATTTTGGCACAAAATGTTGCAACTAACGGCTCCAGCCGTTCACCTTGAAACTGAACAAGCTCAAACCATGTGGTGGCTCTTTGCTGAAACTCTCTAATTTTACAATAGTTCCAATAATATGCGAGCAACTTGCCCGACAGCCAGCGTTGCAGATTATACAATTCAAAGACCTCTTTGAAAACTTTCCTGTCCAAGAAAGCCCATAATAGTCTCTGGTGTTCCACCTCTCTCCTCTCCTCTCCTCTCCTCTCCCCACACTCACTGTACAGTCCTTAAAGTGAACCCGCAAGTTACACCAGCTTTCCAAACCCTAATGCTAAAGTCTTTATCATTAATCAGGCCGCAGGAAGTCGTTGCCAAAGCCTGTCGCGCTCTTGTTACCGCCAAATGTCTTTGCTCTATTAAAGCCTGCACAGCCAAGTGAGAAAGTGCCCGAGTAATCCTGACATCCCATTTTACCAAGTGGAATGATTACCCCACTGTTCGGGCCTTGATTGGCCACTTAATCTCCCGCTCGCCGCCACAACGCGCCGCGGTGTTGCCAAGTCGACCGAGGCTGAGACCGGCGTGCAGCTGTGGGAGGTGTAGGGGTGGGGGTGGGGGGGTTTGGTTGAGGCGGCGCTGCGAGTCCCTCGCTGGAAGGACGGGCGCGGAGGTCAGCGGTCGGGACGCCGCGCTCCGCCGCCTTAGATTAAGGCCCATTTGAATAAGGAAATGCGCTCGGAGGCAAGGCGGAGTGAAAATAGGGGTTAATGGACAGACAGGGTGTGGAGAGAGAGCCTGGAAAGGATGCAAATGAGGGCCGTGGCGAGGTTTGATTTGGGCAGATTAAAGCAAAGTAAGAGGATATACACTAACTGAAATCAGATGCGACTCTGTGTTGGAGGTTTTTTTTGCCGTTCAGTATTTGATTTAGTCGCCCGTGAAGCCTTCGCAGATAGAGACGGATACCGCCTGGTCAAGAGGAGTAATTTCCCAGCCTCCACCGCAGCAAATTGAATATGATTTCAGACACGTGAAGGTGACCCCTGTCAGCCGCTGAGCCCCCTCGCAGATTGTTTTCTTTGTCTAATCTCTCCCACTTCTAATCTGTCTCAATATAAACAGCTGTGACAGGCTGATCATTAATTAATATTGCCACAACAAATTAGCGACAGCCATCGGCCGGCCGAGAGAGAAATCCACTGATTCACAGAGAGAGAGAGAGAGAGAGAGAGAGAGAGAGAGAGAGAGAGAGAGAGAGGTGTGAACAACACAGTGGAGAGGAGTTGATTAGCAGCTTCAGAGACCTTGTAGACAGTGTTACATCCTCAGCATGCGGACAGTGATGGCGACACACACACACACACACACAAACACACACACACACACACACACACACACACACACACACACACACACACACACACACACACACACACACACAAACAGAGTGACAGCCACGGCAGCAGACTGTGCTCCCGGGATGGGCCGTGATGATCAGCATAAGTGGCTGCAGTGCAAACGGACTGAGAACACGTCTGTACTTAGCACCACATGCGCACACATATGCACACACACACACACACACACACACACACATACACACAGACTGTGAGTACACAGTCTGTGTCGACACACATGCCGACAGATGCACAGCTGGTTTGTTTTTTGCAGGAATCACCAGGTAGTGTGTTGATTGGTTTGAACCAAAACAAACGGAGATCATTAATGTGGGATAAAAGAATTGTTTCATAGTTGCTAGTGACGATATTTACAGTGGATTTAAGGTAAGTTGAACGCAGACTGAGATGTACAAATGTGGCAACTGTTGCTCCCACGTTTAACGGATCTCACAAACCAATAGTGAGAGATTTTTCCCGGCCGACTATGTAGTTTGAGTTTGGTCACTGGATATTTGTGGTCGCTCCAGCTGCCGTCCTCCATCTGCCGCGTCTCCATCCTTTGTTTTACCGAGGACAGAAGTGGGACTCGAGTGACTCAATACGCCCCCGTGTGTTGTGGGACGGTACTACGCATCCGGACAGCATCCGGCTTGCTGAAGTGCTGACTCAACGAGATACTTGGATGGTACACGGACGCAGCTACTTTTTGAACTGTGCAAGCACAATTTGTCATCAAAGGAAGTGCAAAGAAGGAAAGTGGGTTTTATTACTCAGACCAGGGTGCGAGAGTGACTGTAGAGCCCGTGATTGTATGCAAGCACTCCATTAGGTCTATACATTTGTATATACTGCCAAACAATGGGACGTAAAGCAGCTGTAGGGGGGCTGATTCCTATTACTAACCAGATGGATAACAGTGAGCCATTACATGAGAAAAAAAAACCAAGTGTAAGGCAGCTTTTTACTGAGAGCCTCTGGGTTTCACGGATCAAATAGAAAATCCACTTAAATTCTGATCGGAGACGTTTTTCACGCTCTCTTCCTTCACACTGTTTTTTGGATGACAAACAAACGGGGAATTTCTGCTTCGCTTCGATATTTCTTGGAGAGCGTCGGATCCGTACGACATCCAAACGCACGCGGCGGAGGAGCCGTGGCGTTTGTCCGAGATTACACTCCGGACAACGCGGTCCTGACAGAAACCCCCCCGCCCCAAAAAAAACTATTCATGTTTCTAGGAACACCTGCTAAAACTAACTGTTTCCCCGACCACAGTGACCGACAGCAAAGTTGGGCGCTCTCCCGCGTGCATCCGTGGAGTATCTCATTACTGTTCGCCGCCGCTGTTTGCTCCTGGCCCGTCGGTCTGCCCTTTCACCAGCCACTTAGCTCATCATTTGGTATTTAAAGTAAAAGCAGCGAGGGGAGAGTGGAGATCGCTGTGTGAAATCACCAAACAATGACGCTTCCCTGGCCTGAATGGGGAACGCCTGGTACACGGGAAAAGGTTAGAATCCTCCTCGTTTGGCTCATATGCATGCAAAACGTGACCTATGAGGCTGCGGGGCCCAATGCACCGCGTCAGCACGCGGCTTTGAGAGGAAAATCCCTGAGCAGAGAGGAACCGAAATGGGGGTTGGGAGGGTCAAGTCACCTCGCCCATACAGTAAAACGCCCCTGTAATCTATTCCAAAGCAGCTCGCCACCTCCGCCGGCCCCGACAGCATCCCGAGCTGCCGCTACTAAGTCTTCATTCTTCCTGACAGTCCTCCGTTCCTCCGTCTCCTTCCTCCTCCATCCTCCTCCACCCCCCCTCTCCGCTGCCCCGAGCTGGGAGTCAGAGCATGGCTATAATCATTTCTGAAGAACCTCTCACACTTCATTAAAAGCATAATCAAGTTCATTACAATTTCATAGGCGTTCAGGTAGCAAATGGCTTCCGATAAATCACGACTATTGGTCCTGTGTGGCTGGCATGTGTAGGTTTATCTCTGGCTCTCAGGCAGAGCGGGGAGGGGGTGGGTGGTGGGGGGGGTGTTAAGGGAGGAGGGGCGTGGACGTCTGGCCTTTAAATGACCTTCCAGCCTTCGGCGGCAGGGCTGTTGTGTCACGCGCGTCCAGCGGACGCGCTTTTAAACCCGCCACACGCCCGGCAGAGGCGGGGATCCGGCGGTTCGCGACGCCACCGGGGTCACGGCGGATCGGCGGACGTGGCACCATGGGGCTGCTGTAACCCTGATCTCTGACACCGCGTGATTTATCGCACCTTGAGCCTTTTTTTCCGACGGCTATTTGTCTTAATTACGACGGATTAGATTTAAAAACGCGGCCCCTATTAGAGAGGGGAAAGCTGCCAAAGCATAAACGACCGTCTGTGGAAGTTCATCGGCGGGTGTTTTTTCGCCAGGAACTTCTGAGGGATTCAGGTTCGACCAAAAAGGCTTTGAGAACCTCCAGGAATCAAACACTTGAAACACTTAATCATCAGGGTTTGGCGGTAAATGTTTTGGAGCTTTTCCGCCCTCTCCCTTTGGACTCGGTGTTACCGGCTGCGTCTCCTCCTGTAGGTAGTCCGATATGAGGCTGATACCAACTCGTGGAGCAGACGAGCACTTCCCTGAGCTCTGAGGAGCTCGTAAACTGACATCTTTGCCGCAGACGGCTGCTCGCTGTCGTTTTACAGTCTCTTTATGTCTGAGTATTACTGCATCCCTTCCTCAATAAAAACCATGAAAGAGTCTGGTATGAGCGTAATTAGCGGGAGAGGGGGGGGGATAAGTATAACAATAGTCACACATTTCGGTCTCGAATTGATTACTCCAACCAAGAGAGGGGAGAAAAAAACGGAAAGAGAGAAACATCTGTTACCTGTGTCCCCCTCTCTGGGACTGAAATGTGTCTCTCTTGGGGGAGACGGAATGGGAGAGGAAGGAGTTTGTGTGGGTGGAGAACGAGGGGTGAAAACAAAGCTGGCAGGGCAGGGGGGGTGATGAGAGGCAGGCAGTGTGCAGGAGGTGAGGGAGAGGAGGAGGAGGTGGGGTGGGGGGGTTGGCGATGGAGGTGAGGATGGATGGAGTGCAGTGGGGGGAAAGAGAGAAAAACCTCAGCGGAACAAAAGACCTTCAGGATTAATTAGGCGTCAGATTGGTTGCAGGGCACAGCGGGGGGCGGAGGAGGAGGGGGAGGAGGAGGAGTGAAGAAGGGGGGAGAGCGCGAGCGAGGGATGCAGGGGAGAGGAGAGAGAGGTGGGGGGGGGGGGTGGAGTTTAGCATTCTGGGAAGACCTCGTGTCCTCAGCCCTCATATTTCAGCCTGTCTGCCCATGAGTATACAACAGCCAGCTAGTTAGGGCCTGCACTGTGCCTGGAACCACTGTCCGCTGGGTTCTGCCTGGCGGGGGGGGGGGGGGGGGGGGGGGGGGGGGGGGGGGGGG
>JASSRZ010000002.1:13155497-13165913 GCA_032164315.1 Malacoctenus gilli | reverse complement strand
AATGGACGCCCCCCCCCCCCTTCTCCATCTTCATGTATTTTTATGTTCTCCCACTGGGCAATGAGAGGAAACGCAGAGGTCATACATGTGAGGCATAATGTTTACATGATGGCCCCTCCGCTACCCGTGCTGCAGCGCTCCGTGCGCAGCCCCGCGAATGTGGTCGTGTTGTTGATTCGCCGGGAAATAGAGAAATTATTCGGCCCCGCATCGCAGAATTTCCCGCCCGCCCGAGCCTCCCCCGACTTCTGCTAAATTAGAGGAGGGTGAGTACACAAAATAAATACAGCTGAACTCCTCCTGAACTTCTGCTGCTTTTATCGGCCGACGTCTCCCTTTTCCAGCCACCCCGCTTCCTGACGTGCGGATTCGGGTCACAGGCGTCGCCCCCTTAAATATGAGAGGCGGACCTGAAAGCCGCCTGTTAATACGATCCTCCCTTGTAATTGTCACAGAGGGATGTTTCGTGGGGGGGGCGACCTTTCGTGGCTTCACCCCCCCCCCCCTCCTTCAGATACAGGAAGTGCTGAACTCTGCATACAGATGACAGGCAGTGACGGCGGCGGCGGCGGGGCGGATGGTGTTGCCGTGAGTCATAATATCCTCGCCCGACGGCGTCGTCCTCGCGAGGCACTTTGCAGATCAAACGGGCGCGCGTGCGCTCGCTTGTTCCGGAGGCGGGGAGCGGCGCATGCCCTTGCAACGTTCGCAGCAATCACCCGCACCTTCACCGCGTCTCCGGCGGCGTGAACTTTGGAACAAAGTCTGCCGGGTAGGCGCGCTGATTAGCTGCTCGATTGGCTTACGCGTGGCAGTGACAAAGCTCTGACAGATCGTATTATATAGGGTGAGACCAAAAAAAAAAAGAAGGGAAAAATCCCGAGACGCGCAGCATGAATAGTTATCAAACGGTTTAGTTGCAGGCTGAAGAGAAAAAGTTTCACTCCGCGTGACTTTAAAGCTTTCGCGCCGAGAGAAGTTTGACCCAGCTCCCTTGCTCTTACCTTCATGTTGGGTGAGAGAGAGAGAGAGAGAGAGAGAGAGAGAGAGAGAGAGAGAGAGAGAAAAAAAATAGGTAATCAAATACTAAAGCCGGCGCTGGATCACACACAGTCTGCACTTTAATACTCCCCACGAGGGCTTTAGCACCTGCGCGCACGTCGGCGGTCCGCCAGTCCGCCCCGCTTCCTCACTGCGGGCCCAAGTTCTGGCGCCCGCGCCGCGCTCTCCGCCGTGGAAAGACGGACCGGCTCGGGCTCCCGCTGACGGAGGAATGAAAACGATCAGGTATTTTTTTTTTTTTTTTTTGCAGCGAGAGCAGAAACACACGTCGGAGCGTGCCAGTAGCGTCTGTGTTTTACCGCGGATGTTTTTTAGCGAGGATGAACACGCAACACGAAGCGGATGCGAGAGTGAGGGTGTAAATCAACCACACAATAGAGTAAAACGACACTGAGCGATAAAAAAAAAGAGAGTTTGAGACATGACTCGAGGGTTCGCATCGTTGTTCCAGAGAGATTAAACTGAAAGCGAGCGTTTCTCTAACAGGTGGTCGGAATAATACTTCTTCCTACATCGTGTCCAGAGGGAGGTGACGTGTTTGGACTTCTTGTCTCACAACGCGCTCAAATTTCGAGTCACCAGTTGTCCTCACGTGGATGAACTTTGGACTGAACAGCCTACACAGGGAGAACATGCAGCGTCCACACAGAAAGACGCCTTCCGGTTTGCCCACGGGACCCGTTTTTCCTCTCCTTCGATAACCGCGGCATCGCCACGCAGCTCCCGCGCCGCCCTCCAAACGCATGTAAAAACGTCCACCGTGCCGTCATCTCTTTATGAACTCCCACCAGTTTTCCCTCCTCCTTTTTCTCCCTTTTACGTGGTGTCGCGCCACCACCTCCTCCTCCGAAAGCCCGTTCGGAGCTTCGTTGTGGCAGCTCCTCCCCGCGAACTAGACGTTCACTTGCTTTTCCCTCCGAGCTGTTATTAAAGCTTAACCCAGCCGGCGGCCGAGGAGGGGGAGAAGGCGTAGGGGTGGGGGTGGGGGGGGGGAGACAATGATCTCTCTGTCTTAAGGTGAACCTCTCGTTTGTCTGCCTCTCCTTCTTCCCGCGCTCACTCTCCACCTGCAGGGAGGACATAATGTCGAATAAAGAAATCAAGCACAAAAAAAAAAACCCGGCCCTGTCAGTTCGCTGTGAGACGTTCGGCATTCGTTAGGGGGCAAGCAAAAGAGTGTGAGCGGTGCCGTGTGTGTGTGTGTGTGTGTGTGTGTGCGTGTGCGTGTGCGTGTGCGTGTGCGTGTGTGTGCGTGAGTGCTGAAAGCGGACTGACTTGAAAAGCGAAGCATTCACAACAGGTACGCACCTTCAGCCTTCTCTGCTACCCCCCCCCCCCCCCATCAGTTCGATATCGACTCTCCTCTCGGCCCTATTGTCATGCTCCTCCTGCTTTCTGCTGGCCTGCTGCAGGAGCTTATGAGGCACGCGTATGTGTGTGTGTGTGTGTGTGTGCGGTCGCGTGTGTGCGCGTGCGACTGGAAGGGTTCAGCGGTAAGGCAGGAAATAAGGTGACAAAAGAGAGCATGTGCATTTGTTACAGTCTATCTGGGGTTGTGCTTACTCTGCAAACGCCACCTGATGGATTTTTAGCAAATGTTAAAAGAGCAGGGGCCACCGACGGATTCCGGCGGCACGCTCAAAAGCCTTTCTCCTGACGTTATTTGCATTCATTTCATCCGCGGGCTGTGAAGTGCATATTATATTGTGTCGCGTAAGCGTTGTGAGTGAGTGAGTGCGCGTTCGTGTGTGTGCGTGTGTGTGTATTTGCAGCAGGTGCTGGTGAGAGGGATCACGCACTGTTTAAGCCTCTGCCGTCAGGGGAGGGTTGTTAGGAGCCACATTCATCAGTGCAGAAAAGAGCAGCGCTATTTTCTCCAAAGGCCAGGTGTAAACATATAGCCGCCGTCTGCGGGATAAACACACTGCATCATTGTTGCCGGGTGAAAAAAAAAAAAAAAAACCTCAGATGTCTCAAAATGCCAGCTAGAAAGGAGCTGTTTGAGATCCAAGCACACGGCTGCAGCTGAGAGTTGTGACCCCCTCCTCTCCTCCTCCTCCCCCCTCCATCCCTGCTCCCGAGAGAGCGGGACACATCACCTTTGACTTGCTGATGATGCATTGGAAAATGTAACAGTTGTTGTTTTAAATTGATTACTTACGCACTGCACCAGATTACATAACCTTTTGATCTTTTTTCTTGGGCTATTTCCAAAAACAGGCCGATGAATAGCTTCAGTCCAGCCGCGTGAAGTTGCGTGCGTTTGCGAATGTGAGGTTGCGCCTTAAAACTATGTCAGCTGCTGTTGACGACAACATGTGGTGTTCAATTTCATAATTTTGGAAGGGAAAAACGAAGAATGGATGTTCTTGCATATCAGATGTTTTCTGCCATGTGCGTATTGGATGGAGCATGGGTCGCCTACAGGCACCAACGAGGAGTTCGACGAGTTGAGGGAGGAAGTTATCAAGCATGTCGGAGAGAAGAAACAGCGCTGCATTATGGGAATTGTCCAGCCAAACGAGAAGAACTGAAGGGGGAGATGTCCAGTCCTCACAAGTGCTTCAAATGAGCTCAAACACAAACATCAACAATGCAACCGATCTCAGAAAGGATACGATAACAAACATGTGCATCGACTGTTTTCGAGTCAGATCAGCAAAGTTCAACACACTCAGACCTTTTCTGGAACAAACCCTGGGAGCACATTAGCTCTCGTCACCCAAACTTCTGTACCTGCCCCCCCACCCCCACCCGGCCTCATTATGCATTTTTTTAACCAATCTGCATCATGTCAGCAAGGCGCCCCCAACCAGCACCACTCTGACATTTTCCCGTGATCCCTCCCTGACTGCTGGGAATTTAAAAAGTGCACCCAGAGCCATGAATCAAATGTCAGCGGTGGCGCTGCGGTGGAAGTGTATCAATATCTGATGATGTATGGCTGGCTCCGGGGCCCTGTGGCCGCCACCGCCGCCGCCGCAGCACCCACAGACATGACACGGGGCCTGCTCCACACTTAGTCATCGGCAGAGGGGAAAGCCTCCAGATAAACGACTCCCCCTCGCAAGCAAATGGACTCAGCGCACTGCCAAAGAAAACGCCGCTGAGTAAGTCACAGCGTCAGGGAAACGCACTTTTTTTTCCCCCTTCAAATACCAACAAAAACCACAGGAAAGAGAAATATTTCCTTTTGTTTCCGAGGCGCCGAGCTTCACCGGCTGTTAAGCCGCGATTCCTCTAACCAGTGCGACGATGCCGGAAAGGCGAGACGCGGCGCGCTGCCACATTCCAGTGTGAATTAACGCGTTTGTTATTGTTTTCGGCGGTGGCGTTCGCAGCGCGACGCGCCCTTGACGGCACATCGTGTTCGAGGAGCATCCGAAGGCACCAGCGTGTGTCGTCACCCCCCCCGCCCCCCCTCCTTGCACGTGTCTGTAATCTCCACGCCGGGAGGAAAAAAAGCTTGGCAACTCATGGACGTTGTTCAAAGGGTGGTGGCGACGGGAAGGGGATTGAGGGAGGGGAGGGAAGGTGGGGGGGGGGGGTTGAAGTCTCGCTTGATTGTCGGGGTCGAACCCCGCCAAAAAAAAAAAAAAAAAAGAGCCGAGCCGAGTCGGTATCTTCAAGAGCAGCAGAGACAGGAGGCGCGTGCGCCGCGTCCGGGCGGAGGCCAGGCCGTCGCCGCTACCGCCGCCGCCCAGGCTTTGGAGGGGAGCTGCCGCATCGCTTCAGAGCCGCCATTCAAATGGCTGGGCTCTTTTTAGGACATGAAAGCCGGGCGCCAGATCCTCCCCCTCCCCTCAAATGTTTTAAGGCCACTGTCGCAGCCCCCCCCCCCCCCTCCACCTGTCGAGGACAGTAAACACACCTCTGTTGTGTGTGTGTGCGTTATTATCTCCGAGCTCGGTCTGCCGTGAAATATTACAGATTCCAGACAGAAATTCTCCGCCAGGAGTGTCAGAACAGGATTCTAATGAAAAATAAACCATCATGCTGAGATGTGGCTTTTTATTAAAAACACAGGGGCTCCTCTCTGACCACAGCCAGCGACTATAATCAAGATGATGATTTTTTTTTTTTTATATCAGAAAGCGCATGAATATAAGCCGTTTGTGTGAGTTGTGAGTTGAACCAGCGCTGTTGAAGAGGATCCTCCTGGAACAGTTTAAGGGAAGGTCTCAGAAGTGACCAAAAGGCAGAAATTAGGCCCATTGGACCCAGAATACCAGCACTTGCCAGCGTGTTTGATCGACTAATCCTGACAATCGTCCGTTCAGCCCGCGAACTCGAAACGCAAAGATTTATGAGCTCTAGCAGGACCTTACTTAACAGTAGCAACGTTTCTCCTACGTCAATATTCTCACCCTGAATCTCTCGCTTCTAACTGAGGAACAGCTGGTCGAAATAAACCGCAGTTCCCCTCTAATTTTAGCTCCGAACCTCGTAAAGCCTGATCCGGCCTCACTTTTAAAACGTTATCGGTTCAACTTAAAGACTTGATAAACTGCGGAATATTAGCGCTTAATAGCCTGTATACCCAACAGCTCGGCATCTCCGGGCCACGCCGGCGCCCGTTTATTGTGATAAGCAGCTTTTTTTACAGATGTAGTCTGAGCGCGAGTGGGAGCAGCGGCGGGCTGCCGGCAGCGTTCGCGCCGTTCCCCGAGAACCGAGGGAAACAAAATCCTGGAGAAGCTGTGGCAGCCTTCAGCCCACATCCCCCCCACCCCCCACCCCGCTGGTCAAATCACAGCAGCACTCAACCCACAAGTCCCTTACACATGAAATCCCCCTCAGTATTCATAACTATGGATTTTTTTTTTCTTTCCCAAGCAACAATTAGTTGCAGTTGGTAAGCGCTTACTGGAGTTTGTCACTTCAAAGTGGCTAATAAATCTCCGAGGCGGTACACTGTTCGCTGCTGCTCCCAGTCTTAAATTATTCCTCACTACATACATATAAAAGTCCCTCCTGAATGATGCTGCAAAGAGGCTGATCCCCCCCCCACCACCACCACCCCCACTCACCCATCCTCCCCCACCCCCCTCTCTCTTTCTGTCTCTCTCTCTCTCTCTCTGCTGAATCACAGGCAAATTAATGGGAGTTGTGTGAACAGCCCTCGGGGGCCTTTGGAGTGGCCTCCTCCTCCCCCCTCCTCCTCCTCCTCCTCCTCCTCCATCCTCTTTTCGTCAACTATGTACTGTCGATGATAGACTCTTGTTAAATCCTCACAGCTGACCCTCTCATTTCCTCCTCTGTCTCCATCCAGCCTCTCTTCCTAAGTGCCAGCCCGCTCGCCCGCCTCCCCTCCTCTCCTCTCTCTTCCCCTCCGTTCCCTCCGTCTCCCCCGGGGGTGGGTCATGTTATCTTTTCGCAGGAGTCCCTCTGCTGGCCTTTGGTGCATAATGTATAAAGCCGCCGGTGTGTGTTTTACACAGCGGCTGACATTATTAAGTCGTTTCAGGCATATCGCTGCTTTTATCTCCACCGCGGAGGTTAATCAGAGGGGATTTATACGGAGACGCTCCATCCGTCGTCACCCCGAACCCTTTCTTTTCTTTTTTTTTTCCTCCTCCTCCTTCTTCTTCTTCTTCTTCTTCCCTCCCTCGCTCTTCCTCGCCGCGCTCTCTGCCGTCTCCTCTGCCCCGGGCACCTTTTTAAAGACACATTCGGGAGGAAGATGTTAGTGTAGCGCGCCAACCAGCTCGTAAAACAGAAGTGCCATTAAATAATCATTCAAAAGGCAAAAAAAAAAAACTTCAAATGGGATTTAGTGTATTAAGTGGCGTTTGGACCTGAGGAGAAACATGCAGCGTAATTGTACCTCTAATTTCTCCCAGATGGTAATTCAGTTATTATTGCTCAGTGTAATCCAATTGAGAAGAATCAGACTTGTGGAAAAAAAAGTCTCAAATGAAGATATATATATAAAAAAATCCATTCTCTTCCTGGAAATTCCAATTTCATGGTTTGAGGAAATGAAACGCCTCCCAGCCTAACTTAGCGGGACTGTCATGCATCTTTACTCGCAGGTAAGACTATGGTTCAAATTGAAGGCGGTGGCTTCCAGCCGTGTTTGGCCCCGAAGCCTCCAGTTTGCCTCAAAGAAAGACTGTGCACCTCACCCCCGCCACCCCATTTTTTTTTTCTATCTTTCTTAGAAACACCCGTTCACTCCAGGCAAAGGAATACAGGAGCCTTCAAAATAAGAGCAAACCTTATAGATTGTAAAAAGTGGCTTAATTAGTCCGATCTCACCTCTATCGTCACGTTCTCCTCTTAGCATATACGGGAGGTAATTAGGCCAAATATAACGATGTTCCTGACAGGTGCGATAAGAGAGCTCGATAATCAGGAAGTGCAGAAAAAGGCCTCGTGTTCTTTTTTCGCCAGTGGTACGACTAGACTGAAAGTCTCCTCCCTCCCTGTTTTTTTTTCTTTTTCTTCCCTAACCTATGAATATTTCTCATATCTATCATTCTGGATTAACATTCCCAACCCCCCCACCCCCCCGCGGCCAACGTCTGCTTTTTGAAAACCTGCAGCCAAGTCGCTGGTGGCTCAGCGGAATAAACACCCCGCTAAGACGCTGTTGTCGCTGTCAGGCACAGAGCTTCGGATGAGCCGCGCAGGAAGCCGAAGGTTATTCGGGGACCTGGCGAACGCGACCTCCAGATCGCAACCAAGCCACCACCCAACCCCCCCCCCCCCCGCCCCGAAACGCGGCGCCACAGATGGGCAAAGGCCCCCCGATAGCATCGGCGTTGTTGCGAGCGGCTGAGCTTGTTTGATCAGATGAGCAGAATTTAGATTGATAATGAGTTTCCGAGTCAGCCGCGCTTAGCATCTGCGCTCGGCGGTTATGACTCAGTGGCTCCCGCTCGTTTTGGCTGGAATGTCGGCGCTTCAGCTCCCAAATTAATGTTTGGATTCAGGCTTAAGAGCATTAGTGGCTTCGAGCAGATGTAACCAATCCGGGGACATTTGGAGTTAACCGGCACCAAAGTTTGAGTTACACGGTTCTGTTTGAGTTCGTTGTCATGTTGGAGTTAGTGGTCCTTGTTCTCCGCGCCGATAAAACATCTGACAAACTCTGTTTTCAGTTTTGTCCAACCTAAGAGGCGGAGCTTTCGTTAGTTTGGAAATGGGTGACAAGCGAACAGAGTTCCAATCACTTTTTTGGTACAGACGATGGTACTTCATGCTCTTTACTCTTGGATCTCAGAAACGTTGTTGTAACTCCAGTGTTATATTGGAAATGACAGCATGTCACTCGCTCGCTGCAATCGAAAAGATGCAATAAACAACAAAAAATGATGGGGGTGATTGCAGGGAGTGTGTTGGATCACAGACCACCCACTATTTCCCAGGACGTTGGCCTCTAACTGCAGTGCGTCTGTGGTACAAAGTGTGTTCAGTCTGTTTCCACTGAGACTTTTCACTCGCAACTTGAACCAAATCAACAAAAAAAGGAGAAAGTTGGATCCTGACCTTCTTGAGCAACGTGTTTTACCACCAGATTGACGCTGAGACGCACGACTTGGGGGCCGTACCAGCGATGCAGTGGTCAGCGCTCATCGGTCCCTGAGGTCACTTTAGAGTTTGCACGTTCTCTCCAAATGAATGAATAAATTGTCGCTCAGTTTGTATAAACTGTAATATTTGGATTTGATGCCAATGAGTCAGTCCGGTCAGTCGTCTCTTAACTTTGGCCGTGTGTCAGTGGGATGGATGCGAGTGTTATAACCCGAACAAAAAGGGGGGGGGGGGGGACGTCCCCCAAGTAATGAAGCGCTCGTACACGCGGCACCATCACTCAGAAGCCACGTCCTTCGGTTTCTGGGTGAGGCGGTCCCTCTCGCGGCAGCTCAGCCTCGGCTCTGATCCTTACCACGCGCGCCAGGCTTATCATCTCGGCGGCCACCTTTTCAAGCCTAATGAGGAGCCCCAGCTTGAGCTCGGCTCTGCTCGCCGGAAGCCTGCGGTGCGACGTCACATCCCGCCCCTTCCTCCCCGCTCGTCGGCGAGCGGTTGGCAAAGACAGATCAATTGCGCCGCCTCTGTCGCTTCGCTCTCTCTCCGGTGCTCCTTCATCCGCCTTTGTTCTCGCTCCCGAACATCAAGCATGTGGTTTTGGAGGGAGGGGTGGGAGGAAAGCGAATCCTTCTTCTGATGGCGGCGGCGGCATGGCGCAGCTGGGCCCCCTGATCTGACTGACAAGGCCCCGCTGTTCCGGCAAAAAGTTTCTGCACACAAACATGCCCCGCGCACACGTGAAATCTGTTCCACAGACTGCGAGGCCATCTGGACCGAGCGCGGGGAGAAAAAAAAGGTTGGAGCCGGTTCGAAGCAAGGTGCGGGAGCGTTGCGCCGCGTCTTTCGACAAAATCTGTACGCGGCTCAGCTTCTCCTGTTCTCGGCTTCGTTTACCGTCAACAGAGAGCGGCGGCATGCAGAGGGACGAGCGACCGGGGTTCGTCAGGGGCCCCGACGTCTCGCGTCTGTTCTCCTGCCTTGTGATACGGATCTGGAGGACGGCGAGAGGGAGAGCAAAGGATTGCGGCGCGGGAGCGATGCTACGTGTCGTCAGGAGAACAAACAAGAGGGGAATCTGTCTCGCCGCGAGGAGTCTGGGCTTTTTTGAGGATCTTAAAAGCCCCCGGAGGCAGCGTTTTCCACCAAATGAATAGACATCCATTTTCAAACGACTGAAAAAGAAAGGGGGTGGGGGGGTTGGGGTGGCAGAGAGAGGCTGGCGGTGGCGGCGGCGGGTGGGGGATATCTAGGCAGAGGGCAGACACTATTAAAACTCGGGAGAATGAATTGTTAAATACCTCTATGAAGAAATAAAAGACATGGTCCCATTTTTATGCGACCTGGGCCGCTCTGCAGGCAGGTGATAAGGTGGCGAGGGGCGACGGCTGGCAGTGGGTGTGCGGGTGGGTTGGTGGGTGGGTGGGTGTGTGTGTGTGCGGGTGGGTGGGTGTTTTTTTTTCCTCCCCCTTTGCCGGAAGGGGAGAAATCAA
The DNA here is from genome assembly GCA_032164315.1 of Malacoctenus gilli. Lineage (NCBI taxonomy): Eukaryota > Metazoa > Chordata > Actinopteri > Blenniiformes > Labrisomidae > Malacoctenus > Malacoctenus gilli. The sequence continues at coordinate 13,155,822 of JASSRZ010000002.1, read as the reverse complement.
GCAGTGATATTCATGGAGGAGTGACACACGTGGACAGACACGCACGCACGCACACACGCACCCAGTCGGTCGCCTGCGTTTTACACCGCACGTCTCACCAGATTAACTGAGGCGCAATGTGTCGAAGCATATGGAGAGCGTTACGGGCGGCCTTAAAATGCAATCAGCGGTGAATCTGGCGTCTTCTGGTATTATTCCTCCTTCGGGGGCGATCGCGCTAAACAATAAATTATACAGTTGAGCGTGTTTTTTGTCTGTGTGTGTGTGTGTGTGTGTGTGTGTGTGTGTGTGTGTGTGTGTGTGTGTGTGTGTGTGTGTGTGTGTG
>JASSRZ010000002.1:13135909-13148768 GCA_032164315.1 Malacoctenus gilli | reverse complement strand
GGGAATATAAATCGGGTGGGGTCCGCCTTTGAACCACGGACAAACGGCGGGCCACAGACGCCCTCCCCCCTCCACCGTACGCCGGACCGCCGCCGAGACGTTTGAGCCTCAACCTGAGCGGGATTAGCCTCGCCGCCGCCCCCCCCCCCCCTCCGCGAGCGGCGAGGCAGCCGCCAAAAGCAAACGTGCCTGCGCGCGTTGTCAAATAGTGCGGAAAATCTCATTTGAATCGAAGCGCGATAGCGCTTGGTGTCTGCAAGATGGTAAACAGTGTTCAGATGTGCTCGGAAGACACGAGGAATCAGGGACGCCCACGCGGAGCGCCACCACAAAGACACACACACACGGACACATACACACACACACACACACGCAGACACCCTTCCCTTTCTTCTTTAAATGTGTTTGTTGGGATGAGAGAAGCTAATCTTGGCAGAGCGATGAGTCTCCGAGTAGGAGGAATACCACGGGGACTCAAAGGGTTTCAAACAAGTTGATTACAAATGACAGCTTAAGCTTTTTTTCTTTTTCTTCACTCTGCGTATCCAGTTTCAAACAGCGATTCCCCCCCCCCCCCCCAACTACTCTTTATCTGCTTTTTCAGGCCGTCGCAAGTTGTTTTTTAATTTTTTTTATTTCCCCTCCCCACTTTTCGATAATCATATCCGGGCGACAAAACAGCTTGTAAGCAGTGAGGAGAGAGCAGTGCCCAGGGTGTGCCGCCGCCGAGAGAGAGATTCAGGAGCTTCGGCGGCGACGCACAAAAGCCACCCTTATACATTCGGACCGGTTTTGCCTGCTAATGAAGATTCAGCAGGGTGCGTTCGCCATTCCCGCCAACTCCCGACACCCCCCCCTCCCCCTTCCCCCACCACCACCCCCCTCTCTCACTTTCTGCTCGGCGCCGGGCACTTTTAGAGCTTTTCCCGCCATTCCGGCGACGCTGGGTTTTTGGATGACATTCAGCGCAATCATCCAACATCTTGTGATGAAAGCCGAAACATGAAAGATGGGGATTTGTGAAGCCCGGCCTAAAAAATGGCGTTTAAAAAAAAGAGGAAAAAAAAAAAAACGCGGGAAAAGTTGACCTTGGAAGCTCATTGTGCTTCAGAAGCAGAAGAAGCTGATTTAATGTGTGCTTTATGGCGCTCAGAGATAATAGGCGGCTTATTAGGAAACATTTTCCCCTGTTTTTATAACCAGGGAGGATAAAGGGATTGTGATAATGGCTTTCTCGTGTCTGTCAATTGCAGCTGGCATGTGTAAAAATGGATCATTGCAAAGTTCATGGTCGTGTCATTAATATGGAGTCTGTGTGTGTGGGGGGGGGGGGGGTGGCCCGATTTTACACTCCCAGCGGTTTCTTTGGCGATTACCCGTGAAATATTCCCAGTGTTGTTCTTCGTTGGTGGTGTTTTTCTTTCCCTCGCCGTGCGTGCAGCCTTGTTAGTCACGTCTGGCTTTTTGTTTCTTATTTATTCCTCCTTCTCATTCTCAGTTTTATGCACTTGTTTGGGAAAAGCGGTGGCGCCGTTTCATTTGCAGTGAAATGAGTCGAAGGACGTTTCGGCTCTGGTTCGTTTGGTCGCGCGTTCGAATGGAGCTTTAAACGAAACCAGCGAGACAGCGGCTCCGCAGCTCTCTGGGTTTTTTTGGGTTTTTTTGCATCCAGCAGATCAGATAACTTTGTTATTTTCTCTTAAAAGTTTAAAGTTCAGACTAGTTTGCTGAGGTGGCTCCCTCTGTGAGGAACTGTGCTTGTACTAGCTGCCCACTGCTACCAGCTAATGGGTTTTTAAAAGAAGACAAATGGCCGGAATGAGGTCGACTTGCCGCTTTTTTCTCCACAACTGTGGGTTCACTCATTAAAAAGTTCATGTAGAACCAGTTATTTGTCTAAATATCTGATTACATTTTGTGCCTTCGCGCTGGAGGGCTTTCATTTATTACGCCGCTTGTCATAACAGACTTTTTACATCGTGGGATTAAAGACTGCATCTTAACAAACCCATCCCCCCCCCTCCCGTGAATAATGAGGAGAAATGAGGAGCAATACATTGTCGCAGCGTTTCTGTTCGGCAGGGCGAGCCACATCTTTTGTGGATTCATCGTCATTGTGAACAATTTATCACGACATCTTTATTTGACTGCCGCATTAAAAGATTAGAGGCTTATCTCGCACAGTGTCAGTTACAGTATGTGACAGAAGGAATACACCACAAAGAAGCATTACAGGCAAGAATTGGTCCCAGCGTTTCCATATTATTCAGCATCAACGATCTTTGTGCACCTTCTTTTTCCTCTTCTGGTCTTTTTTTTTTTTTTAGCAGGGGGCCCGGCCCCTTTAAAGCCAAATCGACGTTTTGGTGATGGCGTCCCGTCCGGCAGCACCGACCCGCTGTCTCATCACAGTCTGCTGCGGAGCGGTGTAATGTAGTGTGATGCAGCCTGGTGGTGAGAGAGGCCATTTTTTTTGCCAGGCAGAGTGGGCCGGTGTGGTGGGGTGGAAGGGACGCAACATTAGGCAGGAGGGACACATGGCGACTACACACGCTGCCGCTCGGTGACAAATCTGTTGACTTGCATGCAAATCAGAGGACGGGTAAAATGTGCGGATCGGCTAAAAGCGGGACTGGCTGGGGTCCAGCTCCCAGGGGAGGTGCGGTGGTTTTGGTGTCGGGCCACCAGCTTAAAGGAGACAGGACGGAGGGATGAGTGGATGAATTGGGTTGGATGTCGGATTGGATGCTGTTGGATTGCTTGATGGACAAATCAATGGTGGAAATGAATGAATGGTTGATCGATAGAGGAAGCAGCGTTGGTTTTTGTGTTCCTGCATCCATCTACGAATGTTTAGTTAGTGTCCACTCCAATAAATGAAACAAACTATTGCATTATTTCCCTGTTTTGGTCACATTTTTGCATAAAATTAGAAAAGAAACAAGACCCGAGGTCTTTGACACGTAGTTGACACGTAAACTTGGAACAGCCAGCACCGCTCGTGGCAGAACGCGACATCGAGGCCAACGAGCTAAACTCTCCAAATTGCCCTTTTGAAAGCCGGCTAATGTGTTGAGCGTCGCCGTTCTGTTTGTCAGTCAGTTGAGCACGAGTGTAATTTGCCCGCACTTTTCGATCCGCGCGGTGCCTCCGCGAGCTCCCTCTAATTCCCCCCGGTGAATAAATTGCCCCGCTCCGCTTGATTGTTGCCACACCTCCTGTCGCACACTGGCTCCGGTGTCGCCGCGGCCAAGTTCAGGAGCAGCAATCACAACACTGAGTTTAAAAAAAAAAAACACTTTTGCATGTATGAAAATAGGAACTCCGCCTAATTCGTGTGTGTTTACCGCTGCCATAGCGAGGCGGCGTGTGCTTTGTCTTCCCGTCGAAAGGCCCGCGACGGCGCCGGTGTCGCGGCGTTGCCATAGTGAGAGGTTCCAGGTCCCCGGCTGTGATGTCCATGCTTCCTGACAGTGCTGTTATCCCGGGGTGTGACATCTCTGAATCACCAGTAATCAACAGATGTAGCTGTGTGTGAAGAGCGCCTCAGGCCTTTGACTCCACTGTACCTCGTTCCTTTTGACCGTCTCTCTTTGTGTTTCTGTGATGCAGCTGATTATTCCTGGTTTAAAAACAGCACACTGCCTGTGGGGCTCCCTCCCCTCCCTCCCTCCCCTCCCTCCCTCCCTCCCTCCCTCCCCTCCTTCCCTCCTCCCTCCCTCGCTTCCATTCATCTCTCCCCCTCCTTTTCCTCGCTCCTGCAAACTGAAGGCAACCTCGGTGCCAATTTCATGGGAGGGTAGCGAGCAGCGCAGCAGAAATTATCCACTGCAAAATTGATCTAAACAATCGCAAAGTGGAACGGCGAGGAAAAGCAGCAGAATGAAATTGGGAGAGTCTGTTACCTTTTTGAACTTGCCTCATCGCCGAGCAGGAATTCTGGGTCGCGTTTTTCTGACAGCCGGCGCCAGCTCATATTGAGATTTCCACAGTCACTCGCATCATGTGTGTGCACGCGCTCGCGCGTGCCCGCCCGCGTGTGTGTTTCTGTCAAACTTCCTGCCGTTGCGGCGCAGCACGTTGGCTCTACTTCCAGGAATCAAAGCCAACGATCCCCGCGCGCGTGATCGTTTGTTGCTGTGTGAACATGTAAACCTGCCATTCACCTGTTCAAGGTTTCACACCACTGAATCATGAAGCCTGACAGGGTTTCCTATAAGATTTCTGAGCAATTATAAAGAATACCGACTGGAATTAGAATCGTTTTTTGACTTTTTTTATGCAAATGCAAAAAAACAAAACCCCCTCATGCATCAGATCTCAACATTGAACCAGATAGGGGAGCTTCCCCGTTGAAACGTTGAAGATCAGTGATGTCAGTGCAAGGTCGAGCGAAACAGGAAGTAGCGTGACCTGATCTCCAAGCCGCCAGTTCTTCCAGGACCAGGCTGCTTCTGGCTGTTCCTGTCACGCATCCCGCGGGCGAGCCAGGGCTCGTTTCGGCTGCGGAGGCCCGCTCGCGCCATCACGACTCAAAGAGACGCATCATTTGTTGTGCCTCATTGCTGCTTCCACACGATTAGGCCACGCCGCAGCCGGGGGAGGGGGGGGGGGATTTTTTCGGCACTGACTCAGTGACTCCGGCGTTTGCTGACTCACCGCCGCGGTGACGTCGCAGTTTTTTTTTCCGGTTCTCCACCAGGAGAGCGCGCTGAGTCAGGCCCGGCGCAGGAGTCGGCGGAGCAAGTCAGCGAGCGGGCGCGTTCAGTGTAACAGCCCGATATTTCCCTGGGTCTCTCTCTGGCAGGTGGACGCCGAGGCTGTTCAGTTTTGGCCCCCTCGGAGCTTTGCGGCGGAGACTGTCGGAAGCAGGTTTTTTTTTTTTTTTTCTTCCTGATGGAAATGTGAAAAACAGACGAAAATTTCGAGGGCTCGACGTCTCGCCGGGGCAAAATAACGTTTGAGAAATGTCCTCAAAACATTTCACTCAGACTTCCTGTAATGCTGCGTCACTGAGTGCTCAGCAGGGTGGTCATATATGGGTGAGAAAGGTTGGGTTGAGCTCTAAATTATAAATAATAAGAAAGTACTGATTTGCAATCAACATTAAGAAACTGTCTTCTAGCAGGCAACAAAATCTAACAAACTAATTGGATTTTCCCTTTTTTTCTAGTTTGGGAGTAAAAAGATGAATTTCTTTCCACCTGCCACCATTTCTCCATCTTTCCTCACCTTGTTCCCTCTTCCCTTAACAGTCCATCCCACACACACACACACACTCTCTCTCACACACACACACCTCCCTCCTTTAACTTTTCCCTCCCCTTGCCCTCCTTCCTGCTCCTCATCAGTGGAGGTGTCAGGACTCTAACGCCGAGGTGCCATCTGGGCCGCGGCTGATAAAAGCTCATGTGCCGGTCCGGCGGCGCCCGCAGGTCTGCCAGAAGCCAGCGAAGCCTGACTTTCAGAGGCGATGGGAGAGATTCGCGGCAGCCAAGGAAGGAATGGCAAGCCGGCAGCGTGCTGCTCCAGCCCCAAGCCCCCAGCCCAGCCCACCCCTCCATCTCTACGTCACCTTTGTCTAGCTGTCACTCAGTCACATGGCACGACACCGGGCCCAAAATCCTCTGCGTTTCGATCCGCGATCTCTCTCTGCTCGCGGTTGTTCCATTCGTCCCGGTGGGAAAACGTCGCACGGGTGTTCGATCGGACCGCCTGGTCCCAGATGTGTCGAGGGGGGGGATTGAGACCCCGCGCCCATGCCGTGGATCCGAATGTCATCACACACAACCATCTACATTTAGTGTCTGTCTTGTGATTCAAGTTCAATACAATTCCAGTCATATAACTGAATTAGCTGGTTAAAGGACGAAGGATAACGTTTTCGATTGGGTTCCGGTTTAGTCGATTCGCATTTTTTACTAATTTTGTGAACATGTGTCTGACAATGTGTACATGTAGGATAGGTCGACCCAGGACGAAGGGTTATTTTTCTAATAGTTCTAGTTCTACTAGTTCTAGTTCTACTTTCAAGTTCCTGTCTCAAGACAGAAAGGTTCCCACACCAAGTGACCAGCCAGTCTTGTCTTCCGAAAACAACAGCATCCTGATCAGCTCCTCAAATGAGCAGAGTTTGTCGCGTTGCAGGAATTTGGCTTCACAGCTCCCCATCGCTTTAATTTTGGTCCGTCCTCAATGTCGAGTGTTTTTCCCTGGAACGCGTCCTTCATGTTGTTGGGGTTTTTTTGTTGTTGTTGGGGGTTTTTTACGGCTTTAGTGGCACAGCGTCCTCATGTGAGGTGAACGTGCTGACGAATGGCGTGGAGTCAGCCCGGGTGGAGGGTCCCTGCCTCCCGCGCTCCTCAGATCCAGCTAATCCAGGCTGGTGCGGCGTGATAGGAGCTTTTGAAAAGACGCTTCCACCTATGCTGCTCCGAGATCTGTGCTTATGGAAATAACCTGCAGTTATCTGTCGAAATGACCTTTTTTTTCCCCTCCCTCCCCCTCCCCCCCCTCCTTTTCATGTGCGCTCTGTTTTTTCTCTTATTGCCGGCTCCCTCGTCTCACTCGGAGACATGACCGCGGGTTGATTTCTCCGTTCATCCTTCGCTTCTAATTGAACATTTTTCCATCTTGTGTTATAATTTTTAAACCTGCTGCCAAAAGGTTTTTTTTCTTTCTTTCTGTTGGCGTTATAAAACAAAGCTTATTCAAGTGCTTCTGTTTCACTGAGAATAAATGTCCTTACATATTTCAGCAAGACATAAAAGATCCGAGCTGCTGGTGTTTTTCCTCTCAGCGGGAACGTAAATCTGTCTCCGTCCTCCGTTTGCTCTCCCAATGTTGATGAACCGCCTCTGTCTGCGGTTTCTCCGACAGGCGTGGACCTGAGGCACGCCCAGGTGGTGGCGCTGTCCACGGGCACCAAGTGCATCAACGGGGAGTACCTGAGTGACCAGGGCCAGGTGGTGAACGACTGCCACGCCGAGGCCACGGCCCGCCGGGCCCTGCTGCGCTTCCTCTACTCGCAACTGGAGCTCTTCTTGAGGTAACGGACCGGTACGCGGGCTGCAGTCGCGTCGCCAAGACGACCGTCAAAGATGAGGTCATTTTTAAGCTTAGCTGCAGTTTGCGGTGCCTGAAAAAAATCGAAAAATCTCTGCTAAGTTGTGTGTTTGGCATTGAAATCTGGTTTGAGTTTGTTTAAAAAAGAATAGCAAGAAAGAAAAAAAAAAACAAAGATCGCTTGTTTTGGTGTGCAAACTGGAAGTCAGTCCAAATTAGACTCCCGTCACATGTTGCGTGGGCTTCAAAATCCACAGTTTCCAAGGTGCTCACAACTAATTTAGCAGGTATTGTATTACATTATGCGCCGCCGTTTCCTTTAATCGCGTCGGTTCTTATTTGTTGTGACCTGACGCCTCGGCGCTAAAACTCGCTCCGCTCCCCTGCATCGGGCTCCATGGAAACGGCACCACTCTGCACGCGGGAGACTTCTCAATAATCAGCGAGCCTTCTGCGCGCCGGTCGAGGCTCACCGCGAGGCCTTTCATACGGGCTTTGTTTGCCTCGTGTACTCTCAAGGACTCACCCGGCCTGTTTACCTGCACCAGAGGAGGGTCTCGATGAGTTTTGACTCCTAACTGCCTGCAGTCTATAAGCACATATTACTCACCCCCCCCACCCCCCACCCCCCCACCTCGTGCTCCCCCGAGGAGCCCGGTGGCAAGGCCGATGTATCAGATTAGCAGAGGGAAGTCGAGATGGCTGAATGTCATATTTGCATAGCCGGCAACCGACTCTTTTTTGTTTTTTTTGTCCTGGCACAATGCGGGCCGGCAGCGGCGGAGACTTCGCAGCCCAGTAAAAAAAAATAAATAAATAAAAGCGGCTAATGGGGGAAGATAAGCCGTAATGAAATGACCAAACAAAATGCCAGAACTGCCATATTTACGCTCGGGCGAAAGGACATCGGGAAGGGAGAGGAGAGGTTACTCAAAGAGTACGGGCGTGCTCCGCATCGCGATGCGCCGCTTGGAGTCGGCGGTGGCGGCGGAGGCGCGGCGGGCGCGTGACGACGGCTTCAGTCGCGGACGCGGCAAGCGAAAGAAGCGACCACATCATGGCGAACCCAGGGATCGCTTTCCTTCCCCTCTTTAACTGACTTGTAGGTCGGGTGAGACGACGACACGTCATCAGATATCTATTAGACGCTCAAAAAAAGCGAGAGAAACAAACTCTTTAAAACTTGTGTATCGCGTCTGACCTCCTTTTTTCTTGACTTATATTTAATCCTTTCCCATTTTTCACTTTTGTTCCGTTGATTCAAGTCTGCTCGTGCTTGTTTTTAATGCTGCTAAGTATCGTTTTCTTTGCTTCATGCATTTTTTTTAAGTTCAAATCTTTGGTCGGGACGAACAATTAGGTCGAGCGGATGCTTCTTTTTTCTCTCTTCTATCCTAATAAAACCTCTCAGAGCTGCTGTTAAATATATATATATATATATATATATTCTCCCAGTCATAAATAAGTCCAAATCCAATTATTGCTCCTCGTCGCTCCTGCTCCTTCTGTTTGCTCCACGCGTATCGATTATTGCCGGCCGTACCGTTCCTCCATCGCGCTCTATGTGGACAATAACATGTCTGAGGCGCGTGTACAGAGCGGCGGGCTTGCACGTATTTGTACAGGCTGAGTAATGTCCAGGAGTCAGTGTGACAGGCGGGGGAATAGGCCGCGGTCAGCGAGAGGGGCCGCTGTCCGTCGACCGGCCGTCTGCACCCCGGCCTCACTCCATCACCGCGGAAGAAAGGTGGAAAATCTATTTCCTGTGCCGTGATGAACGGCGCTTCCTTTCTCATCAGTCTGGCCCCCTCCCCTTTCTTTTTCTCCCTCTCTGTCTCAGTAAAAGACCCGAGGACTGGGAGGAGTCCATCTTCGTGCGCCACAAAGAGTGCGGCTACCGGCTGCGTGACGACGTCCACTTCCACATGTACGTCAGCACGTCGCCGTGCGGGGACGGGAGGCTCAACTCGCCGTACGAGATCACCGCTGACCGTAAGACCCTCGGCGCCCCACCCCCGCCCCACCCTACCTTCTCCATCAGCTGACGGCGCTCGTGCGTGAAAACGCAGCTTGTTTCCACTTCATAATGTCATCTCATGCAGCCGCTCAGCGCTGCACTCTGGCACTCACCCTCAAAGCCGCTGCAAGTCGAGGCCCTTTTTTTCTTCCATTTCATCACATCCTTTTCATGTCACTCTGTCGTCAGCCTCTTTCAGGCTCACCCTGCTGACTGGAGGAGATTTTATTGCTTACCCACTGAAAATAAATTGTATATTCGTTTGGATGGGTGGACCAGCATTTTTTTTTTTTCCACGAGTTCAGGGATAGAATCTGGACCATATTTTTCTCTTCCTTCTCTTCTACACACTCACTGGGCTGCATGATGGGGGGGGGGGCGGGGGCATTCACGCACCATCGAGAAAACAGCAAAAGAGAGAAGGAGGAAATACAACGTCGTCATCAGACAAGCTGCGAAGTTTTGGGGTTGTTGTTTTGTTTTTTTTCTTTAAACCAGTCATTAAACCTTCTGAATGTTCTGCAGTGCGCGCTCAGAGATTAGAAAAACTTACTGGGCACCTTTTCTGCGACTGTTCTTAAACGTTATACGGGCGGAAGAAGCCGTGGGGGGGGGGGGGGCTTAATTTTTAGCTGCTGTCAGATGAGCTGGAGCAGCAGCCAGGTGGGGAAAAGTGTGTGAGTGGGGGGGTGGGGGGGGGCTTAAGATGCTGAAGCCACTGAAACAAACACCAACATTTGTGCAAATCTACTCTGGAGAGCAACTGATTCAGTCCTCGTGAGTCAACGTGCTCTCCGTTCACGCTCGCATTTTAACCCTTTACTATCCCAGCTCATCTTTTCAGTTTGATTATCTCATCTTGTTCTATTTTATTAATTCTATCGGTTCAGCAGATGGAGAGAAAAAAAAACACAGGAAACTGGTTTCAACAGCAGAAGGAAATTGTATGAAATGACAATCACTTCAAATTAGAGTTTAAGAGTTTCAACTCGGCCACACAGGCGGAACATGCAAACCTGCTCGCGGACGAACTTTCCGTCGCAGCACCTCCGCCGCCGTGGCCTGCCTGCGCCTTCGCACGGCGTTCGTCCGGATGACCGAGGTCACGCTGCCTTCGCTCGCCCTCGCGAAAGCACACGAGATGGGTTTCAACAGCATTAGCGGCTAATGACGCTAATCACACAAGGACTTGTTCTGGGTCAAGTGGCATGAAGCCAAGATATGAACTTGAAGGAGAGCCGCGTCATTAACAGACGCTCACACACTGAAGGGGAGATTTTTCTTTCTCTGAAGCTTAAAGATTAAAATTCGGGGTTTTGTTCCGACGTCAGAATAACAATCGTGCGTTTCGGCAAGATTCACAAAGTGTTTTATTTTGGGTGTTAAATACATTTGTGTGACCCGTTTCCGTGTTCTTCCAGTCCACAGCAGTCGACACCTCATGAGGAAACACCGGAGCCACCTGCGGACCAAGATCGAGTCGGGCGAGGGGACAGTGCCGGTGCGGGGCCGGGGGGCCGTCCAGACGTGGGACGGCGTCCTGCAGGGCGAGCAGCTCATCACCATGTCCTGCACGGACAAGATGACCAGGTCAGCGCCGCCGCACCCGCCACGTCCGTACCCGACTCCCAAAACCTGGGCCTCCGTCCACACGTTGAACGCCAACCTGCACCGTCGTCTGACAGAGTGCTGCCTCTGCTGTTTGGGGAAAATCGGGTTCGACTTGCTCTTGTTTATGGATGTATAAGCAAACGTTTAAAAAAAAAACGGCTCGGATTCAGATGAACTCAGCTGACATTTCGTATCTTTGAAAAGCGATGTCGTTTCCTGAAGAGTCCGTGTTTGAAATCTGGTCGATAACCGTCCCGTCCAATCACCAGGAGCTCTGCGGTCTCCCAGCAAAACAGGAGCAAAAGTAATCCCCTGACTGGTCGGGTTAGCTGTACTCTGGGCTTAAGTTTCCTCCTGTAATCACCGATCTCACTCGGAAGCCGGCAGACGTCTGTCAGGTGTGTGTCGGCGTGCCGCCGCGAAGCCGCGCCGAGCGCCGACTATTGATTTCCTATACAGCTTGAATAGCTAATCCGATCCTAATGAGTTGGAGGATTAATCACAGCTTTTGTTTTCATCTCTGGATCCGCCGCACTCCGATATTAGTCAGACAACCTTTTACTCCGCTCGCGCTCCGCTCACGTCCGCCTCACAGCGCTCGTGCCTTACACGTCGGGAATCGGCTCGCAGCAGAGAGGATTGTTATTCCGGCGCCGCGTCGCCCATTTGCGGTTAATTTATAGGCCTGATGCGCGGCGGATTTAAGGTCGGCGCCGTGTCCGAAAGATGGCTGCGATCGCTCGCGCCCCTCTCCGCACCGCCGCCGCAAAACGAAACAACCCCACCACCTCGCCTTGCGTATCGCCCTCTTAAACTGTTACCATATCGTCCACATGTTGGCAGGCCAGCGCGGGACAGATGGCGGCGCTAAATCAGGACAGCTTTTCTCTCTCCCTCTCTCTCTCTCTCACTCTCTCTCTCTCTCTCTCCCCCGCCTCTGCTTTCGCACCGTCTCCATGTGTGAAGAGCGGAGGCGTCGGTGTGTACACACCGGGACTCCTTCACAGGCGGAGGGACGCCACTACGCAAGCGTGCGCGTCGTGACATTTGCTTGCCGCACGGCTTAAACGGTCCGCGTGACTATATTTCTAAATTCGAAGCGGTGAGGCTCCGCGTACGAGGTGGGAACGGGAGATTACGTGGCTTTGCATAAATAAATATGCTTTATCGGAGCTTCTTCGCACGTAACGTGCGAACGGTGGCTTTTTTAGTTTGTTTTTTAGCCTCATTAAAGTTGCAGCACATTTATAGAGAAAAAAAAAACATGTATTGGGTTTAAAAAGTGTGTCTGAAGTTTCGTCACCGATAATGCAACGTCTCATTTATTTAGCAGCGCTTTAACGTGGAAGGGTGCAGGAGTTCATCTCGCCCGCAAGCGATGTACAGTCGGTGACTTGATCCTCGAAGAGGTTCGTCAGCCGGAGCACAGGTTTTGGTCGTTCACCCGTTCCACCCGAAGGTTTTTTTTTTCAGTCGGACACAGAAAGTGTCCGGTGTCCAGCCGCCCGGCGCAGCCGTGACGTCGGAGTGGGGTGAAAAAAAGGGGGGGGGAGGGGGGGGAGGGCACGGTGGAGATGCTCGGCGGTGGTAATTCCTCACTTCCACCTTGACACTCCATCTCCCCGAGTATCTGAAATCAATGTTTAATATAGTCTCGGTTTTTCCGCCGCGACTCGGCCTCAACAGGAGCCGCAGCCATGAATTTAGCTTAGTAAGCACCGCGCTGTGCCAACTGAGCCGTACAGGACCACAGCTGAGTCGCTGCTGCCGCTGCTGCTGCTGCTACTGTGTGTGCGTGAGTCTGTGTGTGTGTGTCTGCGAGTGAGTGTTTGGCACCAACACAATAAGAGAGAAAGCACAAGCGAGAGGTGAACCCTTCTCCTGTGTAGCCACTGTTAATTTGACCAATTTGATTCAGTTGGCCAGGGCTGGAGATGGTGTGATTAAATCTACCCAGGTCACCAACAGGGGTGAAAGCAATTACTTTACAAAAAATAGAGTGACGGGGATGGGTTGGGGGGGTGGGGGGGACACGGGGCTTTTCTTCCCCCTCCGACATCGTGTCTTCGTCCTCGATCCATCCTGTGTTTTCTCTCTCTCTCTCTCTCTCTCTCTCTCTCTCTCTCTCTCTCTCTCTCTCTCTCTCTCTCTCGCTCTCTCTCTCTC
>JASSRZ010000002.1:13096135-13122603 GCA_032164315.1 Malacoctenus gilli | reverse complement strand
ATTCCTCCCGCCCGTTGCCTTTCAAGCGCAGCGGAGTTTAACACGACACGACGACAGGTTAATACACCCTTCTTTTTTCTTTTTTTCCCCCTTCGTCCTCACCTCGGTGGCTGGAGAGACGGCGAGGTACATAAACGCAGCCATTACAGTACATGTGGAGGTGATGAGGGAGAAAGGGGGAGTGGTTTATTCCTCCCACCACCCCCCCCCCCCTCTCTCCGTCGCTCTCTCGCGCTCTCCCTCTTCCCTCTCTTTTCTGTCTGCCGTTTGACCCGAACGACCTCGACCGCTCCTTTCCCGCCGTCGGTCGTTTTTTTTTCCGACACGGCTGATCCCAAGTTTCTGTCGTGACTCATTAGCGAGGCCTCGCTGACCTGACCGGCGCAGACGTTGTTGTGCGGCCACCCTCTGCGTCGGCCAACTTGAGGGGACCTTTCACTCCACCGCCCAGTCAGTCAGATCACCTGCGATCAACCGCCATGTAAATTCGTCCCCCCTCCCCCCACCACCACCTCCTTCTGTCGCCATAAAGACTCGACTGTGTGTGTTTTTTTTATGCAGATCAGTGTTTGTACTCATTGTTATCATGACTGTGTCGTTGTGCCGTCGTGTCATTGCCGTGTTCTCAGCAGCTCGGCTCAGTCAGCACTAAAATGGGAGTAGTGAGAGCGACATCTAGTGGCTTTCTCACGTCATTTTTGCTCTCCTGAAAGCATCACGAGCGCAAGTGAGGTTCAGCTGAACCGAGAGGCCGTCAGACTGTACGATTCACCCTTTACTGGTAAAGGGAAGTGACACACGCTTTAGCACAAAATCTGAGCGTCGGAGAGGCAAACTGGGAATTGCCTTCAAACGGCCAAGATTTGAATTGTTCAGACAGCTGCTCCCCGACGCGACGGAAAGGTCAGATTCACAATCTGGATTGTAATTGCAGGTGATCGGCTGACAAAGACCGGTGTCAGTCTGGTCGTTCTCGTGGTTTTGCGGCCATCGTAGCTTCTCACCGACTGCCTCGAAAGGGGAGTTTGAGCCAATCATCGGTGAGATCTGCCTCCTTACCACTAGGTGGCACTAAATGGACAAACCATAAAACGAAAACAAGAACCTTTCAAGAATTCCAATTTTTCGCCCACGTTTACGCGACCAGAAGGTGGTCAACACAGTCCCGCTCTATGTGACGAGGCGTTTTTTTTAAATTTATTGAACTTTTATTGAGCACTTGGTGACCCTTCGGGGGCCACCGCTGATTGCAGGTCAGCAGCGTGGTCTCGTGGGTGGGAGGTTGGGGGGGTGTCCAGGCTCAGTCCATCGTTTGAGTCGTCTCAGATTTTGTGTCACTGCTGTGTGTGCGTCTTCATTTGCCCGCCCCCCATCACCCTCTCCATTATCTGATCAGCATGTCGCGTGTTGTCACAGGTCACCCCATCAGTCGCCACGTCGCCACACCATGTTTTTTCTATGTCACACAGACAACCCCCCCCCTTTATTTTGAGAGATAATAAATATAAGGCATGTCTGGACGGCAATATTGTATCAAAGAGTGTAAATATGTACAAACAGACCCACGTGTATAAAAGATGTTGATGAAGATGTGACAGAGATCCTCAAATGTCTAATTATGATGTAAATTAAAGTATATGAAGAATCGCTGCTAAGGTCTGTAAATTGCACTTCAGTAACAAATAAAAAAGTGAATGTTTGTACTGTATATGTGAATAAAACAACAAAATCTTGTAATTTTATCTGGTCTTCACGGTGTTCTTCCTTCATCCCGTGACACTGGTTAACGCGTCGGTATCACTGTGAGATTTGGGAGCGTGATTTATCTCCACTCTGACGACGTCGACATTCTGCGTGATCATCGCGCGTCGGCCCTCCGGAGCACCCAGGCAATTTCCTAAAGGGGGTGGGGTTGGGGGGGGGGTTTCTGCTGCGGTTCCCGGGGGAAATCCAGGGGGAAATGGTTATCTCTGTTCGACTCGCTGGCAGGTGTCCGACACGCGGGGCCACCAAATTAGCCCGCAGGCCAGGACGAAGAGGACAGCGCAGGGTTCGGGATTCCAGGGATGCTTCCCCCTCCTCCTCCTCCTCCTCGTCCCCTGAGGCAGTGGAGTTGGCTGTGAGCTCCACAATAAACATCATAATTGACAATTTGCTGCGGTGGGCCGGTCACGGGCAGCTGACTCGAATGGTCGAGGACAGAAAGGGGGCGGGGGGGGAGTCCACAGTGTGAGGCTACCTGCTGCCTCTCACTGAGGTGAAACACCAAACTCACGACCGAGGCAGCATACGAGGAGGATCTCTGCAGTTATTTGTTGTTATTTGCATCTACCTGACACCTGATTGGCTTCCGGGCCTCAGAGGGAGTGTTGGCGTGACCCTGTTGGACTGCTGGATCCGTCTGCAAAGGTTTTGTTCAGCATCGGCCTTTTATTGTGGCCAACCTTTGTAAAACAACATCCTCACGTTGCGTTTTAATGAACCTGTTTAGACCTGAAGTTGCATTTTAAGCACTGTGCTGAAAATGAGTTATTTTCCCTGCGTTTTCATTAATATAATGAAAAAACTCAGAAACTTAACACAGAAAAACATACATATTCAATATAAGATAAACAGTACCTCAGTGATGCAAGGTAATCAATTTTCATCTCATTAAAAAAACATATTCACAGGTCCCAGATGCAAATACCTGAAAAAAAACCCCGAGCAAAACAAATGAACTAAACAAAATCCAACAAACAGTTGAAATGTGAAACTTCTGCAAAGTTTGGACAAAATCAAAGTGACTCTATGACATCATGCGCTCACATGACAGAGGTGCGAGTCTCCTGAAGAATCAGGTTAATACCGAGCGGCACAAAAAAAAAGTGAGAGCGACGCGTGTCGAAAGGAGGCGGGAAAAAAAGCAACGCGGGGAAAAAAGCGACGCTGGAAAGAGGAAATCACACGTTTCTTTTCTTTCTTTCTTTCTTTTTTTTATTGGAAAGTGTCAGAGAGCACGTACCCGTCACAATAAGGTATGCAAAGTAGACCACATGTATTGAAGTTTGGAGCTGAATACGATGAAAGTGGAGACCATTCACTTCTCTATTCGGGTGCACCCCGCACCCTGTCTGGCACGTAATTCTATAACACGTCGACCCCGGATCAGATTTGCCACCGGGGGGAAGGGGGGGGGGGTTGAAATTCAGGAGCCGGGGCGCTGCTTCGGACGCCGCGTACCCACCTCGCAGATTAGAATGACACCGTCGGCAGCCGGCGCCAGATCGAGTTCCCCGAATGAATCGGGAATAAAACAATTAAAAAAAAAAAAAAAGAAATCGTATCTGCGCTGCTCAGCGGAACACAATTAGCTATTTGACGAGCTTTTGGAAGAAGTGCGCTGATGCTGCGGTGGATAAGGCTCATGCGCCCGGGCTCGAGGTGGGTGGGTGGGTGGGTGGGGGTAAGGCATTTCAATAGCTTCTTCTTTTAGCTTCATGCTACTTCTGAACACGTCCCCGCCTCCATTGTGCGCAGCAGGGGGGAGGGGGCGGGGACAGCTGGGTGGGTGGGAACTGTACACGGATCGCACATCAGTCTCCGGGGGAGGTTTTTACAGCAAAGTGACACACGTGATCGGAAACTACAGCGTGACTTCAGGTGGAGGGATATTGCACCAATGGAACACATTGTCGGGACTCAGTCGAGCACCGAGATTGTGCGGTGTGGTCACCTATTGAAAGGAAGAGGAAGGGGCGGGGGGGGGGGCTCAGAGCACCAGAAACATCCAGGGGGGCTTTATTGCTTCTGTTTTCATGGGGTGACAGACGCTTCACACGACATCTACGATGAGAACGGTGCGAGCACAAGGGGGGGGGGTCAGATGCAGGAAGCGTGGCGGCGGGCAGCAACAAACACGTTCACTTCGGGGGGTTCGCAGGTGACGGGGACAGCGACGCGGAGATCACACCGTACGCCGACGACGCCAAGCTCTCTTCCTGTTATTGCTTCGCTCGCTGACGCGTTGCGTCCTGACGGAAAGGCAGAAAAAAGCAGGACTCCTCACGGAAACACGAATCCCCTGTAAACATGGAAGAAGGCCGAGTGACGGGATCACTGGTTTTCACAACTGAGAGTGTAAATGGGAGCAATCGGTGTGGAAGCAGGAAGGGGCGCTGACCTCACATCCTGTTCGCTTAAGACAACAAAATCATGTGGCAGGCCTGAATGTGATATGTTTAGAATAAAGAATAAAACATCTGACAGGCTCATCACACAGTTTTCTTAACACAGGAACTCCATAAATCAGGCCACAGTGTCTTGTGTATACACACACACGCACACACAGGTCATATTCTACCATACGTCTTGGCCTCGTCCTTTCTGTAACAGAGTTTATCTACATGCAACAGCGACCGTTCAGCAGTAACTCAACAACAGCAGCCTGAGACTGTGGGTTTCAGGTATATCTATGCGTATACGTCTACAACAGAAGGCCGGGGATGTGCGGAGCAGCCGGACCACGTCACAACTCACAATCCATGCTAAATAAAGGTCGGAAGGGTCGGACGCCGGAGATCCGCGCAGGATGGCCTCGAACGCAGCAGCGAACACGCTCCGAACGCCTTTCTCCGTCCTCGAACGCAGCACGAGCCGTGGCGGTCAGTGGTAGTGGTTCGTGGCTTCCGGCTCAGTCGGAGGCCGTGGAAGGGGTGGCGGTGGTGGTGGTAGGCGGGGGTGTAGGGGGGGGGGTGTAGGCCGGCACGTCGGAGGCCACAGGCGACAGAGGGTGTTGCTATGGTAACGATCTGTGTTTATGTACAGGGAGGCGGCGCGGGGATGGGAGCGCGACTCCTCACTTCTCCTGCAGCAGCGCCGGGATGTTGATGTTCCAGCCGATGGCCTGCCGGTCGAAGCCGCACGTGAACAGGTTGCACGACTGGTTCTCCTCGTTCCACGCCGTGCAGCACACCATCCGCCTGTGACCCTGCGCGCAACCACACACACACACACAAGCGTGGATGTTCCAGGTTTTCCTTCCTGACTTACGCTGGTCTTACGCGCGCTTCCGCGTGCGCTCGGCTTCCCCCCACCCATCCTCACCATTCTGTTGCTGCGTGGGAGGCGGGCCAGTCTCACTCCGTTCATATCGAACAGGCGGACCTGTCGATTGTCGTGCGGCAGTGCGATGATCCTCTGATTGGCGGAGACACTTATTCTGAAAGGTCAGAGAAGAAAGCGTTCAGATAATAAACTGGACTCTTAAGTATTTACTACCAACTAACTCACGCTGGCCAACATTATCTTTATTTTTCATGCCAACTTTTTTGAAGACATTTTTTCAGCCCTATCACTTAAAAGGTCAAGTCCAACTGTGAAGCTGCTGTTCCGCAGCATAATGTCGCTACGAGTGCGCGGGAACTTTGAGTGACCGTTCGGCATAAATAGTTTGTCACGGTGGGCACGCCACCGAGGCTTTCTTTCCACCAACCTGTTCACAGCCGAGTCGGTGCGAATGGTTGCTATGGGCGACCTCATGTTCTTCAGATCCCACACCTTGACGGTCCGATCGTCACTCCCGGAGACCACGTTGTCGCCCACCGTGAACACGGCCGACGTCACGGTGCTGTGAAGCACACAGACAGGCAGGCAGTTAATTTAAAGCCACTAAATGTCTTTTTTTTACAAGCAAACATTGGCGAAAAAGCCGCTAAAAACGCAGCACTGGCTCATTACTGCCACCCAGTGCACAAAAGCAATATTGCACACTTTCCTCAAACAGCATCTTTAAAGAAATGACCATGATGCTCTCTGACCGCTTCTGAAGGTCGAATGTTTGGACGCAACACTTCACATCATTGAAATTGAATTTTCTTGCTGTTCAGGAAAAGAAAGTTCTGCAAGTTCAAACTTATTTATAGATCATTTTGTCGCCTTCTCACTCAGCAATTAAAGCGCGTACACCTGAAAGACGCCGCCGATCCGAACGTGTCACCGCGCCGAAGTTGGAGAGGAAGTCTCACACGCGCCTTACCCAAAGATAACACCGTACCTCCACGACTCGCAGTTCCTCTGGTCTGCGTTCGAAAAACATTACAAACTATCACCTTCGCGTTGAAAAGGAGGAAGACGTTGGCAGGATCGCGCCGGCGCCGAGCACAAGCCGCGCCGCCGTCGCCCAGGTGGAGCTGTCGGAGCCAATGAGACGGCTCGGAAAATGACTCCAAAGCGTTCGCAGCGTGAAACGTGTCGGAGCTGACAAGGCGCCGTGAGAGACGGCTCCTGCCCCGCTCACTACAATTCGCACACGTTCACAGGTGCCGTCATTCAGTCGGCTGAGATGTGATCCTGCGCCATGACACGACTTTGAAGGCGAACCAAGAAGAGGGGGGGGGGGGGAGTAATTTTCATCAAACGTAGAAATTAATCAAGATGGAAACTTTTCACTGTGTTATTTTTGGACACATCTTTCAGGTGTTTCATACTGTGTTCTTTAAGCTTTTCTCCACAAAGGAAGAAAGGAAACTATATTCAACTCGCGTCTAAGAAACCCCGTCAAGCCCCCCCTTTCTGACCCCTGATTGGCCAAACCATCGCAGTAAAGCTGAACCTTTCAGAATAAAAGCATTGGGGATTTTGCACCAATGTAATTGATAATTGAAAGTTTGAAGTTTGTGGAAATCACCTCTGGAATTTTCCAGATTATGCAGACTGTTCGAGAAATTCATCACCAATGAAATTCTGGCCTACATGCTTCACGAAACAACACAGAGCACTTGAACTTCAACGCAGTTAGTTTCTCCAGTGTGTCTCAACGGCAGAAAAACACACAGGGAGGATGCCGACCTGGAGGAACCCACTGGCATGGCCGACACTTTGATACACGTTGCACCAGATATGGACATACATCTGTTAGGGAAAGCGGGATCCATCTGGCTTGACCAGCATAGTACAATATCTCTGGACAACGAAAACACGGGGCTCTTACATGCCGACCTCTCGGGGGGGGGGGGGGGTCATACTCCTGCACAGAATCCTGCTTCGAAATGCCACTTGCTTTAACTTTTGTAACCTTTTTGCGAATCAGTCGTAAAACTGTCACGCTCGCGTTCGCCTAAAAAACCTGCATCAGGACAGTAATAAAAGAAGCGGCTTTCGGGACACGGCGGCCCGAGAGGGTGCCGCCCGCTCTCAGAAAAACTCCCACTATACTTGTCCAAAAAACCTCATCCGAGCCTGTAGTAAATGTGGCACTATGATTGGTACTATGATGTTGCATTGAGCTCACTGGAAGCAGCCGTGTGGTTCGTATGCACGCGGCGTCCTCACCCTCACACGGCCCCTTATAATCCCACCGACCGTATTTGCCGCGCATGCCTGCGCTGAGGTCACAGCTCGCCACTCATTTAATAGACGTTTAATATTTCGACAGCTATACATCAGACGCTCCCTGCCTTCCTCCGTTCCCGCTCGGTCATGGAGAGGAAGTTTAGAAGAAAGAAAAAAAGGGGGGGGGGGCTGCGTGAGGTTTCTGATTCTTGATTAAGGTTAACACTGTGCAGCACACCCACACACGCACATCAACGCCCCACAGTGACGCACGCACACACCACTGATTCGGAGACTTTGGGGCTGAAAGTGGCTTCCCTGCTAATTCAAATTGACATGGCATTAAGGGCTCATTAGCGGACTAAACTTTGTCCGATTAGAGAGGCCGGCGCTCAAGGAAACCGCTGTGTCGTTACGGGGCCCCCTCTGACATTGCAGGGTACAGCCCACCTGGGAATACAAGAGCAGCGGAGAGGAGAGGGAGCGCGGCTGGAGCGCTGGGTGGGAGGAGTGCGCGCGGCGTAATCAGACAAGGTAATTGATTAAAAAGGTTGATTAAGGTTAAAGGGTCTGCGTATCGGCGTGAGGAGGGGAGGGTGTTTAGCGGTGCTTAATGCTCCGCGGTGTCTCTGACAGCCAAGGTCACGACTCTCTCAGACTAGGGGAGGGGGGGAGGCGCATGAGGGAGGGGGGGGGGGGAGACAATAGAGGCTGCAGGCGGAGAAGTTAACCAACGGTTCGACTATGTTGAGGACACTTCCAGTTCATTTCCTGCACTTTTTACAACCTTCACACAGCCTCGTGCTTGAAAAACACCTTTCCCTTAAAAAAGCTCCCCATCCGTCGGAATCGGTCACACAGTTGGCTTCACTGCACAGTGTTTTTGCCTTTCGTTCTGCACTGCGCTTATTCTGATTTCACTTCCCCATCTTCCCTTTTATCTGTGGTGTGTTTTCAGAGATTCATGTCTTGAGAAAATACGATGGGAAAAAAAGCAGAGTAATTTCAAACTTTCATCTCCCGTTTGTTGTTCCAGCAGAACCTCATCGACTTTGCTGCGACTTTCGGATGCTGGCGTCAGGCACCGAGGGCCGCAGCGGCAAAAGTAGCCGTGGATGCGACGTCAAACTGTATCAGTTTGACATCTTGGTTCTCACTGCTGATACTACCGGGTGTAAAAAAAACCCTAAAACTGTTGGCAAGTGGATGAAAGCGTACAACTCAGATATTCCAACCTTCTGGAGCCGTTTTCAAAGTTAAAGCGGTGGCGCAGTTTAATCCCGCCAATCCGGACGAGGAGGACAGAAGCTGAACGGCAGCTTCAGCATTTTGAGAGACGTCGGAGGACGGGCGCGGGGACGGGAGACTGTAACATCCCCGAAACCGAGAGACTAAACTTTCCGTTAATTCCCCTCACATCGTCTCCATCGCCGAGTCCTCGGCGCGGTAAACGGGGAGGATTTGCTTTGATCCTAACAAGTGGCACTAATCTCCCACAATCTCCGTCCTCGCGCTGAGAGGTGGATGAGAGCGGAAGCCAAATGTAAATGAAAGCGTTCAGGTAGACTCCACTAAGAGGTTTTGGAGCACTTTGTTGTTTCAGTGCCGCAAAACTGACAGCCGCTGAGAACCGGATAAGTGTCGGTGTCTCCCCCCAGAGACAGAGACAGGATGTCACATCTGCATTCAGAGCACCCCCCCCCCCCCCCCCCCCCCCCCCCCCGCCCCCACACACACACACACACACAGACACACATACAAATACACACACACACTTACAGCTCTATGAAGTGGCGCGCAAATGTCTAAGAAAAACCTCCGACAAACGTGACGCGGCATTTTTTTCGTTTGGTGCGGCGGGTCCGCCGCTGTCATTCCCCGGCTCGCTCCGGGGCCGTTTTGTTCGCTCCCACGCAGTTGTCATTACACTGCAATTACAGCGAGGTGGCGGGATAGAGGATGCATGCTGCACTTTTAGCTGCCTGGCACCGCTGTCAGGCAGCGTTAGCCGTAATTGCCAGTGAAGACGGCGGAAACGAGAGGCTGTCTCCCCCTCCAGCTCTCAACCTCTTCTGCCTATTAAACCATTCACACTCCGCTCGCCTGTTTGCACAGGAGGGACGGGCAGATTATGCCATTTACACGGCGCCATTATGCTTGTGGAAAATTAGCAAGGGGAGACAGCGGAGGGATGACAACCTGCTATTGTTGGGGGGGGGGGGACGTGCTCGAACCGCGAGCCGCGGAGTGGAAACAGTGGAGCCGAGTGGTGCCGTGTGACCTTTTATGACAGGACGGCAAACAAACACACACACACACACGCGCGCGCACTATGTCAACAGCACTTCCCAGAACCCCTCCGCCACCGCTGAGTACACATCTGTGCGGTGGAACGATGATTTGATTACTGATACATCCTCCAATTAGAAGTGCTTGAAGCCCGTGTCTGTGCTTGAATTAAAAAAAAGAATGAAATCAAAAATAAATAAATAAAAAAAAAATCACATTTTAGTTTTTATTTGCCTGAAAATATAATATTTCTCGAATATTTCTAGATTTTTTGTAGTTTTTAGTAGATCGAAAAAAAGGTAACAAAATATGAAGACTTAACTTTAAACATTTTTGAAAATTTTCAGAACCAATTAATAACTAATTATTAATGAGCTATGCTGATAGAATGCGATAATGCGAGTTGATAATGAGTGAAAATTCTCAATATTTAACTGTTTATTTCTCCTTTTTTAATCTCCATCATTTATCCAATGACTATCCTCAATATTTTTAACATAATAAATTATGTGCAGCATATTGTTGACTGGGTACCCTGTAGCATGATCACATTTTAACATAAACAGTACCACAAACCAGGCTAATTTTGAAGTTCACCTTCGACTCTATATCATACGATCCCTCCAACAGATCGTCAATACTGCACTTTTACTCGGTGGGTTCAAGTGGGGTCAAACTTTGACACAACAGCGGCAGCACGACTGAAAAAAGAAGTTTTTCGGAGTCCTTATCTAAACAGCCGCCGTCAGTGGAAGGCAGACGCGCTTCGCGTTTATCTGAAGGTTTGAGGCTTTAAACGCACCGCTGCCGGAAAAGTAGCCACATGGGAAGGGGAAGCAAAGAGAAGGAGGAGGCCTGTTGTTGACTGTGAAACACTGGGGCTTAATCTCATTACAGCAATTGTCTATGGGAGAGAATTAGAGTGGGATCTGCAGGAATTATACATGTTGGGGTCGTACATAATGAGCTCCACGTAATCCCCCCACTCGCAATCAAAGGCTGCCAGAGAGCAGCAGCCCGCCAGCAGACACATGTAGATATATGCACATAAACGCGCGCACGCACGCACGCACACGTGCACTCTCCTCACGCCTCTTAAAGAGCGCCGCCATTGAAAAGCACAGACGAGCCTGACAGTCATCGTTTTGAAATGAGCGGCTGCAATTGAGTGTTAACAGCGAGCGAAGTGCCAAATTACACAGAGTGGGGGGATTAACGCAGAAACGGACAGATAAATGAACAGCCGAGCGAGGAGGTAAGAAAGAGGCAGGCAGAGGAGGAAGAGGAGCAAACTGTTGAAGTGAGGACAAGTGCTCTGTAATGAATGAGAGGCGAGTGGAGGATTTGGCTTAGAGCAAAAAAAAAAAAAAGCTCTGTAGATTAATGTAAAATATAAAAAAAAGGAAGGGTGCCAGAGGGAATCGGAATGAGAAAAAGCTGCAGCACCACCCTGTGGGCTGAACGAGGACGGCACCGTTGTGCTCCGAAAGCAGGCTTACTCGGTGTGTCCCTGGAAGACGTTGACAGAGTGGATGGACGGGTCTCGGAAGTCCCACAGCCTGAAGGTGGTGTCCCTGGATGAAGTGACCACCAGCCGCTGGGTGGGGTGGGTGCAGCAGTGGGTGAGCTCCTGGTCATGGCCTGCACAGAGGAATTACGAGGTCAGACGCGGCGAATCGCGACTTCGCGCCGATCTCTTCTGGACAATTTACGCCGTCCTTCCTGTCACACCTGTGAGTGTGTGCACCAGCTCGGACGTCTCCACTTCATACAGGTTTGCGGCCCGGTCCCAGGACGCCGTCACCACTTGCCGGCCTCCCACCAGCCAGTCGGCTGCGATCACAACACCCTGGTGGCTTTTTAGGGTTGCTGTGGCAACTCGCACTGTGGGGACTTCGCACGGGCCCTCGCCGTCCACCTCGCCCTCCTCCCTGTCTGACGAATCCTGGTCGTCATCACATGGGGCCTAAAGAAGGACACGCGTGAGCATGGCAACACCCCAACTTAGCTTTTATTTTGAAGGAATTCCTTTATTCTGGAACAGGAAATGACCTGTTGTAGGAAGCTGGCGGAAAGAACAGTCCAAAGCTACTCACGCTGACATCTGGTGGTGGCTGAGGGGCGGGAAGCTGCACCATGTAGCGCCAGATGTGAGCCGTCTGGTCCCCGGAGGCTGCGGGGGAGCGCATGAGAGTGCACGTGAACAAACACGCAGCATTTTCGACGGGAGCGCACGCGAGTCTGCTGGAGTCAACAGATGCAGTTGATAACGGCTGCAACAGTTTGGAGGAGAACGAACTGACTGACACAGATGCTGCAGAAATGTGGTCAACTTAGCGCAAAACACACACACACACACTCATTCACACTCACTCACACAGAGTCACACACGCACACGCGCACGCGCACGCGCACACACACACACACACACACACACACACACACACACACACACACTTACATACCTGTTAGGGCCATCTGCTCAGTGGGGTGAAACTTGATGGAGTTGACTATAAGAAAGAAAATGATGACATTAAATGACAGCTTTTCTATCAAAACCTAACAAATAAACATGACTTTTCTTATAATATTTATGGCCGTATTTTTCTCAGTGACTGTTACTTCCTTTGTATTGATGGAGAAGCTCTATTAAGAAGAGTTTAAAGGCTTGTTAATCAGGCTTACACATTTTGGACACAGAAACAGTTTATTTGCTTGTTCATTTTTTTAACTGCCTTCGTTTGTCTGTTAATTCACATGTGCTATGTCACATTCATGCACACGGATCATCTCTCGGTTCTCTTTACCTGATCCTACATGGCCGGCGTACCTCAGCAGACATTTGCCCGTCTCTATGCTCCACAGCAGAGCCGAGTGGTCTGTCAATGAAACAACAGGTTGAAGTCAAGCAGCAGTGAAACAATTAAACCTGGGATCTATGATCTGTGGGGCTGTAGGACTTGGTGGGTAAATCCTGGAGTGCTTCACGAAATCGGCGTTAAACATTTGAGATTTCTCCGATCCCTCTTTTTCCTGTCAGACTCCACGGAGTACCTCCACGCTGTACCTGCGGAGGCGGTGCCGAGGACCACCGGCTGGGTCCGGGTGACGCTGAGGTCCCAGATGCCGTCCCGGTGGCCCATGTACTCCTTGAGCAGCTGGCAGAGGGCGCGGGAGCCGGTGGTGGCTTTGAAACTGGACACGATCTGAAACGGGGGGGGGGGAGCGAGGAGAGGCGGGTGAGTGACGGTTGCGGGACGCTGCCGAGGACAGGAGGGGGGTGTGGTTGTGAGCGTGTGTCCAAGCTGCCTTGAACTCAACCTGGTCCGGTTATGCTGTTAGGTCAACAGAAATGAGAAAAACGAACTGAGAGCAACTTTTAAAAATCTCAGCGGGATGCAAATATATCTGAAAGCTGTCACAAAATTAAACTTGCAAACATTTTTGAGCCTGTACGACGACGTTAAATCAGCAGCTTGGCCGCTTTCCTTCAGACTATGCGATTTCAGATACCATCCAACTGCAATCCCGCGTATTAATATCAACTCTGAGCGCGCAGCTCGGCACTGCGCTACATTCAGAGCAGCGCGCCTCTAAAAATATCAGCCTGCCCGCCTGCATTTGGCCCTGCAGGCCTGCAGCTGCCCCGACTGAGAAAGTGACTCGCAGCTTCTCGCGTTGTGGCAGCGCCGGCCGCGGCCCGGGGGGGGGGGGGGGGGCCCGCCCGCGCTGCCGCCGGCTCGACGGCTGACCGCGGCGATAAGCTTCCATCACTGGTGGTCGTTAGACGCAGCGGCGAAGCATCTGGCTCACACGTGTCAGGTCGTGTTAATACCACACTCTCACTCCGCCTGGAGTGTTTGTATTCACGTCGCAGCACAATACAGTCACATTCGTTTTCCTGTCATTAGAACACAATGAGTAGAGAGCGATAAGGATGGAAGAAAAAAAAAAAGAAGAAAAAAAAAAAAGGCCCATTCCAGTCAAGGTCAACCTTGACGTGCACCGGGGCTACAGTTAGTGCAGATCATTAGTTTCAGGTCCCCGGAGTCTTGACAAAATTAGTTTTCCGTCACGTTTTTGGCCAGCTGAAAGGTTAGCTGTGTATTATAGAGTGTAGCAGCTAGTTCTGACAGGAGGTTAATCTAAGAAGTCCTTCCTTGATCCCATGTGTCCTCTCCCCCGACTCGCTGCTCTGACTTTGGCTGCAGTCACTCTCTCTCTCTCTCTCTCTTTCTTTCTTTCTCTCTCTGGGTAGAAATCAATGTTAAGTGAATGCCTCACGCGGGGAGGGAGGGCGCCGGTGTTTAACAGGGCGCTGACACCACTGGAGCAGCACAGTTCATCAGCGTTGAAGAAAATCCATTTTTGCCACTGTAGCATCTAGCCTGCCTGGATTCTGGCAGTTGAGCCAGTTTGGAGCTTATAGCTGAAGCTTATGGTTGCTGGTCGTATTCGGGCTAACTTTGAAGGCC
This sequence comes from Malacoctenus gilli, assembly GCA_032164315.1. Taxonomy (NCBI): domain Eukaryota; kingdom Metazoa; phylum Chordata; class Actinopteri; order Blenniiformes; family Labrisomidae; genus Malacoctenus; species Malacoctenus gilli. Next base: position 13,108,528 of record JASSRZ010000002.1, on the reverse strand, counting down.
ACCTTGAGTCCAGTCTTGGCCAGTCTTTCTCCTGTGATGCTGGAAAAAAAAGAACCCTCTGACTTCTTCTACATCACTCATTTCTATGTTCTTTTTTCTGACAGCTGACACTGTCCTGATGATGAAAAGAGACTCAAGTGGTCACTAAAGTGACATAAAGTTTCGACGCTGTCAGTGGAAGATCGAATGTATCCGAAATAGTAACAAAGAGACAAGGTTTTTTTTTCTCCCTTCCTTTAACAAATGCTGCCGCTCACTCGGAGCGAGTGTGTGCAGAGCGGACGAGGAGTCAAGGTCGGACTGGAAGTTAAGAACAGACCAAGCCGGCAGCTGTTCCCCATGATGCTGAGCGACATACAGAGCATTCAGGAAGTTACCCATGAATCTCCGCCCCACAACTCCCATGTGGCCACACTGAAGTTGCGAGGTCCACCTATTTTGCTCTGGAAAGTGTACAAGCGCTACATCGGCAGAAGATTCCCAAAAAAAAAAAGGAGGGGGGGGGAGATCAGAGGAGAAGGTCACACAGACTTTCCTGCAGCTCCTCAAACTAAACTTTATCACTACTGTTTATTCAAACGTCATAAGACACGGAAAAGGTCTTCCTCCTCCTCCTCCTCCTCCTCAGCATCACTTTATCAGCTCTGATAAGCCTGAACTCAAACATCGACTTCACACCACGACAGCTTGTGATGTGGTGGGCCGGGTGTGGTGGGTTTGTGGTACCTTGCTGGTGGAGGCTTTGTAGGTGGTCTTCAGTTTCTGGGACAGCTGGCTGGTGCTGTGGCTCGCTGTGCGCAGAAGACACAAACAGAAATGAGGGAACTTCACAAGGACAAAAAGGACAAAAACGCACAGATGTAAATTGAAAGACAATAATATGGTATCAGTGAAACAAATCCTCAGAAAAGAGTCTTAAAATGAGCAGTTTGTGTCTGTTTCAGCTGTAAGTCTTGGCTAAAAAGTGCTGAAATCATCTCAACGAGCAGCTGCCATTAAAAAGCTTCGACACAATTACTTGTGCATTTGTTTAAACAGTGGCAGCTGGTTTATGTGGAGAGGGGCCAAACTTTTCCAGTACACTCCAATAAAAAACAGTTACTCCTACTTTTACTGCAGTTTTATGACATAATGTCATAAAAATGCTAAATAAACAATATTTCTTTAGTCCTCAGCTGTGACGCCGCTGTGTCCAGCCAGCATGGAGATGAGACGCGCCGTCGTGTTAGACCTTTAGTTTTCAGCGCTCCCTTGGTGGGGTCTCCTCCCTCCAAGGCCTGTCCATCGCCGGTCAGCCGCTCGTTCAGCGAGTCGATCTCGCGGCGCACTGCAACGACGGCAGAGCGACACCGTGTCAGCGACCGCCTGCGTCCTGCGCCGGCGTAGCGCCGCGCGGTTCACTCACGTTCCAGGTTTTCGATGTAGAGGTTCTCGAACTCGCGCTCGATCTGGCCAAACAGGTCCAGAAGGTTGTTCCTCAAGGCGAGGGGCAGCTTGGAGTCCTGCAGGCATGTGACAAACAACAACGCTTGAATACAGCACATGTGGGACCACATGTGAAACAATGTCACATGGCAAGAAACTATTTAAGTAACAAGCTGCCAATCAGGCGGGCTTCTCTGGACTGGTCAAAGAGATTTGGCAAATTTTCCCCATCAGAGCAAATTAAGCCAAACACAAAGCTCTTCTGCTCATCCCACAAATGCACACATTAACACAACCGACATTACTTGACAGGTTAAAGACAAAAAACAGAAGCAAAATCTTTACCTCCAGGACATCATTTCCTGTCTTTTTTTGTTTTTTTAACGTCTCATAATAATTCCTTGTTGTACCTGCAGGTTTCTCAGACACTAGTCAAAACATACACTCTTCAAAGTGTTGCTTGTAGTGTTTTACAGTAACACACAGGTCTGTGAAGCCCCGCTTCACGCGACTGAATGAAACGCACACAATAGGAAAGAAAAAAAAATCAGTCCTCCTGCGTTTGTTTGAAAACAGATTAACCAGAAACAAAAGACAGCAAAAAAACAAGAGTCAAACAATTAACGAACCAGTCCGACCAGTTCCAACTCTCACCTCCATGGTGACCTCCTCCTCCTCAGCATCAACAGTTATCAGCTGACCGCCCGTCTACGAGCTGCCGTGTAACGAGACGGCGCGAGGGGAAAAGCTGCGTGTGACAGGTCGGCCCGAGAGCGCCGCGTCCGTCTGGGGCCGCCGCCGCCGCTGCCGCGTGCTGGAGACCGCCAGAGCAAATACTCCGAGACTGTCAGGCGGCGTCCTGCCTGAAGTGAGAGTGACGCTCGCTGCCTGCCTGCTGTGTCAGCCCCACATGTCGCGGCACTTGGTTGGACGGCAGAAAGGGTTGTTGCACACAACAAGCAGCTATTATGAATTCAAAGCTGCTTAGATTCAGCCGGTAAACCTGCGCTGCACTCCGACCAGAATTAAAGGTGCACCGGGGGGGGCAGAAACAGAAACGCACCAGGCTGCGTTTGGGATCATGACGCTGTCTGTGTATGTGTGTGTGTGTGTGTGTCTGTGTGCACAAACCGGGCCAGCGCAACTTGGCAATGGACAAAAAGGGCTGTTGAAAAGACTAATCAGACGGGAACAAGCGGCCCGTATTAAAACTTGATGAGACAACAGGCTGCTGCAAACCGAGCTGGAGTGCGCGGGAGCCGCCGATCATTTAAGGACAGGAGAAAGTGGGAGCCGGCGCAGAACAAAATCAAGTGTTGAGAGTGGATAAACACAATCAGACACCATCAAAACACTCTTAGATAACACACTCCGACTCGCAGAGTGGGAAAAAAACCCCAAAAAAACAAGACAAACTGACGGACAAATTGTTGGTTTCATCCGAGAGAAGACGGAAAGAAGCGTCGCGTCTAAACGTTCACGACCAGGATGATCAAATAGAGAGTGTTTTATTGTCTCAGAGCACCCCCCCCCCCCTCCCCAAACAAGGACACACAGCTCCTGGAGAACAAAGACACAAGTCTTTCCCTGACAGGAAGGGAATGCATCAATAGTGGCTTTAATTCAAATAACTCCAGTTTGGAGAGGGTTAATCACTAACTGGATCGAATGAAGACAATGCTCCACTGTTTTGGCACGCAGAAATCAGTAACCAATCTGTACATCTGCAGCGGACAGCTCGAAGAGGTTCGAGACAAGTCGTCTGAACATTTGCTTGTACTTTAGATTCTTAATTTGAAACATTCCAACCGGAGGCCACAATAGTGACAAATTAAATACTTTAAAATGCTTTAATATAGACGATCTTTGTGAGGTCTGTAGTTAAGCTAAATTTGAAGGTAAATATCAATGAGGGCCAAAGATCCTCTTTATCTGTAAAGGTTACAGAAACGTCAGCGCCAGCGGCCAGCCTAGAAGGAAAGATCTCCTTGCTGGGGGAGCAGAAACTCCATCTGATGAACGCGCCGCAGCATGGAGCAGCGGCAGCCGTAAAAACAGGAGCAATGCTGCTGAACCGGCTGGTACTGTACTCTGCTGACTGACAGACACGCAGCCAAAAACAGTGACAAAAACGACCCTGATGTGGCTTTTCACGAGAGAAACACTGAAAATTTGACAGTCTGATGAAATAAAAAAAGAAGTTCTGAGAGCACGGCGTCTCTCTCTCTCTCTCTCTGTCTGTCCCTCACCTGTCCCTCCAGCATGTCTCCTCTGTGGAGCCCCGGGGGTCTCTCCTCGGTGCTGTTGGTGCGCCGGATGGACAGGCTGTGAGCCTTGCGCTTCTGCTTGGGGTGACGGGCGGCCGAAGCGGAGCCGCTGCTGCTTCCGCCCTCCACAGGCATGCCTCCTACCTCGTGGGCGGCCCTGCCTGTACGCCCCCCTCCCTCCTTCCCTCCCTCCCTCCCCGCTGCTCACGCCCCCACCTGAGACGCAGGTAAACACGGGCCGGGCCCGCTGGTTGGCTGACGGGGTGGGTAGGTCAGGCCGGACGGCTGTCAGCACCACCTGCCTGCGGGGGGAAAAGGAAGGAGAGTTCAGGTTCACAACCAGAGGAAGAACTGTGTGATGTAAGAGAAGGACTCTACATACTCATGTCTACAAATGTCGTGTAGAGAAGCAAGCAATTATAATATAATCTTATAATAGGAGCAATACCTCAGACTCAAGCTAAACAATTTAGATTTATAATGTTAGAAATACAATATAGACAACTTTTGGCAACTAGATTCAGCACTGAACTATCATAATTGACTAAAAAAAAGCTTTTATTCCTCATGATAGACTCAATAATACCACCAAAGTGTCACAATGTGTTTCCTTTTTTGTCACCTGCTCTGTCGGCGAGAGCAGCATTTCTCGGCCTTTCCCTTTCAACTTCCCCAGCGGTGTCCAATTACATTCATATTTGTCTACATATTAGGTAACGTCAGTTTTTTTCCTTTTTTCACTTGTCTGGAGATGTTTTTCACCTCCGCAGTGTGTAAGGGATTTTTTTTTTAATGTGTACTTTGTCCCCCTAAACAAACAAACACTCCTAATTTCCCATTAGCATGACTGGAAATGATCAGAACCGAAAACATACAGCGAATAAAATGAGAGAAAGCATGAAGGGGGACAGGGACTCCAGGAAAACATAGTCCATCTCCCACAGAGTCCCCATAAAAACATCAGAGAGTCTGTGTAGGACTGAAGAGGCAGAGGGGGAACTGAATATTGATCAAACAAACTCTTGAACGTGACCTTGTGTAACATCGTGTCAAGCCTGAGCTGAAACAGAAGCTTCCACTTTAACCGTGCCAAGTCTGAAGCACCGTCTGTTTTCAGGAGCTCGATTGCAAGAAGCGTGCGCACGGTCGGCGGTGCGGTTTCAGCCCCGGCTGCTCTGATGAGAGCTTCCCGAGGTGCGTGAGCTTCACACCGCCTGATTGCAGCCGCAACCACGGCAACACCTCCGACAGTCGCCAGGTGACGACCTCCTGCATCAATTTTTTTTCCTTCTAACGTTGAGGCTATTAATTGCTCTGGACTAAGCTGCACCCAAAGTATCTCCATGACAATAAGCCTTAATGCGTTCTTGCACCTCCAAAATAAAAAAAACCCACAAGTTTATCACGCAAAATAGGCTCATCAAACAAGAGGAAGTAACATTGTGGTTCCACAAAAACAAGACTGAGTCTGTTTCCGCTGTAAAACATTGTGATTGTCAATATTCCAGTATTGTTCTGCGAAAAATGTGTGACGTGTTTATTAACACAGACTGACCACAGTTTACACTGATTTGTAGATTGTAAACTGTGGTCGCCTCCTGTTGGATTAGGGAACGGTGGGGTGGACAACATAGCACACGCACACCATTTATTTGCCTTCACGATAATCAACTATAATGGCTGTTTACAGACAATAAACACAAAATGAAAAATGAATGGAGCAGCCACAAATGAACAACATCAATCGGCGCTTTTCAAAGCAGCTACAGCAGAACTAGGTAGCCTCAGCTGTGCCTTTTTTTTCCGGAAAGTTTATTTAATCTGCTAAAGAGTCCTTATTGGGACCCATTTGAACATGAAAGACACAGTGACAGACGGGGGAATCCATACCTGCAGCAGGGACCTCTACGAGCAGCATTAGCTCGCTAACACTTGCTAGCTGCCACATACTGTCTGCATGTATCTCCTCGCAACACGTCGGCTAAAAGGCGTGACAGCTGACTGTAAAACGAACCGCGTGTGCGTATGAACCGGGAATATCCGGGGTGTCACGGGCGCACGGGCACAGAAGAAGCGATAACCTCTTGACCTCCGACAAACCTCACAACTTCAATCAAAGTGTTCACACATCACGGATTTCATTACTGAGCTTGCTTCCGCGTCACGTGGCTTGTGCGTTTACTCTGTAAGCCAATGAACGGGGACGTTGCTTGGGAAACGACGAATAGAAATGAACTGACGTCAGAAGCAGGACACGGAGGCGAGGTCGTCGGAAAACAGGGGTCCGCTCTGAAAAAAACACACCCGTAGACACACTCGCTGCCGAATATAAGGCACGGGTCATCTACCGGCGACACCACGAGCCTCCTGTAAGTAAGTGGACGCCTCTTTGACTCCTCTGCGTGCTGTGCGTGCGGCAGACAGCGCTTACTCAGGCTCAGTTGTCAGGCAGCTGGGTGGTGCAGACGGTGCTGGTCCGATGGCGTGTTGACAGGCGGGGCTTGGAGGAAAAGACGAACTGGAGTCTGCAGGAACGACCCCTTCAAAGCGCACACATACCTGTGACAAAGATCACACAGGTACATCTCAGAAAAGTTATGACTATTTAACTTATTATTTAAGAAATCGAGAGATTTGATTCATTCAGTGCGCAAAAGCACAAGAGAATAGGACCTTGATAGTTCAATACATTGCATAGAAATTGCTTTGTGCATGATTGACTGCTTCATGGAGGTGACCAGCATGTTCCTGCAGAGATGATGTCAGTTGATCTGCCAATCACAGTTTCCTCAGAAGTATTCTGAGGAAGTTTTTTTTTCCCTCAGTGTGTCTATGTAAAGACCTGCTGTTCAAGAAAACTGACAGAACCATAAAGTTATTTGAGTTTGATTAATAAGCATAACATGTCTGCACAGAGCCTCACCGACTGTGAACACAACAGACTGGAAAGAATACAAGCTGTGTCGCAAATAGCTCATTTTAGCTTGTTTTTGAGAACTTTTTGATGCCTTTGTAGATTTTGAAGGCGACTTCTATCAGTACAAGGCCAATGGAGACTCTATACTCATGAAGATACTGACTAGCACCAGAAAAAAAATTACATTGTCACTCCTGCTTTTTATGTTACTGAAAAACGGGGACTTGCTGTTCTCTCTTTTGCATCAATGTATCATAAAATAAAGGAAATTTCCATTTGGTCTTGCTGGTCATGGACCCTAAGAGTGTGTGTGCACAAGTAATGAGAAGTGAGTCTGGCAGACTGTCTTTTTTTGCATCATTGGAAAAATAAAATCAGATATTGCTTGTATACAAGTTGAGTTCATGTTTTTTCAGCTTGACACAACAAATATTCAGTACATCATCCTCGTGTGCTGTGATGAGCTGCGTTCACGTCGGCTTGTTTCCTCCGCACCTCCGTTTCTCTTCCGGTTCCGCTCCGGATCCGCTTTGCGCTCCTCTCCAAGTTTTACCCGCAGCCCCCCCTTCCGCCCTGTGATTGGCTCTGTGTTTTGGTCAGGAGATGGTGCGTGCCGCGTGGGCGCTGTTGCGGAGGATATCTAGAGACGGAGCCGCCGCGTTCAGGTCCTACGCGCCTGGAAGCAGCCAAAGAGCCGCGGTACGGAGCTACAGAGCCGCAGGAGGAGCGTTTGCCTGCCGTCACACATCCGCGAACAGGTGAGCGTGGAGCAGGTGGGCGCCGCAGATAGAGGCAGGTTGGGGGGCGGCGTTCGGAAGGAGGAGAGCCGGAGTTAAGCCTTTAAACGCTAAGCTGGGAGTGAAGCTTTGTGTGCTGCTATTGATAGCTGAGCTGGTCTGCGGTCTTCCTGTCGGTGGTCCGGATGAAAGCAGACGTCCTGTGGAGAAATGAAGCTTCTAGCTTTTTTTTAACCCTCTTTCGCCTTGCTTATGACCTGTTACATAATGGTAGTGAAGTGGCTTTTTATTGCTTAATATCAGGAAATGAAGCACAATTGAGCCACAGAGTGTCTCTTGATCCTGCTGATGTAATTTCAAAGTCTCATACTAATTAGTCTTATTTCAGTCTGATGTTTCCTCCTGTAATCTGCACGCACAAGTGTTCGGGCAAACTTCTACTGTGATCGGTTGTTCAGACTTCTCTCGGTGTCCTCCGACTGGTCCACAAGTTTGGTGAGACACCTCCAGTCCTCGGCCAGGATGCCCGAGATCACCACCGACCACCTGGACGACAAGCAGGTGCAGCTGCTGGCCGAGATGTGCATCCTCATCGACGAGAACGACCGCAAGACTGGCGCGGACACCAAGAAGAACTGTCATCTCAACTCCAACATCGACAAAGGTAATTTTTTTTCTGACACGAAACTCTGCCAAGAAACGTAACTTTGGTTTTGTATTCAAGCCTCTTTTTCTTTCTCCCCCCTCCACAGGTTTGTTGCACAGAGCTTTCAGCGTCTTCATTTTCAACAGCGACAAGAAGCTGCTCCTACAACAGAGGTCGGATGCCAAGATCACTTTTCCAGGTGAGTGGGGGGAGAAAGAAACACACGGCCCTCCCCCGTCTGCCCTCTCTGACACACACCCACGTCGCAATGTCTACAGTTTTGCCTGTTTTCTGTGTGCAGGTTGTTACACAAACACATGCTGCAGTCATCCTTTACACACGGACAGCGAGCTGGAGGAGAAGGACGCGATAGGGGTGAGGAGAGCTGCTCAGAGGAGACTCGAGGCCGAGCTGGGGATCCCTGTGGAACAGGTGAGCTGCGAGTGAACCGGAGGAGGCTCGCTGCGAGCGTTTCGCCCGTGTCTGACCTCCGCCGGCCTCCCGACGCGTCCTGCAGGTGACTCCGGAGGAAATGACCTATCTGACGCGGATCCACTACAAGGCCCAGTCCGACGGGGTGTGGGGAGAGCACGAGATCGACTACATCCTCTTCATGCAGAAGGTGCGGTTTCACCCGGGAGCTCCCGTGTCCAGTGGGCTCCTGTGACGGCGTCGTCTTCGGATCGAGATCGGGTTACCGCGTCCGTCCGTTTTGACTCTCGCCCGCCCGTCTCTCCCGCAGGACGTGGAGCTGAGTCCGGACCCCAACGAGATCAAAAGCCACTGTTACGTGAGCAAAGAGGAGCTGAAGGAGATGATCCAGAAGGCCAAACGCAAGGAGCTGGCGCTCACGCCATGGTTCGCCCTCATCGCCGAGACCTTCCTGTTCGAGTGGTGGGACAACCTGCACAACCTCAAGCAGTTCATCGATCACAGCACCATCCACCGCATGTAATCGGGGCCCAGCGCCCCCCCCCTCCCCCCTCCCGTCCGATCACTTTCAGAGCTTTCGGTTGTAGCTGCGCGCGCGCCTGACGACTAAGCTCAGCCATGTCAGCTGTACGAGTCGTAGAAGTAGGCATGCGCTCAGAATGCGAGTTTCACTGGCTACATCATCAAGCACAGTACAAAGCAGATGCCTCAGTCCTGCTGTGTGTGAGCGATCAGGTATTTTACTGTGCTGCGTTTGTCGCCACAGTATCTTAGTTGATCTGAGTAGAACTGGTCAGGTGGACTCAGTCACAGAGCTAGTGCTGATAAGCTGCACCAGGGACTCACTGCTTGGAAAGAAGCTGTGAAAACTTTTGTCATGCAATATGTAGCGAAAGAGCATCATCACTTGTCACTACTTGACATGTTCCCAGAGAAAAAAGCCTACTTTTTTTTTATACAAAACAAAGTGCCTGATAACAGGTCATCAGGCTGAGTGGAATCATGTCTCCAGTTCACAAACCTCGGTGAATAATGCATTGTTACAATGATGCCAGGGAACGGGGCTGTATCAATGTATTCTTTTACACAATAAAGAGTTTGATTGTGACCAATGGCAGCAGATGGCTTCATGTTATCTCCTGAGAGCATTTGGTTCAAAAAGAGACTTTGACACTTTGGATTCTTTCAAGGTCTTTCAAGAGAGAGAACATTTGAGTGATACAATATTGGCCAAAAAAATGTTTGTTCACTGCCAAAGCTCATACGAAAAGGTTGCCAAAAAATGTGAAAACTGTAGAGTTGATGGTGAAACTGCTGAGACAACACTTATTGTCTTGTTTCCTTTACACTCTAAATATTCATTACTCCCAATCAGTACAGGTTCAAAGGTGTTTTCCATCAACGTTCCAGCAGGTGGCAGAGGAGGTCCTTGAAGCAGCCCTCAAATTTGCAGCCACCAGTAAAGCTGTCAGCCTCAGTCAGAAACGCATCAATCTGTCTACAACTCGCACTGAGAACGAGTGTTACTGCATAGCATAACGTGTCACTGTTGAAGACTGTGAGCGAGCTGAGAAACAAGCTTGTGAGTTCTTCATTTCTTCCCAGTGAGCAAACCTGAAGAACTCTACCGTTGGTCTGAAGCATTAAAATAACTTACAATTTATTTATTCGACAGATTGATAAGTACTTTATTGGTAAGCATTATACATGTTTGTTAATGTAAGGCACATCAACTATTTTTGTTGAATAGGCAAAAACAGCTGTGTTACATCATGATATGTATCAAGCCAAGTCATGTAAAACTTTAGAAAAAAAACAAATCTTAGGAGTCACAATTGCAACAGCCATGCGAGATGTCAGCTATCAGCCTCGTGTAAAGTTACTACAGTAGCAGCTTGGTTAATACTGAGCTTGTGGCAAAATTAGTCTTTGCACTGGGGAATTATCTTGTGGTGTATTTGAGGTACAAATGGAAAGCAGAGGATCCAAAAGTGACTGGCACAATTAGCTGATGTTGATGACATGACATCAATATAACCAAACCTGCACATCAAGTGCTAACAGCATCACGTGACTCAGACTGTGGACACTTTGATCACTGGAAACAAGTAAATATTCCATCCACATAGATAAAAACCAGCCATCACAAAGCACTGTGGTACAATGAGTAAAGTAATGCCGAGAAGCACTGAAGCTGCTTCACTGAGGACGTAAACTAATGGGACGAGCCACTAACTGCAGGTCTGTGCGGTCCCTGCTGCTGCTTTGCACTGGTACATTAAATCCTTGAACGAAGTTTTTCAAAAACCTTTTACATGGAATAAAAAAATTGCACCTTTGAGTGAATAATTGGCTTTAGGAAGAATGACTATAACAGCATGACGGACAACAGATGGCTTAATTCTTTTGTGCAGTTAATCGTGCAACTATTTAAGAAGACTTTTTGCCTTTTGGCGTATCATTTAAAGCAACGGAATGAATCACTCCCTTTAAAAACAACAATAAAAAAAGAACATTATTATCTAACGTTACCGCCTGGGTCAATTTGGCACCTAAAAGCTGGTCCATGTGACTGAGTGGCTCCACCGTGGCTGCATCTTGTTGCAATATCGTGGGAGAAATAAAAGAAGCGACCAAAGGAAAGCGGTGCGTCCCACAGGATGACAGAACGTGAGATGAGATGAGTGGAGCCTGGAGTGTTTGTGGTCTCGTCCTCTTGGGGGTTGGGGGGGGGGGCATCACACGGTGCCTGCAGGGCTCGCTGCAGGATTGGAGTTGGGCGGACTCAGCTTCATGGAATTGAAAAACGCCACGACTTGACCCGGGACCTCCGCCAGCACGCTCTTCGCCAGAGCTTCTCGAGGAGCCTGAGGCGAGGCGAGAGAAGCAGAACCAGATAATAAACATTTTGACCGATTAAATGGGGGATTTTTGTAAATATTCTCTCTGATTAGGAAGGGGGATGCATGACAAGAAGAAAGACATGCAGATGAGGACAAGTTTAAAGGAAAATTCCACATATTGGCATTTCTTTGATTTTCAAGAGGCACATTTTTGTCTTTCAAGTTCGTTTTGAGCCACTTTCCAGTGTTTGGCTGATGTTTTTGCCGGGGTGGACAGCAAAGACTTGGTTTACCCATCTCAGCCACCTCAAGCATTTAAAACCACTCTACAGGAGTTTTCCTTTAAAGCTGCCATGACATCAAAATTCACTTTTCTGGGGTTTTGGGGGTATAACATGACCCTCTGGGCACTGATAAGGCCATGTGAACGTCAAAAGTGAGTGTCAAAGTTCCTGTTCATGGTTGGTCAGCTTTCTCTCTTTGTTCAGAAACGGTTCAAATCTGAAAACAGATTCTCATACTATGAAAAACTGGCACGCTACGTATTTTATTTTCTCCAATGAGAGCACACTATGAAGCAAACAGCTTGCCTCCTTGCGTCCCAGCCTAGCCCCGCCCACTGTCTGAAGAGCCCATGATTCTAACAGAGGAGCTACTCTGGTTTGCACACAAACACCGCCAGCAACAGTGAGCAGAGGATCATATTATACCCCCCAAAACCCCAGAAAAGTGAATTTTGATATCATGGGGCCTTTAATAAATTGCTTGTTGAGAGTTACGTGTGTCCTCGCTGTGTGTAAACAAGTTGATTTATGCCTGTTATTACAGAAGAGAGATGGGGCGGGTTTGATCAGGTTTCCAAAGGAAATCGTAGCCAATCAGAAATTATCTCAACTTGGTCTCTAGGTAGAGCAGCATAGCATTACCGCACGGAGCCTTTTCACTGAGGAGGGAAAATCTGGCCTGCCAAAACAAACCTCCCCCTGTGAAAAAAGTGTTTTTTTTTTCTTTTGATAAATAAAATAAAGCTTACCAACTACATGAAATAATTTATACAGCTATGTCATGGGACCTTTAATGCCAAGGTGGTCATGTGACTGCGAGCAGATCAGACTTGGATCAGTCT
>JASSRZ010000002.1:13077648-13094058 GCA_032164315.1 Malacoctenus gilli | reverse complement strand
TTTTTTGTTTTATGTACTTGTGTACTTTTATGGATTACTTGTGAAGCACTTTGAATGCCATTCTGGTCATTGTGACAAGCTATATAAATAAAATTTGACTGATTGATTGATTGTTTCTGTCAATCTAAGTGTGCACCAATAACATAGAGTACCTGTCATAGTCCTGGATGACGTTGCCCACGGACCAGATCGCAGAGAGGTACTCGTTGACGCCCTGAGGGCTGATGTAATGCAGAGACTGGGGGGACCGGGGGTCTCCGTTGGAGCCTGTGAAGTCGATGGCGACCTGTCGAGGGACGAGCGCTTGGCGTGGAACTGAAAACAACGCGCGCAAGTATCGCGACATGCAGCAGTTCTCCCCTCTACTCACCGTGAAGTTGATTTGACAGCCTCCCATGATATAATCCAGGAAGGTGTATTCCTTCACCACCTGGAGGAGAAAGCCAGAGGCGTGGAGGTCAGGACAACACGCGTGACGTGCGAGGATTCGACACTGCAGAGTGAACTTCCCCAGACCTGGCAGTGCTTCACGCTCACGACGCCAGAGTTCTTGTAGCCTTTCTTCTTCTGTTTCTTCTTACTGTTGATGCATTCAAACTCCGCCTGCAAGAGGAGGATGGGGCGGGCTTGTTAATCCAAGGAGCAGAGCAGTGTGACACACTATGAATTTTGCTTTGATTACTTTGATTTTTCGAAGGAAAAAGGGGGAGGGGGTGATGACAACACGACTCGAAGCGAAGCACAAACAGCCCGAAACCCGACATGGTTTATTTTAAGGGCTGAAAATCAATGCAAACCAATCAACGCAATCCTACCGGAGAAGTCCGCGAGGCTTCCTGCAGGCGTTTCATCGTGGTCTCGAAGATTCCGATGAGATCGTGCGAGCCGTCGTCGTCGTAGTCGTAGCACTCCACCTTGACGGCGGGGAGAAACATTTTGTTTGAACTGGCGGAGCGAGGGGACCGTTAATCATTCGCGCTGAGAGAGAGGGAACGCGACTCTGACGGCGAGATCATCCGAAACTTTAACAAATAACCCCGTGACCGTGGTGACACCAGTTTATAGTGGAACAGTTGCTTCTGGTTGTCAAACCTGCAGCTGAAAATGTTACCAGAGGACAGAACCATCAACGTGGCCTTTTTGAAACAGTCAAAAAGACCAGGAAAGACAAACAGCATGCGAAACATGACTTTCTTGCAGCGCGACACAGACGCTGACATTCAGATGACTGAGACTATGCGTATTCTGAGGTCAATGTTTCTATGACAGGAGCCGTTCAGGATGGGGAGGGGGGGCGCAGACCCTGCTGAGCCCGTGACTTCTGCCTTGCCCCCCCCCCCGTCTGCTCCACTCACACACTTCACCCAGTCAGTTGATGGTAAGATGAGAAAGACGAACACTGTAACGCACTGGGGGACTCACTTGTCCTGTAAGATGGGGAATGGCTTCCTTCCTGACATGTTTGCTTAAGAGGTTAAAAAAAAAAGGTACATCGTGAAACTCGTACTGATTATGACATAGGGTGGGGAACATCCGAGAGGAAGCAGCGCTCATTTGAAGGCTGCTCCTATAGTTCATGATTACGAGATCCTACTGAGAACAAAGCAAGAAACCAGTAGTGACCGCAGAGCGAGTCAAAAGTGTTCAAACTCCTCCTTTTGCAGATCGGACGCACCTTGATGGATTTCTCCAGGTCTCCTCCGCAGAGCGACTGCAGTGGGATACGGAAGGGCTTCCATGTTGGATTGAGGTTGTTCTTCACCACCTGAGAACCAAGTTCAAGTGAACATCAGAGACGCAAATAAATCACTTAACCTGGTTTAACCACCCCCTCAAAAAAAAAACCCCCAAAGCGCAGAAGGCAAGTTCAGGTTGCTGGCATGCACAACTGGATTGTTATGGAGAGATGTCACAGATTAAAACACTGTCAGATAAAGAAAAAAGACTTTTTTGGGGGGGTCAATCATTTATATATATTCACCTTTGACAGCTGCTTCTAATAACTTTCTTAAAAAACGCTGATTCTGTGTTTGTAATTTATTCTGTCGACTCAAACTAATCAAACCTCATTATTATAAGCCGATTATAAGGCAGGATGTTATTGCAGCCGAGTGGCCGCAGCACAAACGCAGGGTGAGAAAAATACTGCAGGACCCACTGCAGTGTCCACCTTTATGGTGCAGTGCAGTGACCTGGGCCTTATCCGGGGGGGGGGGGGGGTTGGACCTCAGTTAAGTCAGGTACTTGTTGCTGAAGACAGAAAGACGTGAATGACGAAGCAATTACATCACGCCTGAATGAACGAAACACTTTTCCTTCTCAAACCAATGTTGGTTTTGCCTGCATTATGCAAAGCATGTGGTGAAAATGTTGAGTTATCACTAGTTCCTCTTTTCTCACTCATAGCGATGTTTGGAAAGCACAGAAAGGGAAACGTAGGGACACCAGGCAAACATCCGAATCGCGTTCACTGTTTGCGTACTGATTGTCCCGACTGACCGCGGCAGGAACGTTTATGACACTTTGTGATGTTATTGTGCGGCTGTGTACCTCAGTCCTGTGAGCGAGCTGCCACCCAGTTTCTGTCTGCTTGTAGAATTCCAGGTAAGGATCCGACTTCCCAAAGAAATCCTGAGAGAGGGGGAGGAACGAAGAGCGACGCACCATGACGCTAAAACACACTGAGGCAACACTGAAAGAAAGCATTTCGGCTTCTCCGAACAGTGGTGGTACCTTATTGTCCAGTTTTCTGGCTTCCACCTCGAAGTTCGCCACTCGATTGTCTTTTATTTCCTCCGCACTGATCTACAACAAATTAGAAGATAGGTTGATGACAAAGAAACGTGAGCACGAAGCTCGATAGCGTTATCCAGCATCTTTTGATCTCTGTCACTGACTGTGATGGTGCCTTTTCCAGCAGGCGACTTGTTCTTCAGGATCAGAGGTCTGGTGAACTTCTTACTAGACACAACCTGCAAGTAAACAAAGAAAAAAGATACACTGCCATAAATACAGCAGACTGAACAGTCTCATCCAGTTTAACAGCAGATAAAAATGACACAACAGCTACTTGACTCAAAAGTAAGCTCCACATTTGATAAACAGGCAAGAAAAAAGCATCTGTTATCACCCTGCAGCTGTATGGCATCAATGTACTTCTCGCTGTGCCTTTATCTGCTAAACTTCACTCAGATGATTATTATTACTACATCCCGCTAAGTCACTGGGACCCGTGTCTGCAGTGGGAGATAAGGAAACCCCCACCTGGCCCAGGGTGCACTCCAGCTCTCCCAGGAAGTCATCGTCACTCAGATCGATCGTCTGATTGTCAATGTCATAAATCCCAAACTTCAGCTTCTGCACAATCTCAAAGTAGTAGTCGACCATAAACTTCTTGGCAAAAGCTGGGTTCAGGCAATTCTGGACTTTTTCGCTGCGCCCCACCTGTTGGCGGAGATGAAACACAGGAGGGTGAGCGAATCAGCGCGGCCATCTAAAGATGTGCGACACATGCGTTGAAGAAACAGGAAACAGGAAATGAAACTTTTTGATCTCAAGGCTAAAAAAAAACTAATTTCAATGTTAGAAGTAAAAAAAACTGAAAAATAATTGTTATTATTGTCATAATTCATTGTGCTGACCTCATACCACTGGTTGTTCGAACTGTTCATTAACAGGACACACAGGGGATCCGACTTGGAGCCGATGTCTTTGTCCAGGAGATTCTGACAGGACACAGTCAGCTCCACCTTGGTTACACACTGTGCAGCCATGTCTGACCCGCAACAAGCTCAGCGAGCAGCACTGACAGAGGAGTGACAACAACGAAAGAAACACAAATAAGTACAAGTCTTCACTGACAAACTCAAACTCCATGCAAGCAAATGACCTCTGCAGATCATTGATTCAGCTTGTCCTCCTGGTTAGAGATATTACAAACATACATATTCATGAGTACATTAGTGCAAGTAAGTGTTGTGTATTTTCTGTCTTTACAAATGTATTACCACTTAAGTTCGTTTAAAGTGGCCTGAGAAGTTTGATATAGTGATAAATTATGCAGCGGTGCAGGAGTTGTTTATTTCGAAAGGTGTTCCCAATGTTTGAACACGTTGTAAGTCTTGCTTGACTGGACATCAAGCTCTTTGTCAACAAACTATACCGAAAAGTAGAAAAAAACAGTTGTGCATTCAGTATTTTGAGACACTTCCTCAGCAAAAGTAGTAACTCTAAACCGACACTAACTATCAACATCGGAAAATAAGCTAACGCTGCAAAACACGAAATACAACCACATTAAAATGTTACGAAGCGTCGTTTGAAACAGCAGCGCGAGACGAGCTAACAGAGGGACCGTTATAACAAAGTAGTAGCTGAATGTACTCCGACAGATACTAATGGAAAATGTGACACAACACACATGAATGAGGTGTAGAGGGTAGTGTTCAAGCTAATGAGTAACTCCAAAGTAATTATGGAGGCCAACACTGGGCGGGCAGACGGACCGAGCTGCAATACCAACTGCCCGCTGGGTCAGCGGCTTTATCACGCTGACCTGCGCACGTTCAAAAGGAGAATAGATTGAAAACTTACGTTTTAAAGTGTGACACTCGCTGGAAGACAAAACAGAGTGGATTAAGGCGGTGGTTGGACGCTCCAACTCGCTGGCGCCCGGAGTCCTCCCTTCCTGACGTGACGGCGCTCACTGACAACCGGAGTGACGTTCTTCGGTCGACGTCACTCCGTGGCGAATCAGCGTAGCCAATCAGCAGCAAGCGCAGTGGTGTATCTACAGAGGAAGGGGGGCAGTGGGTATATAAATCCATAACAATATATCAGCTTATTTCAGGCTGTTTAAAACAATAATATTTCGAAATGTAAGTTACACACATAATCTTCATCTCACCTTTTTTCTCTTTTGGTGACAATATTAAGTAGTAATGTCCCTTTTTTTATAACTTTATAAAAACAGAAGCAAAAAAATATATTTGTAAATTTCAGTGTAATACTGACTCAGCAGCACCAGCTTGACAAGAAAACTTAACTCTAGCTCTGTACGACAGTGACTGCATACTGCGTTTTTTTTGTGATTTTTCTTCATGTGCCAAGTTTGTTCACTGGAGGGAGACACTGCTCAAAGTCATCAGATTTTCCATCGAAACAAAGAGCCACACACTTTTTCAATTACTTTAAAACAATATAGTATTTATTTCATATTTTGATATGAAAGCAATTACATAAACATCAAAAGCATATTTGAGAAGATCTGAAGATTTTAGAATAAAAATATAAGTAAGTCTTATCTGGCTAATGTGTTCATTAGTTGCTTTTTATATCTTGTATTGCATATAATATTTAAATATGTGTGTGTGTAAAATACTGACAAAAATCAACATTATGAGATGACAAAGACACATATGCCACGTAAGGCAATGCCACATTGGACATTGTAAACAACAACTTAACCAAAGGTTTACAAAAACACAGTGGGAGACATTTTTAATGCCACCGGTAAAGTAAGTGTGATTACCTTAAGACAAAGTGAACATCTTATGTGTACAGTGTAAACAACCATTTTACAAAACAGCAGACACTGAAGATAACTGATCACAGAGGAATTCTCCGTCTCCATCACACGGAATCACCAAACAGGGTAAAAATGCTTTTGTATACAAAAGAAACAGAAATACAAAACGAAAACAAAACAGTTTTGTACCATCAAATCTACAAAAAAGGGACATCTTTAACCAAACAGCCGATTATGTACAGACTCGCTCTGTAAACGTCACTGAAACACATCTGGACTGCACAGTTTTGACCCGTTGAGACTGAGTTGTGTCGTTGACTTCAAGGGAAGCATGAAATAAACATTGAGACCAACACAGAAGCGATCGATGCCTGAAAGAAAAGGAGGTGCTTGCAAAAGCATCGGATGCGTGCGGGTTCGGGACCCCAGCCCTTCAGCGGACACGTGACACCGACAGACTCGGGAGATAAAGGTCGTCAGCTGCCTCGGCGCTTACAAAACCAAAAGAAATCTTCAGAGAAAACTCGAAATGATCAACAACAACAAAAAAAAAAGGCCATAAAATTAGGAAATATTTGGATTTGCGTTGATTCTGGCACTTGAGTCACATAAAATCATATATAAGTGATATTTAGGTTAATTCTGAGCTAAAGAAAAAAAATAAACGGCTTCGTTAACACCGTAATATGGCTTTATAATATGACTATCATATAGTTCGTGCATGTCATGTCTACCACATTGCATGCCATATGCTCATATGTCCAAAAAGCTTTGCTTAGCAACAAGCATCTAATTTACTACTTCCAGGTTAGGACCACCTTGACTGTTAGGATCCATATAAAAACCATCCAGCCACTGAAGGACTGAAACAGGGAGGGAGGGATTCTTCCTCCGCCTGCGTCACAAGGGAGGCGCCGATGCCGAGGAGTCAAAGGGGGGGGCGTCGGCCCGGGGCGGCTTCAAACTCATGGTGTTGAAGAAGCCGGTCACCTGACCGGGGACCTCCGCCAGGACACTCTGGGCGAGCGCCTCCGGAGGACTCTGAAGAAGAGGAGAGAGAGTGACGGCGTCAGTCTGACAAGCTTGTACGGGGGGACAGAGAGAGAAGGCAGCGGGGTCGTGAGCAAGCAGCGAGTAACAAAAGCAGCGGGGTGCAGTGAAGAGCCACAGGTTAGTGGTGCACGGCTGAGGAGGAATGTGACATTACGAGATTTTTTTTTTTGTTCAAGAGATGAGCTGAAGGAGGCTTGGAATGATGGCGTCATGCATCGGCAAAAAAGCAGAAACTTTGTCACAGCAAGAGAGAAAAAGGACATCATGATGAGACACGACGCTCTCGTGATTCAAATACAAGTCCTGCAGTGTGACTGTTTGCACATGATACAGGATCCCTGCTGACACACTGCACTAGACAGTCCCACCACTAACATCCTCAGGCCTGCATCAGTATTGTGGCTATAAGCACTGAGCGTTTAACTTTATAGCATCAACAGTGGAAAAAAACTTGACTGCAAGTGTTTTGCATCCAAATGCAAATTTTATCCTCTTGCAAAACTTATTTGTAGAAAAAATATCAAGAGTTTTTGGGACTTTTTAGCTTTTACCATTTGCACAAGAGGGAAAAGCAGAATAATCTGGAAACATCAACTCCAACACAGTCACGCCTGTACCTCCAAGCCCATAAAGAGAGTTTGAGCTGTGAATAAGCTACTACAAGCTTGTTACACAACAGACTACGCAAAGTGCACACAACCTGACAAATCTCTACAGTATGAGGAAGAAATGAGGTTAGGGTTTATTTCCAACACACGACTTGTTCTATTGAAGCTTCTCATCACATGTCTCTGAGAAAATCTGTATTTCAATGAAACACATACATCCTCATCAATGTGAGTGAAGCAAAAAGCACAAAGGCCTCAGGCTGTTTAATCTGTCCTGGGCTCTGCGGCAGCAACACGGGCAAGAATTCCTGTGTTGATGAAGGGGGGGGGGGGCCTGCAGGCTGCGGAGAGCTACAGTACACGAGGCCGCGATGCCTCGCGTCCTGTGACCCATGCAGGCATTCAACCCGAAAACCCTGAAAAGCTGAGGCCGTCTCAGTGGGAAAACTATGCAGCTGATTGGGTGCAGGGACAGCAGAGGGAGGGAGGGGAGGAGGGAGGGAAGGACCAATGAGTCAGGCGGGGTGCTCCTACATTTCTAGGAAGGACTGGGTTCGCTGGGGGGCTTCAGGTCAAATTTATTGAAGAAGGAGGCCACTTGGTCAGGCAGCTCTGCCAGTACGCTTTGCGCGAGGGCTGCAGTGCCAGCCTGAAATAAGATGCGCAGACATTCAGAGGTGTCCAGCATTTCAGGACTTTCAAGCGGCCTGGCGAGAGCACGGGAGACGCGCCGGCCCGAGCGCGCGCGCTTACGTTTTGGAACTGCCGGAACGGCACGAACTGCACGATGTCCCGCATGGCCGCGTCGCCCGTGGCGGCGCGCAAGATCCCATCGTCGCCGTCCAGGAACTCCATGGCGCTGAAGTCGGCTCCTCCCACCCCGACGATGATGATGGACATGGGCAGGCGGGAGGCCTGCACGATGGCGTGGCGCGTCTCGTCCATGTCGGTGATCACGCCGTCGGTGATGATCAGCAGGACAAAGTATTGCTGCGAGCGACGGGAAACGGCAAAGTCAGACGCGACTGAGCGGAAGTGGCTAGAACCGTCGCTCGAAGTCACCTACAGATAAGAGAGTGCAGGAACGACATGTCGCCCTGAGAGAAGCGACTGAACTGAGGGGGTCAGGGGACTCACCGAGGCGGTCTGCTGCTGCAGCGCTTGTCTGCCAAACTGAGCGACGTGGTTGATGACCGGCGAGAAGTTTGTGGGGCCATAAAGCTTGATCTGAGGCAGACACTGCTGGTAGGCACTGACCACTCCCTCGATGCCTGCAAACCAACACAGAGAGCTGAATCGATCGGGCAGGTTTTTATCTCTCATTAACGGGGGCCATGCCAAAAACAGAAACACACTACACAGACTCGGGTCAGCCAATCAGAGGCCTCGTTGGACTGTCTTTTGTTTTGTTGTATAAAAATAAATGAAATAAAATACAAAAAAGACAAAAAAATATATAAAAATACAGGAAAAAAGTGAATAAAAATAAAAAAATATAAAAAAATAAAATAAAAATAAATGAAATACAGTTAAAAAAATTATACAAATTTTAAAAGATTAGAAATAAAATTTAAAATATATATAGAAATTCAATGGCATGGCCCCCTTCAAAATTTCTTCAGAAATTTTAGTCTAGTTTCAATTGTGTTGTTTTCCACTGAATGCAGCCATTGAAAGTCATTTATCATTATTTAATTTGACACAATAACCAGTGACCACGGGATGATGTGGGATGGTTTTACCTTTAGTCGGTATTTACCTGCACAGAAAGGATCCGATGGGTTGAAGTTAACTGGGAACTCGTGACTGACCTGGAATCAGAAACAGCCCGTTAATCCCAACAGGAATGTGTCTGCTGTGACTGGAGCCGCACCGAGCCTCGGCAAGCTTGTACATTTATGAGTTCGAATACAAGGTGGGGGAGAAAAGTCACACACAATCCAAAAATAAATGTCCTGACTGGAACACTCACCTGCCACGTGGGAGGGATCTGTGCCCCGAAACCCAGAACAGGAAACATCTTGTCACTGCAGAGGGAAAGCGAGAAAAAGCAGGTGTTTACACTAGAAAAAATCTGAATCTTTACCAAGTATATTTATCTCATTTCTAGTCAAAATATCACAATCCACTTAATATAAGACACAATTCCCAATTGCCAGAGGTAAAATGTTACCTGTGGGGCAATTGTGTCTTATATTAGGTGCATTGAGATATTTTGACTCGAAATGAGACAAATATGCTTGGTTAGATTTAGATTCTTTTGCAGTGTCGTGAGATTTGTCACTGGAACTGTGAAAATTGAGAGCGTAATGACTTCCATCAGCTTCCAACGCGACATCCATTCTGGCTTCAAACACGCTGCCTTTTTCCCCTCCAAACTTTATTATGCAATAACCAACATGTCGTGAAGATTATCAGTGTAAGTCTGTGTTCTGGCTTTGCAGCTCACATGTTTGAATCAGGTTGGACTGAGGGAGTGAGGGTGAGATAAACGCTGCTGCGCCGCTCTAAAATAGAAGCCAAAGTAGAAAAGGGACGAATTCCCATTTCAGACTGCCATTTAGACGACGTACAGACCAAATATTGGTCCACTTTCAGACTTGTTGGGAGTTACCGTCTGCTTTGTCACACCTGAACGACACGCAAAACTGTTCTTCGTTTCTGTGTCGCTTTATTTGTAATGAATGGTGGACAGACAGACAGACAGACAGGAAAGAGGAAGGTGCTCCCTTGCTTCCCTGTTTGTTTTGGACCACTCTGTCAGGCTTAATGATCTCTGAGTGCTCAAACGCGGTGTGGCGATACGTTTACCTGTCGTAGTCCTGGATGACGCTACCGACGGCCCAGATCGCTGCCAGGTATTCGTTGTAGCCGTTGGGGTTGATGTAGTGGAGGGACACGGGGGACTTGGGGTCGCCATTGGAGCCTGTGAAATCAATGGCAATCTGCCGACAAGGGAGGGACACAGTTTAGAAACAGAAACGCAAGTATCAAGGAAATTCTAATGAATCGACTTCAACCCTCCATATGCATTCTTTTAATCTTTTCACAATTCGTGTGTGTGTAAGCTGCAGGTTTTTTGCCATCTGTGAGCTGCTGGAGCTTTGAAAAGCTGTTTTGTTCAAACACGATGACGTAACGTCGCCTTTTCCAGCTCAACTCGCAGTGGAAACTTACTCAGTCAGAAAGTCGTGAGCGTTTGGCTGAATGCCAGAGTGCTGAGTCGTGTGATCACAGAGGAGCTGAAGCATGAACACACGGGAGGCAAAATCGATCCTACGGCTGTGACGTGAGGTGCTGGTACTGTTATTCACCACCAACCACAGTTAAACTGCATATTTACTGCAACTGACAGGATTTACTCTGACGTGATCCTCGACACCACTCATTTGCTCTCTTCCGTAGTGCCAAAATACACACAAGCATCACCTACAGCTGTTAGTTCAATTGTTATACCTCCAGAAGACCTGCGGATCCTGATGTTTTCAAAGTTTTCACAGCACCAACAACAAAAACAGATATTAAGAATGCTTGTTTTGATCAAATGTACGTCAGGAGATCAAAGAAGAGGAATCTACAAATCCTGTGACAACTTTGAGACTTAGAAGAATGTGCAACACCTACCGTGAAGTTGATCTGACAGCCACCCATGATGTAATCCAGAAATGTATACTCTTTTATTATCTGTTGGGAAGAAAACAATGAAAGACAGCGCTAGTTAGCTATGAGGTATTCTTACTCAATCTCCCTGGTTAGGTTTTAAATGGATTATACTCAACATATAAACGTGTCAATCTTCTAACTGGTTTTATGCGATGTCGTACCAAAGTCCAAATACGAGCGTGTCATATGAGGTCCTTGTACCTTGCATTGCTTTATAATGACGACGCCTGAGTTTTTGTAGCTTCTCTTCTTCTGTTTCTTCTTGCTATTGACGCATTCAAACTCAGCCTGTGCAGGTGAGAAACACACCAAACAAGGGTCACAGTACAGCTTATGGGGGAGGCTTCAGGGAAAGACATGCAGATGATGAACTCACTGCGAACGATTGGGAAGCCTGCTGGATTTGGCTGAGCGTCGTCTGGAAGGACCCGATGAAGTCGTGCGACCCGCTGCTGTTGTAGTCGTAGCAGTCCACCTGCGAAAAAGCAAGAGACGCTTCAGCAGATGCGGGCGCCGTTCGGTACCCGCGGCCGCACGGTCAACAGACAGTGGGAACCGAGTCAGACGAGAGAGAAAAGCATGCCATGAGTGTGAAGCTTCCGATGTGAGACGACGCCCTGAGACTGGGGTGAAACTACAGCTGCCAGAAAAACACACACACACAAGCCGTCTAAACTGGAGACAGACTGGAAAAGGTCCAAAGAACGGCTCATGAACAGGACGAGCTACCTGCTGGGAGACTGCGGGCGGCCTGAGAAATAAACAGGGACGAGAGGACGAGCGTCTGGGACAAACGGTGTGATGCTACAGTCAGGCTAAGTGGAACAGCTATGAAAGCTCATGGGGAACTGAAACAGTGATCCATCTTAATGGAAAACTTCGGCCTTTGAGGAAACTGGGCCGTTGGTGAACTTGACTGTTGACAAACATTACAGCCAAACAGGCTGTTCGTCCTCTCATTCAAAGCCTTTTAATCCTTGTCAAAGAGCTGCTATATAGCTACTTTTATAGGCTTTTAAACAGGCTCGATGATACACTGGAAGGTCCGGATAGTGCTGCGAGAAAAGCAAAGCCAGTGGCCCACGATGTCATTCAGTTTGAAGGGAGCGGTTACGTTTATAAGCCAAGTTCACCAAAAGAAGGGCCACAGTCCAAACTGAGCGTGTTCCTTTAAGATAGATGTAGATGCGTCCAGGACGTTTGGGCCGTCCCACCACGAGACACTGCATCCCTCACGCGAAAAGCACGCGCCGCGTCGACAGTTTCACTCACACGTACCGTCCACAGGGAGGCAGCTCTCCCTGCTAAGTTTGCGTTAACAGGGTTAAAAGATGGGAACACAAAAAAAAAACACAGCTTATTTAAACTATCGACGAACAGGAGGAGATTCAGAACGAGACTCTTAGAAGTTCTTTGGTCAAAAGTTTGGCTTTATCAGTGGTAATCTGGTTTAATCTGAGAGCAGTTCCAGTCTCACTTTCAACAAAAATCGTCACGTTTGGTCAACCCGCAGAAGCTGATAAGATACGGGAGCAATTTATAAACAAGTGACTGTGAAAAGAGGAGAATTAGCAGAGATTTTTAGTACCTGCAACCTCTGTCAGTACACAAAACCTGCTTGTTGTTTGGCTCCTTTTATGTCAGCTTGTGTACAGAGACAAAAGTGCCATTTCAGTGTTTACCTTGATCGATTTCTCCACATCGCCTCCACACAGCGACTGGATGGGGATTCGAAAAGGCTTCCAGACTGGGTTCAGGTTGTGCATCACCACCTACACACCCACACACACACACAAAAAAAACCACACTTAAGACTCACCTCTCGTGCTGGAGCTGCCACAACATGTTGTGGGCCCGCTTTGCCAATAATTGCACGATTCAGGAAGCCTCACTGCACCTCGGTCCTGTGAGCCATCTGCCAGCCCGTCTCTGTCTGCTTGTAGAACTCCAGGAAAGGGTCCGACTTGCCGAAAAAGTCCTAGAAATGAAAAAAAAAAAAAAGATGTTGTCGACGCGTTCAAACCTCCTGCACTCCTGTGTTCGATCACTTCAGACCTTTTTGTCCAGTTTTCTGGCAGCGGCTTCAAAAGCCACCACCCTGTTGTCGGTTCTTTCCTCCGCACATATCTGAGAAGCACAAGAGCACGTTTCATCAAAACACATGAATGCTTTTCATTCATTAAGTGCTGCTCCAACGCGACACAACTCACAGTGATGGTGCCTTTCCCCGCAGGCCTCTTATCCTTTAACACGAGCGGCCTCGTCAGTCTCTTGGAGGACACGATCTAGACAAGATAGACAGACGCATCTCAGCTTTCACTCGCCAGCTCGGACAACATTTGAGCCGATGCTTCACGGTATTGAGCTGAGCGGGATGAGCGGAGCGTTAACCTGTCCCAGTGTGCACTCCAGTGCTCCCAGGAAGTCCGCCTCCTGCAGGCTGCAGCTTTCGCTGTCGATGTCGTACACTTCGAACCTGAGCTTCTGCACCATCTCGAAGTAGTAGTCGAGCAGGAGCGACTTGGAAAAACTGGGATTAAGGCAGTTCTGGATTTTCTCAGTCCGCCCAACCTAACGAGAAAAAACCAAAACACAGAGCTTGAAAATGAATGAATGCATCAAACCGCCGCCGTTCAAGGTCGACCAAAAGCCTTTACAGCCTCTCACCTCGGTCCAGTGGGATCCCGCGGAGTTGACGAAAAGCACACAGAGGGGGTCCGACTTTGAGAAAGTGTCCATGTCCAGCAGGTTCTCGCAGGAGATGCTCAGCGCCACCCTGGTCACGCAGTCGGCAGTGGCCCTGGGACCCGAGGCTCCAGCTGCCGCCATTGCAGCCTGGAGACCAGACAACCGGACCACACACGCAAACGCAGGAAATGGAAGCGATCATGTCAATCAATAATGGTTCAATCCAGCATGCTTGCCTTCAAAGAAACAGGCACAACTTGAAGCACAGACCCTGCAGAGCTTCTGCAGCCTTCTACAGATGCAGACATCTGCCGCGAGTTTCTTCATTCAACAATTGTTTCTTTTAAGACCCTCTGGTTGTTTAAAGTTAATGTTCTGGGTAACTGAACGTGTGTCCTGAAAAGCGTTACCAGTGAGTAGGAAAAATGCGGTATATAAAGTGCGAGAACAGTGGAAGGTAACAGCCTGTGAGTCGGAATCAGGCCAAAGGAAACCCAGATCACAGACAAATCTTTGCCAGGCCACAAGTGGAAGAAAACAAAAGACAATAAAGGAAATTGAATGAGATCGGATTGAGTAATAACTGATGACAGAGCCATTCAAAGATCCATGTACACACATACACGCGCGCGCGCACGTCATTATGCACTCGCAAATGTTGTCACCTGTGCACAAATTTCATTGGGGACACTCTAATCCAACTAAACAGACTCAAATCACATCACACGCAAAATAGGTGTGCGCACATCTCATTGAACAGACCCATCTAATCACACACCCACAGATCAGGGTACACACGTATGAGTCTGTTCACGGACACACAGTTCGAAAGACACACACGACGTACTTTGCACCAATAGCGCCCGAATCAAGACTACGCTCACAGACACACCCACGTGAGTGTCACTTACTTATTTCTAACTGAGGTCACGTAGGAAAACGCTAAATCCAGCTAGCTCCGTTAACTTTAAGGAGTGTTTCCTTAACCCTCACTCGAGCCGAGGAAAAGTGTAAGTGATATTTCACCAGCGAGGCTTGTATAGGCGCTAGAAAAACACCTTAATGTATATTTTTATTGAAACTGTCGGTATCAAGCTGAAATGTCGACGTGGAGAGCGTTTCTTACCGTGTGTGTTATGTAGTCTGTTACCTCTAGTTTAGCAGTAATGACTGAGGATGAACAGCTAACTGTAGTGGGCGGTGTCCAGCTGCCAGCCTCTCCCTTATTCTTCTTCTTCGTCCTCCTTTGAGGATTCACGGCTGTCGGCAGCGTGTGAAGCTGGAACACTGCCTCCCTCTGGCTATCATAATTCACTGCAGCCACACACCGATAACGCCAGGTATTAGTTCAGTCTTTACTACAAAAAACGTCGACTTAACCTACCTCATCAAAAACATGCCAGTATTACGATAATAATTTTCAATTACTCTTTTTTGAAAATAATTGAACAAACTTAACATTAAACTAAAACGGTATTAATCATTCACAGTGGAGAAATATAGAGAAATCTTCAAAAAAGCACTAAACAATGCATTTTAACCATCAAATGTTGGCAATATTTCTCCAAATTTGAAATCTCGCCATATAAAAAAAAATCAATAAATTAAAAAACAAACTGAGTACAAACAAGTTCAATTCACAACTAACTCTCATTTTGTTCTTTCACAGGGTGAACAAGAATAATGAATTCAAAATATATTTTATCAAACCATTTTTATTTTTTGTGTTACTTGTTGAATGAAAAGTGGGTGTGTATTTATAACTGAACTGAGAACTGAGGGTTTCCATGATGCATTCAGTGCTCATTGCTGGATTCCAGTGCTGGCTGGGAGCCCGGTTGAGTCGGGAGAAGCCGGGAAGGGCACCATGCGCCACATGCACTTTACCGTAATTGGAGAGTCAGTCAGTCAGCCTCAGCTGCTGGTGCATCTGCAGAAGTCCCCCTGTGGCTGAGTCATAGGTGTTGCATGGTTCTAACCGTCCCACAGTGTGAAAAGATTTACACACATCAATCTTTTATACTTGCATTCATTCGTCAGTTCAAAGCTGAAAAAATAATCCCGAGGATGATCCAGTTTCTTCTGTCCACGAGGTGCATTAGTCACTCCAGTTTTATAGCTTTCGGCAGCACATCCACAGAGTCACACACAGATGCTACAAACAAGCAGCTCCTAATATCAGTCATGCAGATAGAATTGACAAAAAACCCCAAAAGAGTATAAACAATTACAAAAAATAAAGACTTCACATTGACACAAAGGTAAAATACAATCCTCAATAAGCCTCAGAGAGAGTCTAATATCCTGCTGATGTGCAGCCAAATGCAAGATGATTTACATCCACTTTACTCAGAAAAAGGTCAAGAACCAAAAGAGGAAAATATCTGTTATGACGTGTCATAACATTGACATGAGAAGTAACTTATGATTGCATATTCTCAGCGTGCGCGACACCAGCTGTCATAACTCACAGGTTAATAAATCACATTTTATGTATGACTTTAAAAGCAAAACATTGAGGGTTAGCAGCATTTTCCACAAGCATTACTCCGCATGTTCGCTGACACTTCATGCAATAAATTGAATGTAGATGCAAATAAATGTAGATAATTGTTAAAGATGGCACTGACAGAAAGTACACTTGAAGTGCAGTCGCTTTATGTCTCCATCCTTCCTAAGATGGCTCGTACACCCCGGACATTTTGGGAGGTTTCAGTTTGTATGAGTTGAAGAAGGACGTCAGCTGATCGGGGAGTTCCGCCAGGACGCTCTGAGCCAGCGCCACGCTGCTTCCCTGTGAGGAGGAGGAGGAGGAGGAGGAGGAGGAGGAGGAGGAGGAGGAGGAGGAGGAGGAGGAGGAGGAGGAGGAGG
>JASSRZ010000002.1:13037069-13067009 GCA_032164315.1 Malacoctenus gilli | reverse complement strand
CTGAGATGAGGTTTTCACCACCCTGTTTAAATTTGGATGTCACACAATGTCTCATTTGTAAATATTTCCAAAAATTTTCCTTCCCCTCCAATTTAAATTTATGAGTAAGTTCTGCCAAAGCTCTTCTTGAACAATGACTCGTTACTGCCAACTAGTGTTCCGAACTGGCATTACCTAAACCTGACATAGAGCCTTTAACGTGGCCGGTTTCCTCCCGGTTCCATCCGCATGTTTCAGACTTTCTCGACATGATATTTGAATGCATTTCATGCACCAGTTCCAAACACTGCATGGCCATTGAAAATTTCACATTCAGGGACTCAACGTCACTCTCCACATCTTCTCCGTCATCCCTCCACCTGTGCTGCAGGGGCGCTAGTGCGTCTTTCTGACCTTCGTGTTAAAATGCCACTTTTCCGTGAACCACAGTGGCCCGGACACTTGAAAACTTTCAGAAATAATCTTTACCCAGTTGAAACCTCTTTTAAACTTACATTTTTTTAATAGTTTGAATGTCATAAGTGATATTTTCTTGGAGACAAAAAAAAGAAATGTGGTTTTGATTGAATTGTTTTTTTTTTTCTTTTTGAGTTTGCTGTGACCGGTGTTTGCTGAGCGCTCTTGAACGCATCCCGGTAAATTGCTCACCTGTTATATTCGCGTCCCGACCTGAGTTTCTTTGACAGAGGTGTTCAGAGCGTCTGACGGGATGGCAGGTCGGCTGGCGGCGCGCTCTGTGAGCAGAACTTTGCTGGAGTTCGGTACCAAAGCCGCGGGAAGCAGAGCGACATGCCGACGCTACGGGACAGCTCTGCGAAGGACGGCAACCGCTTTGCCCGTAACTACCGATGCTGTTTGGTCACCTGTGTTTGCACTGATTGATTGCTTTTAGAAATTCTCAATACTTTTTAATCTTAATGAATACCATTGGTGCAGGCTCTCTATGGTGATAGACTAAATGTAGGTTAGAGGGCAGATGGGCTTAAAATGACATCAGAGCTTTGGAGCAGATCTTCGGAGGCGGAGGTGTGTACCCCTGACCTCGATTATTAATGTCTAACCGGCCAGACGAGATAGCGAGTGGCCCCGAATCTGCAGGTGACCTCGGGTACACCGATATTTATTGAAGCTGATATTTAATCAAGCAGGGAGTGTGCTGCCTTGGGGTTTTAACGCTGTCCCCCCTTCCCGTGCAAAGAGCGGGAGGTGCGCGTTTCTCCTGGGGCTCCCCGTTATCTCCTGCTTGGGTTATGCGGTGTACCGCAAGGTGCGGAGTCCGGTCGTGGTCTGCGCTTTGGAAAGAGGTCAGCTGCACTTTTCACTCAATCGTATCCACAAAGGATTACAACTGACTTGGCGTCTGGTCTGAACGAAAGCCCCCGCAGACGAGCTCCTGGAGCAGGCCGACCAACTCTACAGCAGCTCGGAGAAGGAGAAACTCTACCAGCTGCTGCTGCAGTTTAAAGACAGGTGAGGAGAGGCTCTAATCAGTCACCAGTTTTCTCGTACAATGACTGGACTCGAGCCTGACTTGATTCATTATCAGAGCTATGTTAAGCTTAATTCAGTCCCAATACTTATGGACTTTTACGTGAGCATGAAGTGTTACCAAAGTTTAATGGTTTATTTTAAACTGGTCGTTCCACATTATGTCCACGAGGGGGCGCCCAAACGAAGCGTTTGAAAACCCAGAATGCGCCCAAGTTGTGACTTCTGAATCCACTCACCGCTTTCAAAATCTCCTGGTTCATTGATCAAGAATTCAGATTTCCATAAAGTTCTTTCATACACTTTAAACTTAAGTTCGATATACTTCCACCCTTGGAGGATAAGCACTTGATTTCTTTACTTAAAAATCAATCCAGAAATCTTGGGTGAGGAGCCAATTTGAGGCTGCAAAGTCGCACTTTTGTCTGTGCCTTCAGTGAGGATGCCCAGGTCCTGTGGAGGCTCGCCAGAGCGTCCCGCGACATGGCGCTGATGCCCAACATGGAGGCCAGCCGGAAGAAGAAGCTGATGTTCGAGGCCTTCGATTTCGTGTCGAAGGCTTTGGAGAAGGACGACCAGTGTTTCGCGTGTCACAGGGTAGATTCTGCCACTTTAATTGGAATACTTGAAATGATGACTTATAATCGGGTTTAATTTCTGAGGGGGTGGGGGGGATGCAGTAGACTAGTAACACTGTCCTCTTACTCAGTGGTACGGTGTGTGTCTGAGCGACGTGGGTGAATATCGGGGTTTAAAGGCAAAAATCGGAAATTCCTACATCATCAGGCAGCACATGGAGGTGAGAACGCATCAAATCGGTCACATTGCCGCAGCTTTTCCTTTATGTTGCAACTGAAGTCGTATCTGTTACTTTTTTTTTGTCCAGAGAGCCGTCCAACTTAACCCCAGAGATGCCACCTCCTATTACATTCTGGGACAGTGGTGAGTCTCTGTACTCTTGGCTGACGATGCGTTCGGGTGTCCAGGTCATAGACGGAACCTTACTCTAGCATGTGGTCATCTCTCTCTCTCCCCGTCAGGTGCTTCACTTTCGCCGAGCTGCCGTGGTATCAACGCAATGTCACCTCTATGGTTTTCACAACGCCACCGACTGCGACTTATGAGGAGGTGAGAGCTGCTACGGGTGGGTGGGGGGTGGGGGGGTAGCACCAGAATTCACCATGACTTATTTGTGGCCTTTTTTTCAGGCGTTGAGTTTCTTCCTGAAGGCAGAGGAAGGTAAAACTTTACATAATGTCACAATTGGCTTCAAATGACAAACTTGGTCTTTGTCCTGTGTTTGACTCGACTGTGAGCGGACGTTACCTCAAAGTACATATAAATCATCCTGATCTACCGTTGAAGTCACTGCAGCGGTTGAGCAGCGACTCCTGTTCACTGTCCACTCGAAATGCGCAGGTGGAGAATTTTCAAACCTTCCTCTTTTCCCTCAGCCGAGCCAAACTTTTACAGCAGCAACCTGCTGATGCTGGGGAAGACCTACCTGGCCCTGAAGGACAAGGAGAATGCTCGGGTGTGGCTGACCAAAGCGAAGGACTACCCCCGTCGCACAGATGAGGAAAAATCGGTAGAGAAACTTGGATTTATCCAGTGAAATTGTGTTTTTTAGTGTTCTGACCTGAAAAGAAGACTCTTGCACAAACAAGCCAACATAAGTGATGACATAATAAATCAACAATTGATGTCGACAGTATTAAAAGAATTAACATCCCTAATCTCAATCTGAATTAACGAAAACTACACTAAAGCACAAAATGTGTCTGAGTTGTCCCAGCTCCCCTGATCCAATCACGTTCACTGCAAGGGGCGGGATCTGGAGCCAAACTTCCAGCAGGACCAATCGGGTGTCGGCATCTCTGTGGCCTCATTTGCATAACACCGCAGGGCATCCCGCAGTCTCGAGGAAGTTGTGACGTCACTGAGCAGGAACAATCCTTCTCCTAAAATGAATTTGAACTCTAATTTACGGTCTTAATTTATTCAAACATAGCAGAATTACAATTTCCTTATTGTTCAACTTGGGGAAAACTCCAATGTACAAAAATATTTCCTTTTTTTCCCCAACCAAGCCTCACGTTCACTCCAGTATGACGTTTTAATCAAACACCTAGTGATGAGGCAAGTTGCAGTACCAGCTGTACAAACTGAAGCCTTTCTGTCTCTGCAGGTTCACAGAGAAGCTGTGGATCTCCTGAAGAAGCTGGGATGAAGACACACCGCCCCCCCCCCTCCCCAACCCCCATCACCTCTTGATCAGAGGAGCCTCCAAGGACTTCCAGACTGACGGCTTTGGTTTGACTGTGTGCAGGAGTGCCGTGGGGAAAACCACCATAAACTTCCAGGGATGATGCAGTGAGACGTGCAGAATTTGTGTCATGACCACTGCAGTTACCTGGTAAATGTGATCAACTCCAGCCTGCTGATCACTTGACACGGATTCACTTGAACGCTTGGAAGCCGACCCAAGCTTTGGTTTGCATTTATGTGAAACCAAAATGATGTCTATTCTCAACCTGTTCCTGGTATTTGAAGGTGTGTTTTCTCTGTTATAGTTGCAGCCTCTGGTTGGGAAAAGAAGTGGATCTTGATCTTAAATTCTGAGATACATTTTCCAACCCCATGACTTGAGTGCTTTAATTGAAAAGGGGAAAAACGGTTGACTGTAATAAACCTGAAATATATGGAGGCTTCACTGTTTGAAAATAAAAATATGTGGAAAATGAACAACTTTCTGGCTGTGGTCCATTTCTGAGAAGCTGTAAAAGATGCTGTTAACACGTTTGCAGCAGTTCAGGATGAACTCTGCTGCTCTACACTGTTTCCTGCTGCAAGACTCTTGTATTGCTTTGAGGCTTAAGATCCGCAACAGCATTCATAGAAATGTTGCTGCTGCATGAAAATGTCGGCACCAATCAAAATGCAGGAAGGAAACCTCAATTAGCTGCTGAACTGAAGGATGTCATAGTTGCCGAGCAGAAATCAACACACGGTAAGCAGAGCGCACAGCCAGTGAGGGGCTTTTATTCACTTATCTGTATCTCATAAATCCATCTCTTTCTTTCTCTCCGTCTCCATTTAAAATGGGTGAAAGCAGATTAAAAATGAATCTTCTATACACATCGTCTCCAATAAAGGGGGCATTCTGTACAGTGTGGTTGGTGTTTACAGTGTGTATCTACACGCGATATGTTACAGTCCGGGCACGCTTCAGAAGGCCTCCTGCCGCAGTAACACGTCCCCACTGATATAAAGCAACACATTCGTCTCTGCACCATCCAGGTGGGGGAGGGGGGGGGGGACACACACTTCATCTGGTTACTGGCTGCGGCGCTCTGAAACGTCCCGTCTATGTCTGATAAGAACAAAAGGCATCACAGATTTCCATCAATGGAGCGGCGGCTCTGTGTAATCAGTTATATTTAAAGTACTTCATTTACTGTTATCTTTATACAATGAATATTCACATACACAGTTTGATTTTTCTTTGATTACAAGTTTCTGTTCAAAAGGAAGCACAGAGTTATGCGGTTTGCGTCGTCTCTCTCCCCCTCTCCAATCGGCTCCTTTTGCTACAGTAAAGGTTTCTCTTCTCCTCCCTCCTCCTCCTCCTCCTCCGCCCGGACAGCTGAGCGCACGTTATTTACACGGCTGATTGCTCCACCCGTCGCGGGGCTCCTCCAAGGAGAAGAAAAAAAAAAAAAAGTCGAAAGCAGCTCGCTGCCGTTTTGCAGTGGTCTCGGGGAAATAAACGCGCAGGATGTCGAGAGGACAGGCGAGCGGCCGGCGCCTGCTCGGAGCTTCGTTCCCGCCTGCGACTCAGACCGCCGACCGAAAGAAGAAGCACCAGAGGTTTGTGTTTGTGACGGAGAAGGGAAACGTTAAAAAACACTGACAAAGAAAAAGAGGGAATCTCCTGAAGGTGAACGCTATGGTGCAGATTAAAAAAAAAACAAAGAGAAGCAGTCCATGCGGTAACTATTGGATCAATTGAGCACTGAACTAAGGCCATCAGATTCCTGCAAACCTGAAGATTGCAACTTGGCTTGAAGGGCTCGGAGCAAGGAGGTGGTCTTAAAGGAGCTGAGCTGGAGCCAATCAGGCGTGGAGCACTAACGGCATGCGTGCAACAGAACTGCTGCTCATTGAAAGGTCTTTTTTAGAAGATTTTAGATGAGTGGTCTCTTTAAGTATTCATCAGAAACAGCAATTCCCCAGTTTGCCAAACTGGTGGATTCGTCCCAATCAGTCTTGTAATAACACTTTTACCACACAAGAGGGTGCAGTGAGGCAAACTGCTTTCAGTCAAAGAGCAGAAGCAGCAGCAAAAGCTGACTGAGATGGAGGAGAAACATCAAATCCAGAGCTCTTCTTGAACAATGACTCATTACTGCCATCTAGTGTTCAGAACTGGCATTACCTAAACCTGACATCAAGCCTTTAACGTGGCCGGTTTCCTCCCCGTTCCATCTGCATGTTGAACTTGCACGCTTAAGACTTTCTGGACATGATGTTTGAATGCCTTTCATGCACCAGTTCCAAACACTGCATGGCCGTTGAGAATTTCCCATTCAGGGTCTCAACGTCACTCCCCACATCTTCACCGTCATCCCTCCACCTGTGCTGCCGGGGCGTGAGTGCGTCTTTCTGACCTATGTGTCAAAACGCCATCTTTCCGTCAACCACAGTGGCCCGGACACGTGACCCTTCACGTTTAGGAACTCCGAGATGCAAAAGAAAGTCACCCAAGTACACAGAAGCATCAGTTTTGTTTTTGTTTTCTTTTTTTTTTTTGCTGAGGCAATTCTTTTCAATCCATTGAATAACATCAACCCGAGTCGCGAGTGTGCCGTCTTTGTGTTTGCCGACAGCAGCCCTTCTCTGCCGTCGCTTCACAGTGTGCCAGCAGGCTGCAGCGTGGCCAGCCCGGATCAAGTCCTGCGCCTGTGGCTCGAACGCCACAGCCACGACGTCCCCACCTGCACACTCTCTCACACACTCACATACACACTTATATTTTGGAATCTTTCGTCTCCTAAAAGTCCACATATACCTTATGATAAAGTCGCTTTTGTCTACAAACGACAGTCTTTTTTTTTTTCTCTCTTAAAAACGGTTGTTTACAATGATATTTTGCCGCCCGACTTGGTTTCCATGATCTTGTTCAGCGTGAAGAAGAAACCAAAAGTGTCTGGGAGTGTTTGTTTTGTTTTCCTGTGCTTTAGATAAGTCTAGTTGGAACTTGACGATGAAGCTCCTGCAGACGCGGAGCCATCCATGCTTAAAGACAAAAAAAAAAAAACATCTGTGTGGCGATGCAGGGCAGCGGGATCAGCGGTCTCGTCCTCAAAGGCAGCATGCAGGCGCGCAGAAGTAGTGACAAAAGTAAATGGTGGGTCTGGGGGTGGGGGTGGGGGGGTGGGGGGGTAAGGGAGATATCAGGCACCAGATCCCCAGAACCTCCTCAAGCCTTCCAAAAAAGCTCTATAGAACTAGAGCCTTTGAAGAAAAAGAAAAAAAAAAAAAAAAGGAGCTGCGACTATAAAATCTTCTCGGGAACACTTTCAGTCTCTTAAAAAGCCATTCAGCAGTGGGGAGGAATTTAAAAAAAACAAGTATAATGACGTCTGTTTTTAAACAGAGGAGCGAATCGCTGAAATGTTTGCATATTTCATGAAAGGGGGAGGAGGGGGGTTATAGAATATATATGGGCTCAGGGACACGATTGCGGCAAAACGATGCTGCAAAGGAGGATTTGGTTTTAAAATGACAAAATAGCTTATATACATTGGTGGTTATCTTGTGCAATTTTTTTTTTCTCTCTCTAAGTTTGTTTGTTTTGTTTTTTTTTCTTGGCTGACTTAACAGCTTGTGGGAGGCGGGAGGGCGGGGCGCTGAGGAGGACTCCTCCCCCTCTATTCTTGGCCGAATCCTTCGGTTTCCTCGATGGCGAAGAGCAGCTTCTCTTTCAGCTGTTCGAAGCTTTTGTACGGAGGCAAGTCCAAGCGGTTGAAGCTGGAAGAAGACAGAGGGACACGAGAAGGTCAGGGGAAGGGGGGGGAGGGGGGGGGGGGGTCTTCGCATGCTCAGCGTGACGTCATCGGCAAACATCGGCAACGACCAAGCTTTTTGGAAACAGTCGAGTGGAATAAAACGACACGGCGTCCCCCACAGCTCTATTCAGGGGCTTCTTTTATTTCCCTTTCACCCTCGTGCTCACAAATGTTTTTTTACTGGATGATTCAGAATCAACAAGATGTGTTCCAAGGTGTAAATTACACAAATGTGTTGAGTTTCTTTTCTTTTCTCTCTCAAATTCTTTGCCACAACTTGGAATGATTTGCGTTTCCATTTCCAACATGAGCGGCGTCATTAAACCCATTTTTTGATCTTTATTAGAACTCAGAGAGGGCCAGCATGTGAATCCTTCGGCTTGCAACGTGCACAGAAAAGCAACACTATGAGCAGTAAAGTCAATGAAGTCTCACCACGTGTGACTCCGAGGAAGCCACGTGTCCTTGCCAACCTTCTCGATGCAGAACTTCTGCGGGCCGTTACTTCCTGCGACGCAAAGCAAGCAGACGGTGATGAGAGCCGTCTCACGTATCCGACTCTTTGTTTGTGTTTGTGTCACTGACCCATGAGTTCAGCAAAGCCGCCAAGAGGAAGCCTGCAGGTTCCAGTGACAAACTGCATGAGTCGAAGTCTCACTTCGTTGTCCACGTCTTTCACCAGCTGCCAGGAAAGAAACACACACACACACACCTCATCAACTGCCTTCAGTATCATGCTGGACAAACGTTCAGAGTGGCAAAGTGGCGATTATGGCCAAGTTACTACAAAGTAAATACAGGTCAAAACAATTTCCCCATCAAGCATGAAAGTACAAAGTAAGAGAGTGTGAGTGAGAAAGAGTGAGCAAAAGTGAGTGAGTGAGTGAGTGAGTGAAAGTGAGTGTAAGTGAGTGAAAGTGAGTGAGTATGAGTGAGTGAGTGAAAGTGAGTGAGTGAAAGTGAGTGAGTGAGTGAGTGCGTGAGTGAGTGAAAGTGAGTGAGAGAGTGAGTGAGTGAAAGTGAGTGAGTGAAAGTGAGTGAGTGAGTGAAAGTGAGTGAGTGAGTGAGTGAGTGAGTGAGTGAGTGAGTGAGTGAGTGAGTTTACAGTACCTGCCAGAACCAGATGATCTGTTTGCTGTTCCTGGTGTAGTGACGATACACTGTGTTTCTCTGCCAGTCCTGCAAGTCCACCTCCTGCATGCCGCACAGCATCACCTGCATCACACACGCACAGTGAAGTAGTGGTGTTGAGTTTCTGCACATTAAGATGTAACATCACAGTTTTGGTACGCACTCACTACAAGCGAGAACGTTCATCTTACCTCCAGCTCCTTTTCGTCAAAGTACTGGAGCCACTGAAGAGGGACCACCTCGTTGAAGCCGTCCAGGAAAGCTTTGGTCTGACCTTCGACCCCGCGGGAGAACCGCCACTCTGCCATGAGACTGCAGCGCAGGGAGCACAGATGTCCATCAGAAACCTCACCAACCAGCGAATCCACAGCACAGTCTCGTGCTGGGAGTTGTTGCCACGACGACAGATGGGTGGCGGCCCTGCACCTGATGTACTCCTCCTTGTTCTCCTCGGTGACCAGGACATTGGCGCCGTCGGGTTTGAGGTCATGAGAAGTGATCTTTCCCAAGATTTCCATGTCGACTGAGAAGTACATCTCCAGGCCACA
The DNA here is from genome assembly GCA_032164315.1 of Malacoctenus gilli. Taxonomy (NCBI): domain Eukaryota; kingdom Metazoa; phylum Chordata; class Actinopteri; order Blenniiformes; family Labrisomidae; genus Malacoctenus; species Malacoctenus gilli. The sequence goes on along the minus strand of JASSRZ010000002.1, from coordinate 13,057,771 downwards.
TTCCTCTATGTTGTTGTCCCTGAGGAGAGATCGGACTCTGTTACTGTCACGACACGCCGAAGTGTCAACAGTTCACAGATTCAGAGACAAAGGCCGTGAATCACTCGGGTGCCTCTGTTTCTGGTTATCAATGCATTAGAGTGCGGCCCTGCGTCTCCGGGGGGCTCAGCCAGCGTCTCTGCGTTCAAGTGCTCTGGCATGGCGACGTGTCTGCGATCGGCATCTATTGTTTGTCGTTTTTCTCTCTCTGAATGACGTTTCTGCACTGCCACTTGTGTCTGCAGTATCTCCCCATGGTACAAAAACAAAATCAAATCAATTATTCATTATATTCACAGTATTGGAACCATCCAAATGAAACTATGGACACAGAGAAGGAATTTGCCAGCAATGTCCTCTCATGAAAGTGGATGTGAAGAGAAAGTACTGCAGTGGTGCAGGAGAGAGCGTTCACCTGATCCAGATGAGCGAGTTGTAGAACTCGGGGTCGATCGATTCCAGGTCTTTGAGGATCAGCTTCTTGTTCAACATGCGCTTGTAGAAAGGCAGAGAGAAGCCCGTGTCGATGAACTTGCCATGGAAAAGGGCCTGCACATGCGAATGGAGAGGCAGCGTGTTAGTTTTATTGTGCCGATTGACATGCAACTGTGGACATTATCAAATCAATTGTGCAGATGTAAAAACAGAAGATAAATATTCCTCTGTGAGCTCAGGAATCTTTTAAATTATGAACATAAATCCTTGTGATCAATTCAATATCAGTAGATGTGATTAAATTACTATTTAGAGCTTAATTAGTAACAGTTTTACTTTGAGGTCTCATAGCAGAGATCAAAGTAAAATTGTTACTAATTAAATGGTAATTAAATTGGTAATTTTGAATCCAGAACGTGCCATTGCGATGAAGCGGCCGATGAAGCAGAAGTAGGAGAGGTGGTCCGGGTTGATGGCAGAGGCGGGGTTGATCTGGAGACAGTAGTTGCTCTTGCCGGCGTACTCAAACAGACAGTACATGGGGTTCAGCACTTCGTGGGACAGCAAGAAGAACCACTCTCTGCGAAAGGGACGGAAGGGACAGAAGGGAGGGTGGAGGATGGGGGAGACGTTGGAACATACGAGAAGAGAGGGGGAGAAAAGACAAACGCATCATCGCTCACTGCTGACGTTTCACCGCAACAAAGCGATTACACAATTCCTAAAACTTTGTGATTACCTGGCGAGACCACCGTAGTCTAAACCCTCCTCGCCTCTGAAGATGACGTACAGTCTCCTCCTCAGGTCGTAAGGCTTCAGGGCCATGATCTGAAAGATGCAATTTAATACAAAATCACCTCAAGTTCAAAGAAATGAACTGAAACAGGCTGCGATGATGCAATCGAGATGGCGTGGAGAGGAAGGCGGGGCTCTCTTACTTGCTGAAAAGAGTCCTCAAACAGTGTCTGTCTGGAGACGGTGATCTTCACATGGCTGGGCAGAGCGTTGGACTGAGGGAGGAGGAAACATCATTGGAGGGAGACAGGAAGTATTGAGAGCGACAAGAGCGGAAGAGAGAAAAGTGTACCTGGCACAAGTAGCGGAAGTGAGCGAGCTTCCATCTAAAGCTTCGCTCGTATGCAATCTGTGGGCCTTTGGTGCTGAAAAAACACAAAGGAGAGAAGGTCTGTTACTCCTGGTGGGGACTGTTTCTCCTTTGGTGGTCCGCTGTCGAGCTCAGTGGACACACGCAGCAGTAGCTTGACTATCAATCGCATTATCTCGGCGTGTTAGCTGAGCGACGAACAGTCAACACGGAAGATGTGAGTTCTGGCAGTACGGCCAGTTTGCCTCCTCGTAACTTCTTCCAGCCCTCAGAGATAAAAAGTGAAGGGAAGCTGTTAAATATTAATGAAGTAATATGATTTAGCTTCATCAAAGGTGGCTGACAAGCTCAAAATCAGATGCGATTGGCACAGACGCACCTCACATGTTCTCATGAAGTTCCCATGAAGTTGTTATTTGGAAAAATGTCTGGAGTTCCAAGAGTTATTATTGAATTTCCAGAGAAAGCTGATGTGAAACACAATCCTTCAAGCAAATAACATTTGTGTGAGCCGAACAAGAGCGGATAAAGATCTTACAGCTGTGTTTACAGTGTTTAAATTAAAGCAAAGAAGGGCTCCATATGTCCCTCGTAAACACTTCCTGCTGAGCGCCATGCGGGCCCTCGGCTTCAGCTCCTCCTGCTCCTGACAGCCTCTGCGGAGGCTTCGTACTCCGGGACGTAACGGAGGGCACGCTGATGTTAGTCGGAGGTGCGTTCTTACACGGAGGACTTTCCAGTGCGGGGGTCACTGAAGGTGGTGGTCCGGGTGTTGTGATCCACAAAGTAGCGAACGCCTTCCCTGGTGTAGCGGATCTCCCAACCCTCAGGCAGTGGATCCTCATTCTGTAGCCTGCAGGCGCGCACAGACACAGACACGTCAGTCATCACATAAAAATGGATGTTTTGGATCTTTCTCCTGTCTGAATGTTCTTCAAACCAATCAGGAAACCTCTTTCAACCTAAAAATGCAGAATCCAGAGGCGGACCAGATGATCTCTGCTAAATTGACACTCTTTCTTCAAGTCTGCTGTGCCGTTTGTGCCACCGAGCTCACCCTTGTGTTCGGGGGTCTTCCCACTGCGTCGTCTTGGTGTTATGGTTGACGAAATACACTCGGTCGTTCGAGTCCACGCGTCTCTCTGAAGGGGATGAAAATGAAAAGACCGTGCGTCAGTTCAGCTGGCTCCGCTGTGGGACGTCCACATGCCAGAGTGTTGCCGGTGCTGATTCACGCTGTAAACACCAGCATGCGCAACAAGCTGCCATGTCTGCTTTGGTGAATAACAAGAAAGGCGCGAAAAGAGGCGGCCTTCCATTAATTGGGAGGCTGAGAGGACAAAAAGCTACGAACACATTCAGTCTAATTCCGTCACCTCTTTGGAATTAATTATCAAATAAACATGAACTTACCCCAACCAGGAGGTAGCGGGCCGAGAGGATCGTTCTCAGCGGACATCATTGATGCCTGAAAACACGGGAAGCACACATAAACGGTCATTGGGAAAACCCCTGGAAGACACAAGGCTGGTAAAAAGAAAGTATTCCAAATATTCCGGATGTTAAAAAAGGCAAGGAAAACAAAACGCAAGACCAAAAGCATTGAGCAGTCCAAATATATATAAAAAAAATAAATAAATGGGAATTCTTAGGTCTTGACTGAAACTGTGCTGCTGACAGAAAAAGCTCTGTGACCGAGTGTCTTTTGAACACCAGCTAATCATCAGTGAAGATGAGATCACTCAGACCGACGACTCTCGGCTCTGGTTCACCTTTGAGATGAGCAGGGGACTAAACAATGAGGACTGGGGGGTGTGTGTGGCGGGGGGGAGTGTTGCGAAACAAAAGCGCCCTGTAAAAGCGATCAGCTATCGAACAAAGGATGGAAAAAAATCGACGACGTCAGTGGCGCGGCTGCGATATTGAGGCTCATCGTGATGAGAGGAGCAGTCTATAAATCAACAATGTGACTGCTTAAGGGGGTCAAAATTAAAGTGGAAAAATTTTCCTCCTTTTCAAGAGTGATAAAAACCTAGAAGGCAACAAACAAAGGTGGGTGAGGAGTGGGTGTGACGAGGGCTCCCTCACAGAGTAGAGGTATCTCTGGTTGAACTGGTGCATAGCTCCCTGTAGCTGGCTCCGTTGGCTCTGCCACTGCTCAAAGTTGCGCACTGACTCCATGGTGGGCCGCTGCCATGTGGTTGTGCGGGTGTTGTGGTCCACGTAATAGATCCGACCCCGGTCATCCACTCGACGCTCCCATCTGACAGGGAGACGGGAGGAGGAGGAGGAGGAGGAGGAGAGGGGGGAAGGTTAGAGCCAGCAAAACACACCGTTATAACAGCTGCCTGAAAAGGGCCGAAGGGGGGATGATTAAAAGACGAGACTGTGGAAAATCACTTTAACTGAGACAATCAGTGATGGCACCATGACTGTAAATAACCATGATATGTGCAGGGGAAAAAAATTAACGAGAGAAAAACCAGTGCTAATGACCTTATGAATCGATTTTAAATGAAGCTCAAATGTAGCGTGACTTTGTAATTTTATCTGGTTTAATTGAAAAGATACACCCTCTACATTTAGAACAGCGCTGTCAAATTCATTCGAGTCAAGGAGCCACATACTGTCCAATTTAAAGTGGTCGGTTCTCAGTATTTTATCCTCGACCCTTCCTGGAAAAAGCCCGCATGTTTGACACCCCTGCTCCAAAAGAACGAAAAAGACTCAAACTACGCTCAAAAACTCTCCCCTCAATATTATATGGCTGAAAACATGGAGACCAACTCATCGTGAGGACCTACATTCAGATCAACTTGGTTGATCTTGGGGAGAGGGTGAAACTTGGAGGAGCAACATGAGAGCAAACAGGGGGGGGGGGCTTTATGGTTTAAACATAATAAGTGACTGAGAAAATCTCACCCCGGTGGCAGAGGCTGTGGCCGCTCCCATGTAGTCGTCCTGGTGTTGTGGTCTACATAGTAGGTTCTCCCATGTGGATCTTTTCTCTGCTCCCACCTTAAAACCGCAACAATTCAAGATGGAAAAGGTGGATTTAGGTTTCATTCATCACAGTGTAATTGACTCCTGAAATCACTACGGAGCCTTTTTACCCTGGTGGTAGAGGATCTGAAGCTCCAGCGTTTGGGGTTTGCTGCCTGGGCTTGGCTCCATCTGTCGTGACGGCGGCACCGCTGCTCCCACTGCTCCCACTTCCTCCTCCTGAAGCGTTGGCTTCTCCCGGCACTGGCGAGGAAGTGGACGATGATGAGGATGTCGTGGTGGTTGTGGTGGTGGTGGTGGTGGTGGCGCCGGTGGCCCCCTGGCTTGGAGAGGTGAATGTGGAGGAAGAGGCCGCAGCAGTGGCAGCAGCGGTTGTGCCATCAGCAGGTTTAGCAGCTGAAGACGAGGCTGGAGAAGCTGTGGAAGTCGGTGCAGGTTGAGACGTGCTATTCGGTGCCGTGTCAGAGTCTGACGGGGCGGCAGCTTGCGTGCAGTCTTCGTTTTCATCTGCAGAGGGCAGCAGATCTCTTCTCGAAGCCATCGACTGCCTCGGAGCGGCATCACAGGACTCCCCATTGACTGCAGGCAGATTCGAAGGAGAATATAATGGTTCAGGCCGAAAATCTGCATTATCATACTTGTCGCCCCTTTTTAGTGATCCTGTGTCTGTAAATTTGTCGACACACACCTCAGTTTAAAGGTTCAGACGCATCCTGCAGTTATCAAGCAAATTTCCGGACAATACATCGACCAAACTTCGAGCAAGTTTACAGGCTGTAAAATTATTCCTTGCTGGAGGGGAAATGCTTTCTAAGTCTAAACACAAACTCAGCTAGAAATATTAATAGACATTTGTTTTCTTTCAAGCTAAAATTAAACCATAATAATACAGTGTGCATCTGAGAAGTCATGTGTCCGTGTAGGTTTTAGCCATCACCATAGAAACACACAAAGGCTTAGCTTACATAAAATTAAAACTCCTCCACTGGGGCCCCACAAACAAGCAAAATCACATTATTCCTCTTGGTTGCAGTAATTGAACACGTTTCGTTTCATTCAAGCAAACGGTGCAGGTTGTCCTATCGTAGAACTGTAATTTTAAGGTTAGGTATGCTCATCAAAGCATTATTATTCAGCAATCATCCACAGCTCAGTGTAGCTCGTCCTCCACACTGCGCTGCACTCGGCCGTCCTCTCCCTTCTGTCTCTCTCTCCAGGGGTTTTGGACAGAGGTGCTGACAGCAGCAGAGATTACTGGCCTCACTTAATGAGAATTAATCTACTGCTCTTTTCTGCCGTTTGGGAGCCGCATGGAGCATAAAGAACGTAAAGTTGAACGACCCAGCAAAGGCCACAAAATAAAGGGCTATTAGAATTATGCACACATGTATTTGAACCTTGTCTTACACATACTGGATGTATTCAAGTAAAGTCCCTGCTGAGACGCTGAATTAAGCACTTTACGCTTTCAGTGGAGGGAAAAAGGCAAATGAGGGAAAGGTCAGAAATGACACACAAAAATGAGAACACAGGGATTCAAACGCACCCATTCGGCTCTCCGTGTCACTGTCTGAGGGTTGGTGCACCGGGGTGGAGTTCGGGGTGGCGTCTCCGTTGACGACGTGACCAAGAGCAGGGCTGCAGGAACTGGAAGGCACCTGACCGTCCGCACCGCTGGAGGCTGAACAGGAACCCGATCTGGGGCCCAAGTCGGAACCATTCACTGTGCTTTAAGGGAGGAAAGAACACACCGGGAGTACAGAGGGTTGAATCCAACCTGAATCACAGCAGGAAGTCAGCTCCTTCTGCTCTGTGCACAAATTTCAGCGAAAAGTCTCTGACTTGTGACACTGAAACTATTGTTTTGTGGGGGTGAGAAAAGGACATAACAGTACAGACTGGTGATGTAATGAGCTCAGCTGAAGAGGCTCTTTTGTGAGGCAGCACAAGTCAGTCTTTGGTAAAAAATGAGTCCACACCAAGACCAAAGTCTGCTGCGAGGTCCAGGCTTTGCTAATGGCTGAGGCTGGTATCCGGTCTGCACTATGTAAACTTGTAAATGCTTGTAAGTGCTGATAAATGAATGTTGTTTTTACTACAGAGGATATCCGTGGCCATAAAGCTCATCCTATGCATAAAAAACAGCATGGCTGGCTGAATAAGTTGCTGCAGATACCGCTTTAGTCCTGAAATCTGACAAAAAAAGAACTCCACTCTGATAATACAAGAGCACACCATGTACTAACATTCAAGACAATAAAGCCACATTTATGTCTCCTAATATATACTGAAGAACAGGAGAGAGAGAGAGAGAGAGAGAGACAGAGAGAGAGAGAGAGAGAGACAGAGAGAGAGACAGAGACAGAGACGGAAAGAAAGAGAAAGAGAAAGAGACAGACAGAGAGACAGAAAGAATAAGAGATGAACTGAGGACCGCCACAAAAGACACCCAAATGTACAATACCAGTGATGTAAGACTGAAATGAAAGAGTCGAGAGACCACAAGAGACACATAAATCGAATGACGGGAGTCAGAGGCTTTCCCAAACACTGCATCAATGTTAAGCAACTCCTAACCTCCATTTGACCAACATTTATCTACTTCAAACACATGCTGGCAAAGAGGAGGAGGCCGACCTCAGGTTTTGAACAGCAAACAGTTCCGTCGCTGAAAAATACATCAACGATAAATACACAGATCAGCTGTGACATTAGGTCAGTCACAGTGATTTAACTCTTTGCGCTCAGAGGTGGAAGGTTGGTGTTGGTTTAATGCGGGTGGACTTTGGGAACCTGAGGTGACTGGGCTGCATCAGTGCTTCTGGTCTGGTATTGATCGCGAGAAACAAAAGGAGACTCTCTGCAGAAAACTGGTGATGTGACACACTTGTGCCAACCAGTCACAGCTTATCGAAATCTGTGTGTTAGCTTGGACCTGACTCGGCAGTTTTTGAGGACGTTTGCTTATGTCAGAAGAACTGACAGTCAGATCTAATGAAAACAGTACAGAAAGTAAGAATTTTCCCAAGACAAAATATTCTTCGGGTTTGTTTGGTCATGAAGATTCAGGGCCATAAACAATATGATAGTAAATCTAAACCAGCTTATTGTGCACTTCATTTTCTTTGTGGTGCAGCATTTTGGTAACAGTGTTTTGATAACTTCCAGCTTTTGTTTTCCCTCTCTCATTGAGGTTACAAGGTGTCAGAGAATCTCTTTAGTACTTTAGGAAGAACACGCGGTTCTCCCTTTGAAGTTGGACTTTGTTTCAACAAAATATGTCTTCTTCTGATCATCTTGGTATGATAAACTCTCCTGAACACAAGCTCATGGGTTCATGATTTTGGTAAGACAAACATCAGGCCAAAAATACCGTCCGGCTGGATTTATTTCGCCTCTATCTAAGTGCGTGTACATTTGCGGAACTCCCAGGGAGATTGAACAGTGGGTTTTTTTTGTTTTGTTTTGTTTTTTTTAAATACCCTCGTTTTTATCTTGCAGTCCCTTCAGCAACTGCAATGCAGGGAGAAACCAGCCAACCCTCCCTCCCCGACAACCTCCCATCTGGTGCGATGAGCAGACGCGATTCTTTTGTGGTTTTCCAATAAAAACCATCCTGTGAGTCTCCCTGAAGGACGCTTTTACAGCGTGACGTACGAGACTTCAAACGGTCGTCAGCGCTACAGTTAAAATCATTAGAGGGGACAGTCGGAACCCAGACGACGCAAGACGCAGGCAGACAGGAGACAGACCCTGCCGAGCGAACACACGATAGAATGCGAGCACCAACAGTAATGTAAAATATGCCTTTGTGTATTCCCATACTGACTTACTGGCACTTATCGGTCTGTTAACATTCTTTCACATGAGGATAAACATACTCCTTGGTTTGAAATAGGACGACGGACTAGGCCAACAACCATTTTAGGGAAACAAAAGTGGGCTCCGTAATAAAATATATGTAGAGGAAAACTGAAAACTCAACGCTTTGTTTGGTTTGTTTACCTGTTGGCAGCCCTGGAGGAAGAGGAAGAGGAGTCTCCATTTTCATGGATTGCATCACCGTTCTGCTGGACTTCTGGAGGAGAGAGTAGAAAATGTAAAGAAGGCTCCATCAAGTAAATATGTTAGATGACTACAAATAAGTAGAGTGTCGGTAAAAAACTTTCGGATGTGTAAAACAACGAGCTCAATCTTCCTCACCTCTCTTGTAATTCGGGAGCTCACTGGTGCCATTCGCTGCGTTGCCGTTGGTAAGCGGGGCCAGTTCCTCCTGGTCAGCGACGGTCAGTCCGTCCAGATACACCGTCAGCTCCCCCACGGGCACCAGAACCCCCTTCTGCTCCGCACTCAGCTTCAGCACTTCCTTCACATTCTCCACTGCAGAGGAGGGAAGGTGCGGAGAGGAAGCGCTGATAAATGAAGTGACATCCACCACCAGTGCATTACGCTAGACTTTCAGAGAAAGAATCGGGGTGTTATTTTGCCAAAAGTCAGCAAACATCCAGGGTGCACGGTGCAGACACGTGCGAGTGCACCAGCTGAAAACGAACAAAGCATTTGCCACCTCAAGCGCCCTAAATACGATGGTCGTGTGCGTCCGAAGGACCTTACATTTGCGGTCATGCTGCTCCAAGGCTTGAACGAGGTCCAGCGTTGCTTTGCCCAGCAGGGCATCTGCTTTCAGGGTGTGGTGACTCCATACTTTGAAGTCTACCTGTGTGTGTGGTGTTACATTCCTGCAGAAAAAACAACACAGACACAAAAAAAGGGAAATTTCACAGCTGAAAAAAAAAAACTCATTATGAATCACAAAAACAGGGCCAGACCTTCAAACAGCAAATTGCTTTGTGTAGTTTACATTCGTCCACTCTATTATTTTAACATCAAATAATAAAAGAGCAGGAATCCAAACATTAAAGAAAAACAGAGCGAATATATAAAACAAATTGTTTTGTGGTCCTGTTTATTGCTCAATTTCACACTCACTGGTTCCAACAGTTTCTTAGCACATATCTGGCTCTTGAGTGTGAAATCTCCAATTCAACAAATGTTTAGAGAGCACGGGTAGATGAACTTTAAATGTCGAGTGCAAAGAGGAAAAATAAATGATCTTGCATTGTGTACACAAGACCATCGTTCATAGATTCTTCCTTTCAGCAGACACTTCTCTCAGGAGAGAGAGAAAGCAACGATCAGGAAAAAAGGCCATTATTTAAATGCTCCTCATTCTTGCACTTTCGCTATTTTCCGACATGTGCTCCCCCTCGAAACAATCTCTCAAGAGAAACTCGTCCTTGCTGCAGGCCGAGTGACTGCTGCACTCGGCTCACTTAAAGCCACCTTCTCTTGTGTGCTTTCTTTCTCCGTCTATGCTCAAAAAGAACACGACACAGCGCTGTCACTGCATTTGTCGAGGAGCATTATCAGCATGAACAGGAACATCCTGGATTACAGCCGGTGCGCCGTGCGGCGGACTCGGCACGGCTTGCGAAACAACCGTGGAGCACAGACGAGATCGGAAACACAGCAGCACTCTGTCATGTCAGCGATAATTAGCCAATCAGGACAATTAGGATTTGCAATGACATGTTTCTGGCATTCAGGGGAGCTGTTAGGAAGCCAGACAGCTGGAGAGGCCTGCCATGTTCGGGTTGTTGGCTCCATTACTCGCTGCATTGGTACAAAGAGCTCTGTATGTTGTCAAACAGATTTTCCTCTTGTTCGATTAATTATCAGATGAGCCACCTGAGGGGTCTGCAGTCATCATAGCGATCGTTTCTAATTTTGTAAATTCACATGTTTCAACAGCCCTATTTTAATGATGTCAGACACGATTCAACACATTCAGTGGGCTAAAGTTCTGACACCAAAGCACACTTGGAGGAACGGAGAAGGAACACAACTGTTGCCTCTGTTTCTCTCCCCCACCAGTAATTTATGCGAGTGCGGGTCATCAGAGAGCGAATGTTTCATTGATCATTCCGGTAAGCGAGAAGTGTGGGAAGACAGATGTTTGTGGTGGGCTCCAATCAGGTAGTCATCACTTTGTCTTACTGAGTCTTTTCCTGCAACTCTGAGCTTGAGCAAGCTGGGACTGTGTGATTTGTGTATTATACAGAAAAAGAGAACAATGGCAATGAGGGTGAGAGACGGAAACATCTGTTAAATTACTTGAGATAGAGTGTGTGTATGCGTGTGTGAGTGGGGAGGGGCATTCATATCTCAAGCCCCATTTATCCACAAATTGTGCAAATTTGCAGAGAAGCCCAATCGGTCATCTTTTGACATTCGCAGTGTAACAACAAAATCAGGGAATGCAGCAAAATGCCACCTGTATTCATGTGCAGTTGTTTCTAACATTACAAGACGTGACTTACCAAAGCCTGCAAGTGTAAATTTAGGGTAAATAAAAACTGATGCAATAGACTAGCTGAAAGGAATGCCTAGGGTGGAGGTGAGGACAGACACATTCCCAGGTCTTTATAGCTCGGCACACGTAGAAGTATTCACACACCAAATATATCCAGCATCCTTCGACACCCACACGCACAGAGCTGCAGATGCGCAGAGGAAGTACAATGTCACTACTTACAGGGTGAGCCTCTCGTCCCATTTAGGATTGGAGGAGCTGTGAGATTTCGCTGTGCGCCGCGACTCTCCTTCTGCTGTCACCTCCACATAGATGGCGGTCCCAAACAGGCTCTTCTTCCTCTTGAGTTTGGCACAGGAAACTGATGGGAGAGAGGGGGGGGGGGGCGCACATTGTTACTGCTGACACATTCTACGCCGCGAGAATCAATACATATGCACACTGAAGAATGTGAATACTCATCTGAGGAGAGGGTGACAGAGTTTAGCCTTCTGTGATTCAACTCACCAATGGCATGGAGCTGAGACGTTCCTCTGTGATTATGGCTGGTCTCTGCTCTTGACGAGGCCGTGGCCATGTCATACACCACAATGGAAACCTTCAAACACACGCACACGCAGACCAATCAAGTGACGCTCAGTATCTCAAGTAAATTCACCATGTTTTTGCACGAGGACATATTTGTCGAGTTCACTGATGGCTCCATGCTCGCTGTTGCTCTAACTCTGTGTTGCTCTGTCCATAGTGCACCCGCCATTAGAAAGGAATAACTCAGCCCCCGCAACTCTTATTAAAGCAGGTACAGAAGGATGGATGGATATGTGGAGGTGTACTGTTAGAATAAGATTTCCTCAACGACTTCCTTGAATTTTATAGTGCAGCTCTTTAAGTGTAAATCAGGCCTGAGCCAGATTTATTTTGCGCCAATCTGATTTAACTCAAAAGCCAAAAGGTTGAAAAGTACAATGTTACATCACTATGTGAGAAAGGTATAAAAAAATCTCGTATTTACAATTGGTGTGTGCTGCTAGGCCCTCTGGTTCAGCCCACTCCGTGTCCCATGGCTCCTCTGAAACAGAAAAATACAATATTAGAACAAGACCCAACAGAGCTGCTAAGAACTGAGGTTGTTCAAAAGCCAACCTCTGACCTGAATAACATCCAGAGACTATACGTTGGATGTGTGAGACTTGAGATGCTCATTTTAAGAAACAAGAAATAGATGTTTCTGCTTTGTCAATCCTGGTGACTATCAGCTGTAATTAGAGATGGATTTTCATTTGATAAATGAATACCTAAACATCTGCTGACTTCTTCCCTCACAGCTTTAAAGTCATGTTTTCCTTTTGGTGGATTTGCGTGCAGTGAAAACATTTTGCAGTGTCACTACTGTAAAGGTCAGCCTCACATGCGTGTGCATGACTCCCGCTTAGCTCCAGTGTAAACATGTCACAACAAATCTGTAGTTCTTGCTTCAAACTCGGGACCCCCCCCCTGTTGGATGCACCACTTCCTGGGTCTGCTTCGACCGGTTGGGTACACATGAGAGTTTTGCAATGTGAGGGCACCACGATGTCGAATATACAGTTCATGGTCAGGCGGCTTTGTTTTTACTTCACAGCCAGTGATTCAGGTAAGAGGCTCAAACTGAACCTGCGTCAAACCTGACTGATCACTAACAGCACTGTGGAATGTGATTCTTTGGAGATCAAGTTTGGAGTTAAACGAAGCAAAACTTTACACTGCAAAAAGATGCTTTTCAGATCACAGGGCTGAATATACCCAGGAGTGTTACAACCTTTTTTCCTCCCTCTTGCAATGAAACAACCTCTAAAGTTCAACCTGATTATAGTAATCACCTAATGTTAAAAATACAAACTGAAGTGTTACTGCATTACAACATGATAAACATTTCCTGAACTTCTGAACTCGATCAGCCAACATTCGTTAATACTTCAGTGGATCTGTCCTTTACTGCCACAAGGATAGAGACAAAAAAAGAAGTCATTCTATGAGCAGATGATCAGGCGTGCTAGCTGAGCCTGATTCACCAGGGCACAACAACACACCCATGAACTGTTCTACAGTTGAAGAAGACAACAGGCAGCACACCTTGTGTTTACTGATCATGTACAAAGGATCTCATTTAAACTAACAGTTTTCTGCTCGGGCTGCACAGCATCAGGGTCACACACAGGCTGCGCGATCGCAGGGACCCCACGTCTGCGCAAGCAGCTTTTAAGCAGCTTAGGAAGAACCCAATTAAAAAGACAAGGACTGTTTGCGCCTCAACTGACTGATCAGTGCGCATGCTGCAAGGGCAGAGACAAAAGACGATATGTGGGAGAAGGCCGGTGCCAGGAAATCCCTTCATATCGACTTACATGTATTGTTTAACCTGCAACTAAAAAGTTACTTTTTAGAGAATACTCAGGGGGTTACTTGTGATGCAGGAGTCATATTTTCTCTCAGAAAAATGATTAGAATAATACAACTTGACAAGTGAATGATGAAAACCGTTACATGCCAGGAAGAAGGCTGTCCCCCTCGGACCCTCAACCACCGCTCATGTGGACTGAGGCACAGAGGAGTAAATACGCATGTGAAAATATATCCAGCACATGACGTACATGTGTTTTTGCTCCTTCATGATCACACCTGATTGCACTTATTCATGTAAAGTTGTATCAGCTTTTATGGTGCGAAAGGGAGCTGAAAAAAATGGTTGTTTTGTAATGAGAAGTTGTACGGCAGAAAAAATTCATTCTAATCAGAAATTATCCTTTTTTGTTAAACTGTTTTAGAAAAAATTGACTGAAAAAAAGAACTTTTACTTTCTTTTTATCCCCCCCCCCCCCAAAAAAACCCCATAAATTTCCATTTTCCAGGACTTGGGGCGCATGGGGTGTCTTGTGTTACACAAATAGGTTTTTAAAGTAAAACTAAGTTCTGAACTAAAGCTGTTTCACATAAAAGCCCTATACAAATGTCACTCCAATACAGCACCAAAGCCATCGACTGATTCACAAAGAAAAAGAGTTGCCAGGAGCATGATTCTGAATTTTTGCAATTGTCTTTTCAAACCTTGAAGTTCGAGCTAAAAATCATGCTTTTGGGAATCCCCTGAACAGCAGTATTAAAAAAGAAGCGTCTCAGTGGTTGGCAGTTGCCTCCAACAATAAGGATCCAATCCACTCTTGGCAAAGAGCTTTGTGAGATTCTTACGCTCTGCCTGTGTCGGTCTGAATTTCCTTCAGAGGACTTCAGCATGTTCCCACAATCCACATAGAAGCCGAGCGTAGTGCGGAGACACGACATCCTAATCCATCTCTGACAGAAATATCAAGTATGTGCTGTCACTACTAACAATCTTTTGTTTTTAATCGCTATTCCTGACATGTTATAGGATTCCTAATATACACACTGAGGTAAAAAAAAGCTATCTGGAGTTGATAGAGCTGGGTGTAAATCCTCCAAAATAAAAATGACAGCCCTTCAACAGAGGCACTTTTTAAGAGGAGTGTGTAATTGTAGCCCTCATAATAGAGATGGGAGACTATGTTAGTTATTGCTAAAGACAGCCATAAAAACATGAATTTCACTCCAGTGATGTGTGTTCTTGTCTGATAATGCATGGCTGCTGGCTATGTGAATGAGATGAACCTCCTCCTATGAAATGCCTCGTGAGACCAAACCAGCACTTCACAGAGGTTGATAAATGACTTGACAAATTGATGTAAGACTTCTGGACTCTTAGCCACTGTCAGCACACAAGTCATCCGCAACTCTCGGCAAAACCTGGTGTCCATTAAGCCACCCAGAGAAATGGACGGCCACATAAAGCCTCCGTCAGGAGAGAGGAAAAGTCAACAGCTCTCTGCAAAGGAGCATCAAATGTTCTACAACTGTTTTCTCCTTCATTCTTCACTCGCAGCTCTTGGGTGCCATTTACACTGCATGTGGTCTGAAGCTAATTCCAAGAACAGGCCAGGCTTTCCCATTTCCTGAATGGGCATGTTTATGATCGCTTTAAATCAGTCTGAAGCTAGGCTACTGATTGATTACTGCAAGTGGAAAGGACAAATTCTATTACTGATGTGTGTTCCATTTCTCTAATCCTGAGCCAGACTGCATCATTCCAATCATCATTCAAACAGTCAGCTAACGAATCAAAAATTGTCATCCCCCCCCCCCCCCATACTCCTGACAAACAACACTAGTGTGTGTTTGCTGCAACTAAGCAAAACTTTCTTTGCTGGTAAATCTGCAGTGATCTGTGGTTTCTCCTAAAGAGGACAAGTCCGCAAAATAATGTCTGCACATTGTTAAGATAATAAAACTCCAATAATGAAAAGGTGTCTACGCTGTAGAAATCTTCAAATATGTTTGAAATTAGGATCAAACACAATCATATTTTGGATTTCACAAAGATCCCTAGGTCAGGGTAACCTGACTGTGGTTTTTCAGTTCAATATATATATTTTTTTACTACTCCTTAAAACTTTGTTAAATAATTTCAGTAGGTGTGGAAGTACTTTGTGAACATTCTGAACTCCTTGCAACAATACTACGATATTAATAATAACTGATCATTTTGGTGACAATAACAGTGATAATATATTTGCAGAATGTTACATCAGAGTAACACACTGCAGCTCACGAGAAACGATTTGCTGATTTAGACCAAAAGTGAACCACAAAAGAATCTTTCACACACTTGTTCACGGCTTGGAGAATAAACGTTAGGTGGGGTCACCATGCCCAGGTGCGAGTAGGCAACACAAGTGTTTTCAACTGCAGCGGGCTGAGTCAAGTTTAACCTTGTATTTGATTCAGTTTTCTCTGCGCTACTCTGTGACTGGTTGATTTGCTCCACTGTGTACCTCAGCCTGCAGAATTGAAAGGCACCAGTGTTGGTGTAGGGGCTGATTTGCTTACAAAACAGCTACCAGCCTGCTTAGCACGAGACAATGCACTCCATACTTTGCGGAGCATGTCCATCTGTGTGCCTGCTGAATGGTGAAGTTGCATTTGGGAGGACTGACTGACAGACCTTACACATTCAAGGACGATTAGGCTACAGCCACTGTTTCAGCGACTATCTGGTTGAGCGGGGACACACCTGGAGAGACAGGCTGTCACTCGGGGTGTTCACTCTTAAACACCTCACTGACACACTGTCCGAAAACATTCACAGCAAACTGGACAAAAAAAACTACTTTTCATTATCAACTGCTGTGAAGGAGCGTGCTTTCAGACCTGTTTCAAGGCAGTGACTGCTTATTTATTCTCAATGGATATGAGAATATTTGAAGTAAACAATACCTCGTAATTCTGCTGTAAAGAAAGCAAGCTGGGTTAAAAAAAAAAATCATCATTATCCTCCAAATTTGTTTAAGATTTACTTGCAATCATTAGAACAGCATTGGGGAGCTATTGTTTACTTCTCACAACCTAAGTATATGTTAGAAAGGCACACGTTTCTCATAGTTGTAGCTCCTGCTTTACTCATTCCTTCTTTTTCTCCAAAGGTCAAAGCGTGTTTGCAGCAGAAAGGGAGAGAGCACAAACAAACGCATTTTAAGCAAGCAGGGCACACTTCCTGGAAGACGTTCCCTCCTGATAAGACACCAATATGTGCAGCATGTGAAAGCCTGAGCTGCCAGGACCTTATTCACAGTCAGACACATGCTAATTATCCTCGAATACAATAGTAGAGAGAGTGTACAGTCATGCATGAATACTTCTCTTTGGGACCAAGCAAAGAAAGAAATAGAGGCCAGCGAGGCCTCACCTGCACTGATCGGACTTTTATCATCAAGTATTTGTCCAAGTTAACAAAGCACACAAACATGGCCCTTCTCTGGCCCATGTACACATAACCAATGATATGGATGAGTGTAAGCAGTTCTTGTTGTGTAACACACAGTCTCCACAAATGTTAATATGATCATGGGCATGATACGAAAAGGGCGAATCACTATTGCTATGTGGTTATACACAGCGGTTTCAGGTCTGTGTTTACCTACTCGGTTAAACTGTGATGCATTCAGGGAAGAGCAAATGTCAGCACCTGTGCAAGTTGACAGGTAAACACGAGTCTGGATTGGTGCACAATTTCCAAAGTTCACCGAGCAACAACGTGACAGGAAAGAACTGACCACACCAAAGCTATCTCAACCTCGTAAAGACGTGAAATACTGATCATAACGCAAAATCCGCGATCAGCAAAGAACAGCAGCTAACTTTGGATATTCTCCTGACATGCTAACATTAGATCCCACGGGGTAACTTTGTAGATAAGCCGCCGTCCTTCCAATAACAAAAACGTCCAAAATCCGCCCTGAAGTGCGCAAGTCTCAAGAAGATTTGCACCACAAGTAAACACCCGGGGAGAGTCTGTCAGAACCAGCTGGTTACCATGCAGCTATGAGCTGCTACTAGTCTGCAACGAAGGCTAAGCTCGGGTAGCTAGCCATCGCTAAGCTACGAAGCTAGTAGCAAGAAAAATCACCATTTTAGTGACATTTACGTGACTATTCAGCTCTTCACACGCTGAATAGCTTTCCTGCTTTACTTATTTTACCTAACTGGCTAAACAGTGGTGATAGCTTTTTCAAAAATGCAACACTTAAATGCTTGTTTGGTGTTTGCAGTGACGCTTGTGCAGACATATTAGCACGCTAGCCACACAAAGTTAGCCAACTTAATGCTTATCCGACTGCTGCCAGCTAGCCGGCTTGCTAAGTAACTTACTTAGCTTGGCTAATTGTCCGCCATCACGGGGCTAGTCAAACAGTTTTCTTGAGCGTGGAGCGGAGACTTGTCAAGAAATCATTTTTCTCGCCGTCGGAGAGGGTCTTCAGGGACAGTTGGGGGTCTCGTAAGCAGCGGCGTTTCGTTACCTGTTCTGCCGTCCCGCTCCCTGCTCACTGTCTGAGTCTCCGCGGCTCTCTAACGTTGCGGTTGTCGGTGAAATGCCCAGCCGCACAGGCCCCAGCGGTCCGCTACGGTTCTCTTGCCATCTCTGTGCAGAAGCCTCCGACTCGCGAAAACACTCGGGCGACAGGCGCGCCACCCCAAATATTGCTGTGTAATAACACGGGACGCGAAGGGGTTAGCGCACAGACTCAGCTGCTGCTCAGCTGCACAGCCGAGCAGTCTGCTGCACAGGCAGAGGGAGCAGGCAGCCTTCCTCCGCACTGTCAGCCTGTAACCGAGCAACTCTCAGCATCACGGCCGATGTTTTATATTCCAGATATGAAGCGCACACTTGAGTTATCTCAGAGGCATTGTGGCAATAAGAATTAAGATAGAAATAATTAAAGTAAGAAATAGGAAAGGAACAGGGATGAAAAATAAACTTTAATTTTAGAGCACCTAAAAAAAGTGAAAGTCGCATCACAAAATTGAAATAAAAATCGAAATAAACTTTTTGCAAATTCAAAGCAAAATACACAAAATAATTCAATTAAAAATAGACTGTTAAAAATTATTTCAAAAGAACTCGAGTTGTTTAGTAGTCAGAAAAATCAGGTAAGATACACTTTTGCTTATTAATATGTAAATTCAAACATGTTTCACTATGTAAATTGACCATTAGTTGGTTTTAATTTTTGATGTAATGACTGATGAATTACTGCAGCAGTCGTGCCTTCACTTGATTATCTTATCAGACTAAAAGTCTGTCTTCCCTAAAAAAAATTATGATCTATTTGTCTGTGAAAGTTTGTTTCCCTGGAAATCAGAACACAGAGGTCCTCAGGAAAAACAACAAAAGGTCACAAGATGCTCCCAAAAAAGAAGAAAAAAAACACAAAAATACAAATGCTCTTTATTAACCACATTGTGTCTTCATAATGTGACCTGATCTAACCGGCTTTGGGTTTATTATAAAATATACTGGACCCCCAGAGGCAGAAGGGAAATCAGTTTTGAGTTTAACTGCTCGCAGCTCTCTCTCGCTCTCTCTCTCTGGGTCGGAGGATATCGATCCAGCAATAAAAATTCAAGAAATACTCACAAGTACGCTGCTATCTCACACACATATATATATAAAAAAATGACTCCTCACAGAGAGCCATTCAGACTCCAGCTGCTGTGGTGTGTTTCATCCACAGGCGCTGTCTGCTTTATTCACTCCCTGCTGCTCGGGAAGGCATGTCGGCTCACGATCCTTGACGACAGCCAAAGACATCCGTGAATAAAACCTGAAATTAACCTTGCTTGTTTTTTTCTTTTTGTCTCTCAACAGCATCCGCCGGGCCAAAGTGACGCACCCAAGGCCTAATTTTTTTTCAAAGCAGACATGCTCCAGCTCCAACCTCAATGTTTATCCTTTCGTCTGGGAAACAGAAGAGCCAAAACACAATGAAAAACACGCTGAACATTTTCATCCAAAATAAAGGTCATGTAAAAAAAATCCACCATAAATACAACTTTTTAGGTGTTTAATTTTTTTATTCTTACTATTTCTCAATCAATGAGAAAAAAAACACAATAAAAGAAAGACATCAGCAGAAATGCAATCCTCACACAGACTGCTACAACCCACAAGGAGACGCAGAAACATCTTAGAGGTGAGGAAACAAAACCCCAACAATCAGTCAAGTTTCAAGGTCTGAACAAAGTGTTGCCTGAGGGCAGCTCGCTGTTCATCCCAACTAAAAGACGCAATCGTTGAACATTTTTTTTAAAAAGGGAACCTCAGAACAGGGCCGGCCTGATTCCGCAGACGAGTGTTATGGGGTAAATATTCCCTCTCGTCTCCGTGGGCGACCGTCCAACCGTGTGGCGCAGAGAACAATGACGGCGATGCAATGCCACACCGCTGATCCCGTTTAATGTGCTGTGTGGAGCTGGGTTTTAATGGGAGGGTTTAATAATCGGAGATGTCACCGAGAAATGACGCAGACAAAGTCGATCACACAGAAGATTTATTGCCGTGAAAGCAGACAGTTGCTCATTTTGTACACAAAGCGTAATTACTATTTTCATATTCAGGTACAGGTTTGATCCTCAAGTCACATTATGTGAAACAAACTCAAGTATAAAAATAGGGGACGGGGGACCGGGGGGGGGGGGGGCAGACAACTCGCATTGTGTGCCACCACAGCGTCACAGTTGGACTCGGATCCAAATCAATGCGAGCGAAGCGAAAACACACCGAGACCCAAAACGGGAAGAAACAACACGTGAAGACGAAAATCGTGGAATGACAAAGACACGGCTGTGACTCAGTTGCATCGATCAGGTATCAGTTTGCTCGACGGGCCAGTCACAAGGTTTGATGGCTTCGACAGTCAAACGTGATTAACTCCGAGGCTTGCTGGTTCCTGCAGCAGCCTCTCACACACGTTGAAGGATTTATTTATGTTTTCGTGCTTGTACGACTCAATCCGCCCCGGTGTTTCTCAGTTACGGGGTGTGATGTGCCAGGGCAGACCTTTGATACCTAATTGCAGGAAATTACAGCTTCACAGTCTCCAAGGCTCATCTTCCCGGTCATTGCGCTTGTAAATGCAGAGCTGTCTGGGTCAGAGGTCACCCTGTACCTGATGTGTGGTGGATGAAGGCTGGATAAACACAAGCTCACAGATCACAGGAGTTCTGTGTGGTTGGTGTGGTTTTAATTGTGTTTGGATTTTTCTTTTTTCCATGGATAATATTTGAAGTGCACACACACACACACACACACACACACACACACACACACACACACACACACACACACACACACACACACAC
>JASSRZ010000002.1:13016893-13027316 GCA_032164315.1 Malacoctenus gilli | reverse complement strand
TGTGTGTGTGTGTGTGTGTGTGTGTGTGTGTGTGTGTGTGTGTGAGTGTGTGTGTGTGTGTGTGTGTGAGAACGACAGAGTGGGTGTGACCAATTAGGGCAAATGGTGTGCGGAGCTGCAAAGAGTGGGGTATGAACGGTCACGCAACCTTGCATGGTATAGGATTATAGGTCTTGATGCACACACACATGCACGCACACACACACACACACACACTGGGCCTCACAGATACAGCTGTCAACAAGCATCAAACACTTTGCTTACTCTACAGTTGCCTTAAGCAGTCACTCCTTCCTCTTGATTGGATGTGCTCTTTTCATTGTTCCTCCTGCTTTTATTCGTCTCTTTTTCTCACCTCCACTCCGTCACTCTGTCTCTCCCTCCGCCTTCAACCTTCTCCCCTTTGTCACCTCTCACCTCACCCCCCCCCCTCCCTTCCTGTACTTAACGAGTGTCATGCTGATGGCGTGATGGGAGCTCGCGTGCATTAACGAATATTAAACATTTACCGTTGGCCTCATCCCCTCTTTCCTCCCCCCCCCTCCCCTCCGCCTCCTCCTCCTCTTGCCCATTGTCACAGCATCAAACTGCAGGGAGACCTAAACAAAGTCTTCCTTCGGGGACATGTGAGAAAATGATCTCACGCCGTTTCACATGAGATACTTGTTACTCCGAGTGTGCTCGGTGCGACGGAGTCGCAACAGGACGCTGCTCCTCCTTTGTTGGGCGCGTTTGTGACCGCGGACTCTGAGGTGTGTTTATTCCATTCAAAATTGAACACATTCGGTCTGAGTGCATCTTGGGGGTGGAAAAACACAGCAGGCGTTCGTCTGCTTCCTGCTGTCAAACAGTTACGAGCGCGCTTCCTTCGGAGAGAACAACAAAAGTTCCCGCCGAGAGTCGTTTGGCTCCCGGCCCGAGGATCAAGTCTGTCACGTTCCGGTTGTTTTTTTTTTTAACTGTTTCACTTTTGTCTCCTTGCCTCTTGCCAACCACAAAGTCACAAAGCTTATCAATTACCTGGCAGCTCAAACTGACCTGGAACGACCGTCCTGCAGTCTGACGTGGCAACGGCGCGCAAACAAAGAGCGCCAACGGCCGCGGACGGCGTTTCCTCTCTGGTCTGCAGCTGGACGGAAGAAGTCGGCTCCTGATTTAATTGCACGTTAAATTACGGGGGGAAGCGAACGACTCACCTGCGCAACCGTCAGTCTTTATGGGGAATAAAGAAACACACCAGCACTGACTCATACACACACACACACACACACACGGTCGGCATCGCTTGTTCCATAGCGACACGGGTAAACAACGGCTTTTTCTGAAGTAAATTATATTTGGAGGGAATCAAAGTAACAAAAAAAAGAGAACAGTGACTCGTGAGCGAGGACTGTGTTCACATCTGTGTACAGAACACATCAGTTTGATTCATTTCAACTATTTTCTCGACCACATAACGACGGCCCGTCTCAGTTCTCGTGGACGGTATTGATTCTTGAGGGCCGAGGCCTCCCCAGCTGTGCCAGGCGAGTGCCATTAACCGGCCGGTGGCACAGACTCCCGGCACCTCACGGGACCCTCCAGGACCACCGTCTGACCACAGCTTTTAGGGTACATCTTCCTCCTCTCGTCCCCCTCGCCACTATTTTTTTTTCTTTTTTGGTATTTTGTGGCTTCTACCTTACCTTGGGGGACGACGGCGACGCCCCCCCCCCCGTCCCCGGTCCCAGACGGCGGCGGGAGACGAGCGTTACGTTCTTCGGATCGTGTGAAGGGGCTGTCATGCCAACTTTGCCGCACATTAATCATACAGGGGAATGTGGCAAGAGATACCGCGTATCCCGTTCTCGTGCGCATCCATTATTCAGTGGGACACAAATCTGAAGGATGAAATCGCGTTCGGTATATGTGAAAAATTCAGAAGCGACTAAAGAGACATGGATGTTAACTGAACAATAGATCCCAGGCAGCTCTCACTCCGTTTGAGAGGAGAGGGGATCACAGTCGAGTTAGTGGGGACCACGCGGGGCTCCGGAGTTTAGATCATTCTGGATTCGCTCTGACATATATTCAGCCCGCATTTAGCCATGTAGGCCGATTCCCCCCCCAAGACAGCGAGGGGCTTTAATTTTTCAGAATAAAAGTCTGTACGTCGCACTTCAGGATCAAAGCAATTCTGGGTGGCGACGTTGGAGTTCTGTAGGATCGGCGCAGTTTGGAGACTGTTTGTGTCCAGACCTGTTGAAGCTCTTTCGGGGGTTTTATTGTGCAACTAAAGGATGAAGGAAACTGGCAGAGTGAGAACTTTAGAGTTAATCGTGTGAGCTTTCACTTGCAAAGTTTGAAAGGTCCCCAGCAAACGACACCCTGCGGCAGTTCTTTCGGGATTATTCCAGCGTCCAAGGACAACACTTCAGCCAGGGTTTCCATAAAAAGAAAGATCTTTTAATAGATAAGTCCCATTTGCAAAAAAAACCCAACAAAAACATGTAGAAACATTGGAAGACACTGCAAATATACACTGTGTTCGCTACCTTGCAGCTACCTCCTCCATCAAACAAGTACGACAGTCATCTGTAAAGTTATCAAAAAGATAGCAGGAAGAGAAACAAAAAAAAAGCCATTTTTTTATTTACGTTAGTAAAACAGAAAAGCCTTCAAAACTTTTTTTTTTTAAATTATACACTTTTGCCTCTTACAATAAATACGAATCATCAAACATTTATTGAAATGAACAGAGAGAGAGAGAGGGAGAGAGAGAGAGAGAGAGAGAGAGAGAGAGAGAGAGAGAAAATAAAGACAAATCCAAAACAGTGACACCATGTACAGTTGTGCGTGTCGACTCGAAAAAACAAAACAAAACAACCTGTCTGGGTAGGCTGGACTTCCACTGAACTACTCCCAGTAGTGCAATTTAGAAACTACCACAGTAGCTTCACAGAACTGAGCCTCACATGAAATCAATTTGGTGCTTTTTTTTGTTTGTTTGTTTTGTTTTTTTTAAACAAGTTTTTCTATTCATTCTGTGCAAAAAAAGTACTGATGTGAAGACAAGGTCTGATGCTTTTTTGGGGGGGGGGGGGAGGGGGGGGGGGTGTATATTCATTTGAGAAGGAAATGTGTCGTGTCCGCAGCGAGACGTGAGGCCGTACTGAGCTGAAATGCTGATCGCGTCGTAAAACACTAATCTAAACTGTACAATATTCGCTTTGACAATAAAAAAAAACAAAAACAAAAACAGGACACGGTAGAGTCGGTATGCCCGACAGAAGTTTGAAGACTTTAAATGACGAAAGTATCGTGCACGCTGAATAGAGAGTCGATTCGGGACTTTTAAAAAAAAGCTTCCCGTTAAACTAACAAAAAACGCTCGAGCCTGGAAAACGGGAGCACGGCGCATTCCTAAACGAAGTCCCAAGGTCCTAAGCGGCAGCTCTGTGGTGGGCGGAGCTTTGTCGTGTCGACTGATTGGCTTCAAATGTCGGTAACCAAAGTTTTTTTTTTTTTTTAAGAAAAACTCTTCCAAACTTCACGCGATTCACAACTCCCTCGGCCGGCCCTGATGCCTTGCTCGTCAACGGGTTCTATGGTTGTCGGTTCGCTTCCCTCTTCCCTCTTTGTGGCGGTTCCGCCTCGGCCGCTGCTGATTGAGGCCGTTTGTTTTTTCTCGCGTCGTAAAAACGCGTCCCTGAAAACTTCCGCCGCTGCCAAGAAACTTTGCATGTTTTGGTCAAATAAACGCAACTGACGCACATTTTATAGTGACTCTCGACGACGTTTTAAAGAGAAGAACATTTTCTCGTGGCGAGTTTAATGGCGCCGCGGCCGACGCGCTGCGTTGGAAGCCCCGATCGCACCGAGGGCACGAACGCGAAGCGCGAAGTCGCGGAAAGAACACGGATTTTGTCCTCGGAGCGCCCTTTCGAACGCGTGAACTTGGGAGTGTCGCGAACGTCGTGTCTCGCCACGAAC
The DNA here is from genome assembly GCA_032164315.1 of Malacoctenus gilli. Taxonomy (NCBI): domain Eukaryota; kingdom Metazoa; phylum Chordata; class Actinopteri; order Blenniiformes; family Labrisomidae; genus Malacoctenus; species Malacoctenus gilli. Next base: position 13,023,344 of record JASSRZ010000002.1, on the reverse strand, counting down.
TCGTTTCGTTTTTGTCGTTCCTGACCACAATGAACATTAAGTCTCAAGTTTTCTGCGAGTTTGTTCAGCGCATCGCTCCAAAACCGGCAGTTTCTTTCACTTCCGTCGACTGAAGAGGCGTTCTCCAGTTAAAGCATTAAAAAATGCGACACCACCAGGTCTCCTCTGAGGTGTTCCTACGCTGGCTCCCATCCTCAGCCCTCTCACGTGATTGTGCCCCGCAGTGTTTCATCTTCCTGTGTACAAAGTTTACCAAAGGAAAAAAAACTAAGAAAAAACACGTCTTTTTACAGCAAAAATCTTTGATTCTCCCACAAAAAAGCCAGCTGTGCACAACATAGAAAACAAAACAAACTGTGTTTCTAGACATAATTCGTCACTGACAGCCAAAAAGTGCTTGGAACAAACTACAAAAGGATCTCCTGAAGAAACAAACTGATCCATCCAGAAGCTGGAACTGAAGGTATTATTTTTGATTGTCACAACACTGAGTCTGGAACCTGAGCCTTGTTTGTCGGCGGCCTCTCCGTCGGATTTGAGGAGGCACCCGACCATCCCGGGGGAGTCCGTGTGGAGCGGAGGCCAACCTCCCTGCGATGCTGGCGCACGCGTACCGTGAGACGGTTGGCGCGCGCTGATGTGTCTGCGCGCGGCCGGAGGCTGCGGGCGTCGGCGTGCGGCGGTGGCGGCGGTGCCGCCCGCCCGCCGCGCTCACTGCATGTAAATGTAGGGCGCGGACTTGTGGTGGCCCGTGCTCATCACGCACGGCATAACGTTCCTCGGGCCGACCATCATGGCCTGGGTCATGTCGTGGCCGGCCTCGGGCCACGGCGGGGAGTCCATGGGCTCCCGCTTGATGGCGTGCACCAGGCCGTGGCCTTTGAACTCGTAGGGGCCGTGCTTGGTGTAGTCCGGGTGCATGTAGGCCTTGTGGGGGTCCTGCGCGTACATGTGCGAGTCCATGAGGTTGACGGCTTGGTTGCTGCATAGAGAGTCCGAGTGCGAGAGCCTCTGGGGGCTGAACTGGGTGGAGTCATTGTTGGCGGCCAAGTCTTTGTCGCACTTCAGCAGCCGCGCGTTGGCGGCGCCGCCGCCGTTGTTGACCGCATAGTTCTGGTAGTTGCCGTTGTTGTACGTCGGGCTGATCCCCGCCTTGCCCCGCTGGCAGGGCGAGTACTGCGGGTCGTAGTAGTCGGCTTCCGACTTGAGCTGCAGGCCGCTGCCCTGGTCGTACGCCCCGTTGCTGTAGCGGCGGTCGATCGTCACGGGGTCGCGGCAGGCCCAGGGGCGCCCGTAGGCGTCGCAGCCGTTCTCCGAGTCCGAGTCGTGCTCGACCTTGATGGGCGGCATCTCGCTCATCAGGTGGCCGTCGTAGCACTCCCCGTAGCCGTTCTCGCTCTTCACCAGGTCCACGCAGTAGGCGTCGGGGTCCGACGGGATCTGGACGTTGCCGTAGAGCTTGGACACGAACACCTCGCCGCCCCGGCCGCTGTGGCAGCCCGGGGACAGGCGGTAGGGCTTCCCGTACTGGCCCGCCTTGTTCAGGCGGTTGGAGGGGATGTAGCCCGCGCCCTGCCCCGCCCTGAGGGGGCCCGAGTTGGGCCGCAGAGGCCAGCCGCCGCCGCCCAGCCCGGGGCTCAGGCCCTTGTGGGGAGCCATGGAGGACTTGCAGTAGTTGAGGGGCTCCTCCTGGTTGTAGTAGCCGTCGGGGCGGTACTTGAGGTTGTCTTTGGAGAGCGGGGTCCAGGGGGTGTGGTGGCCCCGCTGGGTGGCGCCGGGCGTCGGGCACGGGAGGAGGAGCGGGTCGGCGATGTCGCCCATCCCTCCGCTGAAGGAGTGACGGCGGAGGTGTTCCCCGCGCTCCCTGCATGGAGGAGGGACGGAAGGGGGAGGGAGGAGAGGGCAGGGAGAGACGGATTAGTCCAACGCACCACCGAACGAAAGACACATCTTCACGCTGATAAACGAGTGACTCAAGGCATCGACATGTAGGTCCAGGTTCACTTTGGTTCAGGCCGAGGAACCGCTCCAGGAGTGACTCATCTTTTCCGGGACGCGTTTCGCGTGAGAATCGGGAGCCGAGTCAACACCCGGAGTCCGGAGATAGACGACGGCCCGACACATCCGAGGCCGCAACAGGAGAGCGTGACTCGTGTTTCACGCACTGCGTTCGGCAGTCGTTAGACAGTTTTTTTTGTGATCTCTCGATCTGATAATCGCACGACTTGCGGCACTGTCAGAATCAATCACGACAGTTTTTCGCTCATTTACAAAGACAACTCCCTATTTCCACTCGGAGTGTGTATTTTCTTTAATTAATACCACACACTTTGAGTTAAAACACAATGATTTTTCCCTAATTTGCCTCAAGCGGGCTCGGGGCGAAATCTGTGGCTTTTCTCGTGCCAGGAAAAATACCTCCAAATTACGATTTTTTTCCAGTCATCCTTGAACATAATTCAATCGGCAACAAAAGAAAAAAAAAAATCGCACATGGAAAGCCAAACAGGGCGAGCGGCTCTAATGGTAATTGAAGGTTTTGATGTGGCCACCGCGTCTTTATTGATCTAATGCGTGATCCGTCAGAGCTCGCGTCGGTCTGCAAAGCATTTTCCACTTCGTTTCGGGGACTTCAAACGCAGACCGCGGGTCCGAATCTGGGATCCGACCCGAGCGTCTTCGAATCGCCGCGCGTTTTTTTTTTGGGGGGGGGGGGGGGCGGCGCCGAGGCTCCAGCTGGCTCCCGGATCTCGGCCTGAGCTCTCGGCGCTGCGACGGGGCCGCAGAGCGAAAAAGGTGCGCGACTATCGGGGGTCCAGCTCCTCTTTTGATCAAAGCTCGTCCCTGTGAAAACCAACCTGGCACAGTGTGTGCTGTACATTAACCATAACCTTCGACTCGCTGTTCCCCATTATAAGTAATTGGTCCCCTTTCCTCGGGTTGCAGATGTATCGACGGACCAAACAGCAGAGGGGGTGGTTGGTCTCCCGCTGACTCGCACCAGCTCGACTCTTGGCCCCCTCAGCCTCCAGGAGCCGGTAATGATGCACGAACCGCACGGGGGCCTCGTCCAAGGCCCTAACTGCTGTTTGCTCCTAATTGGCCGCAGGTAAGTCGCCCAAGCGCCTGTTTATTTTGGTGTGGGAGCCTGCTGTGCCAGAATAAGGGCTCATGTTTGTGTTGGTGACCGCGCGTCTGTGTGTGTGTGTGTGTGTGTGTACACGGCTCCGTTGCCGAGGAACAGGCTGGTATCTCGGAAATTGCGTCCCGAAAAAAATAAAAAAATAAAAAAAAATCAATGGCTGACAAATAAATCGTGGTGCACATTTTTTCCGGCCCTCTCGCAGTGTTTGGTAAACGCTTTCCGACCTCGTTTGGTGTCTCTCAGCGATGCCGGTCGGTAATGACATTCTGCAGCGTGTGTAAGCTCTGAGCAGAGGGGAAGTAAACAGGTCGCTCTTTGTGAATTATGGGCTGCGACGGCATCAGTTGCTGCCTTTCAAGCGTCGAGTTTTGACCTTTTTTTTCCCCCCTCGCTGCTCCATCGGGGAAATTAATTGTTTTCCAAAGGCCATAACAAGGTGCCAAAACTCATCAAACATCACGAGTTTCGCGTGAAAAAAATCCTGACCTTTCTTCACTTAAGACCAATCTGTTAAAACAGTCAGCAAGAGGGGAAAAAAACGAGTGACAACGAATCTCCGGAAGTTTGGTTGAGACGGCGGGGGGGGGGGGCACACACACGCTCTTACCCATGCTCCAGTGACGGGATCATCCCGCCGCTTCCCCCCTTGCTCTTTCCCCGCAGCATCATGTTCTTCATTTTCATCTCGGTGATGGAGGGCAGCAGGAGGGGCACCCCGATGCAGAACAGGGCCAGCTGGGGGGGCAGCGGCGCCCCGGAGGCGGACTTCTTCTTCTGCCCGTTGAGGAACTTCAGGCGGCCCTGGAACTGCATGGTCTGGAGAGGAGAAGAAGAAGAAATTCGGTCACGACGGAACGTCGGGAGGACGTGACGTAACGGACGAATCGGTGCAGCTCACGATTTGCAGTCGGCGGAAAATTTGCGCTGGCGTTTCAACAGCGAGCGTAAACACAAACACGTGGCGCAATCAGATCGAAAAAAAAGACAGCTTGTTCTTCATTATTTGCTCGCAACACGAGACCGGCGCGTTCTTTTTGCGTCCGAACGGCAATCACGTCGACGGATGTGGAAAAGCATCTTCACCAGCATTTGCGCAGCTCTTGGCCACCAAGCGCTCCCGGCGCACGTCAGAAAATTACCCCATCTAGAGTTTCGGCGGAGCGGCCAGCACGAGCACGAGCGGAGAACTGTGAACTCGGTTGACCCCCCCCGCAGAAAGTGATCTAAACTTGTATTGGGTTTTTTTTGCTCTGTCATCAGGGTCTCCATCTTTTCCAGCGCCGCTCTCCAAAACCGCTCGGGTCACCGCCGCGAGGGATAAACCACCGTCCTGCGCTGCCCGTCGTGTCCAGCCGCTCAATTACCTTATAATTCATGTCATATAACTATAAATAACAGCGTGCACTGCAATCATAAATGAAAATTTTTAACTACCAGAGGGGTCATAACATTTTTATAGGCCCTGGTCTTCTACCAGTCAGTGGGCAAGTTGGGGTTTTTTTTTCTATATAATGCAGCGGGGGTGTGTGTGTGTGGGGGGGGGGGGGGGCTGAGGTTGGTGTTTATTGGAGCTCGTTGGGAGCGCTCACCAGGAAGCCAGAGGTGCTGTCCAAGAGGCAGCGAACTCTGGCGATGAAACATCTGTTGAGGAAGCAGGAGAGCTCGGGAGGAATGTCCCCCGCGTCCGGAGAGTGGAACAGGCTGCTCACGACAAACTCGTCCCCTGTGACGGAGCAAAGAGAGAGAGAGAGAGAGAGAGAGAGAGAGAGAGAGAGAGAGACGGGATGAGAGGGACCCGTTTGAACCACAACCGGTGAGGAAGCGGCAACAAACAAGCAGGTAAATCTGGTAGTTGAAAAGTGACGGTTCAAACTTCGTTCTGGTTTTTTCCTTATATTTTCACGTCTGTCTCGACAGTTTGGTGAGCACACACAGGGGGAGCGGGCCCAGTCGCTGCGGCACCGAGCGACTCACCGTTCCCTGCGGGCAGCTGGCCGTCCTGGTGGGCCGACGAGCCCTGGTGCTGCGGAGGACACATGGCCCAGTGGAGCTGGCGCCTGAACTCCTGACGGTCGTCGATGTGGATGTAGTCAAACACGTTCTGGTGCATGACATCAGTCTGTGGGAGAGAGGGAGGGGGGACGAGAGAGGGAGAGAGGGAGAGAGAGAGAGAGAGAGAGAGAGTTTGGTTGCTTTGTTCAAAGACATCATCACTTCAAGTATTTTTCTAATCAAACATTCAGCTGTTTCAGGTTGTTTGCTCCTCTTTGTGTCATCTCGTGAAAGTGTCAGATTATGTTGTGATGCTGGGAGCTGTCGTTTGAAAAGAAGACACCCCCCCACCCCCCCACCCCCCCTCCTGAGTCATCGCGACGCCAGCAGACTCATGGATGCCCAGAGCGCAGGCCTGCCTCCTCCTCCAGGGCTCCGCGGTACGCACAAAGTCACCCGAACATGCATGTGGATCGACATCCATGTATCCACTCCCCCCCCCCAACACACACAGGGGCCGGGAGCCTTTAGCAAGTACAGTAAGAGTCTCAGGGCAGCTGCAGGGCCAGTGAGGGCAGCTGTGTTTGCCAAACATCGCGTGACACCAGCTCCCGAACAGCAGTCCAGCCCAGCTCACCCTCCCCACACACACACACACACACACACACACACACACACACACACATACACACTGAATGAGTCGGGTTCCAGGCCGCTCTCGTCATGCCTCTCCCTCTCTCTCCCTCTCTCTCTCTCTCTCTCTCTTTTCCAGCAATAGCCTTGCTTTCTGTCATTCCATGACAGATTCCTCACTAAAACGTTCACCCCCCCCCCCCACCCCACCCCCCCACCCCCGTCTCCCTCCTCCCAGCCCTCTCTCCACAATTTCCACACTGGTGGCACGCGAGGGTTTTTGATCGCCTGCCTCTGAAAACACGATCCGTTCCCACCGTCTTCGCCGCGCGCGCTCCGTCCCGCGGTCCGGTTCCCTACCGGCAGTCAGGCAGACAGATGGATCCAAGTGACTATTGTTTATGTTTCTCGTAAAAAGTAATAATAAAAAAAAAAAACAATTTTAAAAAAAACAGAGGGAGGAGGAGAGAGAGAGAGAGAGAGAGAGAAAAAAAGGAGAACAAGTGATATTTTTCGCTGACCTTCAAAGACTAACTCGCCCCAGAAACCAATTGGATCAAAGGCCGACGGAGGTTTTTTGCTGCCCCCTCGACGCGGCTTTCTTGTGGTGCTGCTTAGCGGGGGGGGGGGGGGGGGGGGGGGGGGGGGGGGGGGGGGGGGGGGGGGGGGGGGGGGGGGGGG
>JASSRZ010000002.1:12967106-12982315 GCA_032164315.1 Malacoctenus gilli | reverse complement strand
CCCCCCCCAGCCCCCCCCCCCCCCCCCCCCCCCCCGCCCTTTCCTCGTCGAGCGCTTCTTTCGCTAATTTCCACTCACGTCTTCGGAAAAAACGGGCCGTGAGCTTTGGTCTCGGCGGGAGTGGTCATTTAGATTTTCAGTGTAATTGACTCAGTCCAATCCGAAAGCAGCTTAAGGAAGATTAATCTTCAAAGCAGCCGGTTTGAGCGGGGACGGCGGCGCTACCATTAGCAGTTGCGCGCCAACGGTTCAGATCCCTGACTGATTAGTGGATGAAGCGATAAAGGCTCCGATAAATTAGATCATTTCTCTTGGAAAATCTGACTCATATTTTAGCCCCGTCAGCGGTCATCTGGCTCTGCCAATTGGGTCAAGCCGGAGAGGGTTGGTTTTTTTTTCTACATGAATTGGCCCATCTGACATTTTAATAGAGAGGGTGGTCCGAGGACGGTCGAGCGGAGGGGAGGTTTGGTCTTGAATTATGCAAGACTGCCTTTCTCGTCTCTCATGCTATAGACCTCCTTTCTTCTGTCTGCAACCGCCCCCCCCTCCCCCCCAATCGAAGTCTCCGGGGCGCAGCGCCCCCTTTGAATGTATTCATGGGCCACGAGGTATGGCGTGACCTCATTACAGGGGGTCCTCCCGATCGACGGCGGAGGAGATGCGCCGGATGGTACGACGAGCGAGCGAAGTTACGCCCCCTTAGTTTGCACGAAAACTAAGGAAAAGTGAGTGATTGAAGGGGCGTTGGGGGGCGGGCGGAAGTCACACCAGCAGCCGGTCGGGCCTGAGGTTGTCCAGGCCTGCAGGCCGAGGTGTGGTGGCAACGGGAGGAAGTATTAAAAAGAATGGGGAAGGGGGGTGGGGGGAGGGCTGACCAGATCGGCCACGCTGAACCCCGGGAAGAAACGAAAGGGGCTCCGACTTTCCATGGCACCCCACGGCAAATGAAAGGACAACACGAAGGTGCCACACGAAGGAAACCTGTTATGAAAATGTATTGAAATACTTGGCAGCCCTGATTCTTTTTTTAAACTTGCCAAACAAAGACTCATTTACATGGCCAAAGATTTGAATGTCATAAAAAAGTATTTTTTTAGTCAGATTTTTTTTTTTTTTAGCAGCACAACAAGTTGCAAACTTTTTTTTTAAATTAAAATGGTTTATATTTTAGTTTTTTGTTGTTTTTTCAGAGGGGATTTTTAAAAAATATATATATAATTTTTAACATCCGAATACGGAAAATAAAAAATATTCAAAATGTGTTAGTTTATTGTAATATATGGAAGAAAATATCTGTATGTTTCAAAGCTTGTATTCAATTATAGGAGCAATAAACTCTTTAAAAAGTACCTTTTTCTTCAAAGTACCTGTATGCGAAGTCAAGTTTGTCCCGCCGCGCTGCGCCGGGACGAACTCAGAGGCATCAAATGTGCGACTTCCAACGCGACCGAACTTTGTTTACCGCAGCCATCCGCTGATAATATGACACATGCAGAATTCCAGCGCGAACAGATGGTAAAAGTGATCCAACATCAACATCGGCTCGGGCCGGGAGAGGAGGGAAAGAAGGGGCGGAAAAAGAAAAAAAAAAAAAAGAAAAAAAAGAAACTACTGACAGACAAAAGACAATCGGCGTTCGCTGCTTCTGTGCGGCGCATGAGAGCGAGTATTTATAAAACTATCACCACATTATCATGCCTGAGACATGTGAGCGGGCGCGGCGTCTTCATCCTTAACTCGTTTAGGGACATATTGAGGTCATTTTCCCCGGGTTTACACAACATTGCGTGAGAAGCGGAGGGTATCTGGTGGATCCAATTGCCCTCTGCGAGGGCGGCAGCGCCTCCATGAATGTGGCCTTTGAGTGGCGAGAGGCCAGCAGACATGCAGACAGCCTGTACTTACTGTATGTGGGAAATGGGCCTGATGCGACTTCAAACAGCCACAATGATGTTATTATGGTGCCCCCCCCACCCCCCACCCCCCACCTCCAAAAAGACTGTTTCTCTCTCTTTCTCTCTCTCTCTCTCTCTCTCTCTCTCGTTCTTTCTCAGAACTTGTTGCTCATGAGTCACAAGGAAGGAGTCTCCGCCGCTCCGTTGTTTACCCTCACGTTACTCATCGCGACTCTTGCATGAATCAGTTTTTCGCTTCAAAATAAGACGCTCGGCGTTATCGCTCGATCTACGCGCGACGGAAATTGAATGATCGCTGTTACCTCCCGTTTCCTCCGGGAAAATGAGGTTTTATCCCCTCTTGGCCAAGCGGGTTTTTATAGTTTTAATTTTATTGGGATGAATTTTCCTCATAGGAATGTCGAGGGGGGGGGGGGGGGGGTTGGGATCATAACTCTGTGGTTTTCCAGAGAAGGGGGCAGAAAAAGAGGCAGGAAGTGTCCCTGTTTTGGTTTTTTTTTGGAACGTAAACAAGGATAATTTGGTGGAGTGTAATGGAAAAACGCATTAAAAAAGTTCTGACATGACGGCCCCAACTGCCTTTAAAAAATGATAACCCTGCACCGGCTCGGCTCTGCACCCTGGGCAAACAGGCATTTCACGCTCCATCATCCTAAACTGGGTTGTCTATATCTTTAAGCAAAGATTTGCTGTATCGCCCCCCCCCCTCCAAAAAAAAATATAATAAGGCCTCTCAGCAAACATTTGACAGGCAATAATAACATGCAAGAGGCAGCGAAAGTTCAACATCATCCCGAGCAAAGTTTTCCCAGCGTGACGCCGCAAATACAGTAAAAATACATGCGAGCCAGCAGCTTTTATGAGGTTTTTTTTTTTTTTTTCCCCTCCATCAGATATTGAAGCGCCTGGTTTCCACGGCGTGACGCAGGTGGCAGCTGCGGACGACAAGTGGATGCGAGCGGGCTTTGATTTGGGCTGCTATAAATACAGGAGTCGGCGCGGGGCTGTCACGGCGGCGGCGGCGGCGGCTCTCCGGCGGCGGGATCGCTCGCCGGGCGCCCGTTCGACTTCTGACAGCCAAGGAAAACTGGGTTACACCTCCGGATGGCGCGTTCGGCTCCGCTCGGTTTCGTCAAAGACGGCGGCGAAACTTCAACGCCCGCTTTTTTGTCTGCAACAGTTTAGCTCCCATTCGCATTCATCTTTATCACCACAAAGGAGCTGGTGTCTCGTGCTTTTTTTGTCTTTAACACAAGTGGCGAAACAAGAGAAAATGTTGAAAATGTTCACGTTGAAAGTGGTTTCAGTGATTCGCAGCAACACTTGTTGTTTGTCACTCTAGAAAAAAAGAAGTCAAGAAAAAAAGTAAAAGGTTGTTTAGAACTGGGACGAATTACAGCTAGAAAAATAAGCTCTTACAAAAACCTGCATAAGACAGTCACATTGATACAAAAGCTTTTCAAAGTAAAAGCTTCCGAATGCTTCTACAGGCCTGAATGAGTTCAACAGTCACTTCCAGTAGATTTTCACCCGAAAACACAGCAGGTGGAGCATTCAGAGGCAGAGTATGTGGCATGTAGGTTTAGAGTTAAGGGGGTGAATTTCACTGTCATGCCTGTGAATCGGCAGTCCTGCTTTAATCAGATTTAAAAGGACACTTTGGGCCTTTATGTTTTGCTCCTGTCATTCTGTCGATATAAATTAAAACGCCATAAAGGAAAGATAATCTATCCCCATGAAGATCAGAGAGTGATAACCCCCCCCCCCCCACCACCACCACCACCACCACCACCCCATCCTTTTTGGCAAATGGTCCCCTGAACATTACCATCCCATTAAAAATAGAAGCGAATAACCTCAAATTAAATCGATGCCGTTCGACGGTCTGATAAATGTGGCGGTAAATTATTCAGGCATTACAAAGTGAAATCTGTTCCAGTCCTGTTCTCAAACCTGATTGCGATCCCAATTTGTGTGTGTTGATTTGGAGACACGGCCGTGTCATGACACACACAAAAAAACGCAGCGTTAGGAATCCAAAAAAAAAAAAAGAGGACGGAGGAATAGAAATGATGGGAGTGGTGAATAAAATAAAAAAAAAAACCAAACAAACACGGGTAGAAGCTTCCAGACTCTGTATTTGACAGACGACGCCGTATGAAAACAAGGATTAGGCTGTCAGAGCTCCGACTGGATGAATGTGAGTAAATGTGTGCGTATGCGATGCATATTTAAAACATTTGCAATTTGATGATGAAAACAAACCCTGGCACATTAGCATGGAGAATTTCCCGGCTCCGCACGCAAACTTAGAGCAGGGGAGGGCCGGGGAGAGTGCGTGCGCGCACGCGCGCGTGTGTATGTGTGCACAGAAAGAGTGTGTGTCTGTGTGTGTGTGTAGCTGTGGGTGAAGCCGGCAGCTGTTTAAATTCAGTCTAACAGTCCTCTCTGCACAACATGCCAATTTAGGCAGGATCCTCGGAGACAGAAACACAGCCTGACACTTCTCTCCACCACTTCTCTGTCATTTTCTGTCGTCTGCTCCTTCCCTTTCTTTATTTTTCTTGTTTTTTCTCCCTTCTTTTTCTCCTCCGCCCCCCCCGCCCCCCCCCCCCCCACCCCCCACGCTTGAAAGCATTCTGCCGTGCGGCTGCTCGCTGCTTGCTTGCTGCTGCGTCCGCTTTAGCTCTGGGTCCAGCGCCATCAGATCCACCGCCGCTCCCTACGCGGAAGTCACTTATCTCGCCGCGCCGGCCGCGATGAGTTCACGCACCTGACGCGATGATCCGACTTGATCCCTTCGCTCCCTGACTCGTAGCGTCTGAGAGGTCGCGCCACTGCGCCCGATGAATAAGTCATCAGATCGGCAGCGCCGTGCGAGCCCCTGAGAGGTCTCCAGGCTTCGTGCCTGTGGCTCCAGTTCTAATAAGGTCACAAACACAAAAGGACGGCGGGAGCAAAAGAGCTCCAACGGCCTTCCTGCAGCAACAAGAAGTTTTGACTTCAGTTGTATTTTTTTTTTCAATTTTTTAAAAAATGCACAATGTTAAAAAATAGAAAGCTAATTAAAAAAACAGCAAAAAGTGGTCAGAAAAAATAAAAGTATCCTGAGAACACTTAAAATAATAGCGACACCTAATAAAAATGTAAAAAAAAATTGTATCTTATAAAAAAGTTAATATAATAATAATAATAATAATAATAATAATAATAATAATAATAATAATAATAATAATGCATTTGAAGGGAAAAAAAGCTTACAGTATGTCCATTTAAAGGTAGAAATAAACTTTAAATCAGTATCTTCGTATTCATATATATTCAGATATCTAGTTTGACACTGAGTAATTCCAGGTTAACAACAATCACTCAGTGTGAGCACCGAGAGCTGTGCGCTGAGGCGAACGTCTGGCGACTCATGCGTGTCTCAGAGCTGCGGGAGCTAAACTGCGGTGCTGGTTGGAGGTGTCGGCTGCAGTGTCAGCACAGGGAGCAGCTGTGTGAGCGAGGACAAGTGGCGCAGGTTCGAAAGGCGGAGAGGAAGGGCTTGCTTGGTGCCGAAGATGTGAACCCTGCAGGGATTCACGGTGTCAGCTGACGCCCAAGTGTTGAAAACAGTCCGACTGGAAGAACAACACTCGGTGGAAACTCACGAGACTTTGTCAGAATAATAACATTATAATCAGCTAATATTACACTTCAGGTTAACTCTTTATGTACCAAAACAGGTCATATTCCCCCTTTATAGCGTGTTTAGGGGGTACATTTAGTTTCAGGATTCGTAGCAACTCGTCTGAAGAAGTGACTGCAGCCAGTAAAAGCACAAACTATTTAACTCCTTCACTGTGTTCTGTCTTTATTCCACTTGAGCAGCTGAAGCCACACATGAGGCCTCAGAGAGCTTCCACACCGTGTTCTCCCTGAGTGGGCGCTGGTGATGCTAAGTGATAAGAAACCATCACAACGCCTCTGTTTGCTTTGGAGATTTCCAGGGAATTAACCACTTTCAACACATTTATAAATAAGAGAAGCTTTGGGGACGGTTGAGTTATCTTTGCTGACTGGCTGCTGTTCCCATCATGAGACCTGGGACTGTTTTTGGGGGGGGCGGGGGGGGGGTGCGTCGCCTAAAGAATAGAGTAATAAAATCTAGAATAAATCTGAGAAAAACAGCACATTGCTTTTAATTTGAAGGCTCCTGCTTTGGTATGTTCCTGTGTTTTTGCCAAAGTTTGGCTTCACTGTAACATTTCTCATGGAGGCAAATCTTCACCATTGCTATTTGTCATGTTTTTTGGTTTGTTTGTACAGCTGGATCAAAACATCAAGTGCTGCTGATGCTCGATCGGACGGAGGGTGAGATCCGCTGCACAGCTCATCTTTTTTCTCTCCACACGCACGCACAATTGTTGCGCGGATCCAACACATCCCGGTGTGCGCCGTGGCCCCGCTGCGTCTCTGTTTACCGCAGAACACTCAAGATATCCCTTCCTTTCTCCTGGCTTACAAATACCTCCTGGGGGGGGGGGCTGGTGGTCTGAGCCAGGCACAAGTCACGCAACTGCCTTCCCCCCCATCTCTCAGTCTCTCTTCTCTCTTACACACACACACATGCACGCAAACACACACACACACACACGAACGCACACACACACACACACACGCATCTTGCTGACTGGCTTGATACCTGGCTGCTGCCTTGGTGAGACGTTTGCCCCCACGGAGCTGTCCCTCTTTAACAATGCGTCTGGACGCTGTCAAGTCAGAGACCCTCCTCCTGCTGTTAACTGATGTGCAGGTTGCCTTTGTGTTGCCCAGGTGTGTGTGTGTGTGTGTGTGTGTATGTTTGTGTGTGTGTGTCAAGAAAGGACTGTCTTTACCCTCTCTCCCCTCTTGTCAAACCCTCTGCTTGCATCTTCTCCTCACCCTAAAAATATTTTGTCAGGCTCACTCATTCGATTATAATTCGGCAGAGAGCAGGAGTTCACCCAGAGTTCACTCTGCTCTGGGTGTGCAGTGCGCAGTAAAGATCTTCCGGCCAATAAAAAAGCTCACAAATCGTTTTAAACACACTATTGCGTCACATTCTGGCGTCCCCTTTAATTACCCCCCCCCCCCACCACCACATATATAGCTGCTCCACACTGCAACGGGCTCCCGTGGCAAGACATTCCGGGGTGATTTCAGGTTTTCATGGACAATTTGAAACCAAGTTATTCAAAAAAAAAGAAAAGAAATGAAAGACAGAAAAAAAAAAAAATAAGGGAGCTGTCCCCGCCCCCAAAAGCCTCCCCTGCGTAACCCTAACTTCATTTGACATGATCTGAGGAACTATTTTTACTCGGGCGAGTTTACGTGCTGCCGTTTTCCCATATCAAATGCTGATGAAAGGGGACCTCATCTGGCTGACGGTAGTTAGCGTATCGAGCTGTATCGGGTCAGATGCCACCTTTGGTTAGTGATCTTTCCAACCGCATGGAAACATATCGATTTACATTAGGGAACAACAGCAGGGGCCGGGGTCTGGCCGCTGTTGCACACTGAAGCATGCTTCAATTAGGATAAATGGAGGTGACAGACAAAACAAACGGCCCTGGCGTACAGTGCGCTCGGGCGGCCGGGGCGTGCGAGACGCAGCCTGACAACATGTAGTACATGTGGCGGTGAAGCCACGCGAGGAGCCTCCTCGTTCAAAAAAAAAAAAAAAAGGGACCGGCGCGATCGCTGTCAGAAGCGCCGCGCAGAGGAGGAGGCAGCGGCGGCGGCGGCGGCGGCGGCTCCTTTTGCATTCCATCACTAGATCCCCACCGGTGCTCCCGCGCCTCCTTTCTGACAGCTTTTAGGGGCCTCGGAGCCGCGATGCCTTCAGGTGAAAAGGTTAAATTCATGTCAGGCAAGAACACGAGCAGACCGAAGCTTGCTGAGCAAACGCGTCGACGCGTTTTTTGGGGGGGGTTTTTTGTTGAAACACAGACTTCTTTTGGCGCCGCCGCTTCATCTGGGACTCCTCTTGGGAACGCGCGGCCCACCGCGTCCTGCCAGAGCCACCGTGTCACTGGGTTCACTCATCAGCCACTGTGAATAGCCTCCCCGTCCGCTCGGTTTAGCCATCAACAGATCGCATTACTGACACCAGTGAGCTTTTTATGCAAGTGGCCATGTTAAATTGGTTGTGCTGTAGTTAATAGGCCTCGGGTGCGCGGTGGGAGGAAACCAGCGGCTATTTGAGCCAGGGCGACGGCCGACATTCGGCCGCGGATCCGTGTCCTGCCACCGAATCGGCTCGCCGCGGCCGGCGCATGCAAACAGGACGGGAGTGTCTGGTTGTCGGTCGCTTTGGAGTCGTTTGCTCGTCTCCCCGTGAGCCGGCGTCACCAAAATAAACAACTGCGAAACTTTTGTTTGGGTTTTTTTTCCCCCCCTTGAAAATCCTCTGTTCCTGCGCTTGCACCCGCACGCCACAACAAATAAGAAATGATCGTTCGGGAGGGAGGGAGGGGGGGGGGGGGTTTAATGAGTTATCAAATGTGCGCTCAAACATGTGGCTTTGGGCAGCGTTCAATCTGGAAGCCATATTGCATGTTTGCGCGGAGATCAACAAAGTGTTTGTTTGTTGTGTGGCGGGGTCGGATGGAAACGGGGCAAAGTGAAATTGCTTGACGGCATCCGAGGCGGGGCGTGGCCCGAGCCCGAGCGGAGCGCTCGTAAAAGAAACAAAACGTCATCGGAGGAAATAGGCGACAAAGACTCGTAAAGCGAAGGGTCCGCTCGAAACAGCGTCATTCGACGGGTCGTCCGGACATTCGCGGCGACTTTGCGCGACGAGCGGACGCCGAGCGACTTCGGAGCGGCTCCTCTCCGGCTGCACGCCACGATATTCTAAACTATGTAAAACAACAGCTGGGGTCCGTCAGCATGTTTGTAGCACCGCTGCATCCTTAAAGAGCTTCCATAATATAATTAACAACTTAATCTCGGGGGCTTTGGTGTGCTTGTTGGGGCCCCCCCCCCCCCCCCCCCTGTGCTCCTCTTGTTCAGGCACAGCACCGCGCTAAGCGGTGGCTGTGACAGTAATCACACAAGACAGCTTCCAACAATAGTGTTGGGCCAACAAAGGCTTCTGCTCCCTCTGCATGAGTCCTGGCTGTCTATTCACACTCGCTCAAACCCCAACACACACTCTGCGCGTCTGTTTGCGCACACACACACACACACACACAGACACATGCAAGCTTGCACACAAACACACCTCCCATCGCCGCGCGGCCGCCACTAGCTGTTACAGTTAGCGTCTAATGGGGGGGCCCCCCTCGGCACTGATTTGAGTAATTCACTTATGGCCTTTTGTGATCCCGGGGGGCTCTTTTGGCCCCCTCGGGCCCGCCGGGGCCAACTCAACTCAAGCGAGTTCAGTGTCTGTGGCACGAGAGGCCAGGCAGGGACAAAGCCAGTGTCATGCCTTTGATTCAAGCAACTAATGAGTTAGCTGTGAGGATGCTCAATGCACACGGCGGCTTCTCCATTCACGGTGCTCGACACATACAAGGGATTAGAATGGCTGGCCTGTCGCGCTACTTAACAGCTATTGTGTGACTGATTACGGCGCGCGGGGGGGGGGGCTAACACACATGTAACAGGGTGGGAGAGCGAGCCGACATGCAACTAATGCAATTGTTTTATTGCAACTCCAAGAAGAGCCGCACATCGAGCTTCACATTCTTGGATTAATATTGAGTTAACAATTGAAGTGTTAATTTTTTAAGTTAAACCCTAAACAGCGAAAACATAATGACACAATCCATCCTAAAAAACACAATGATTTACTATGCTTGATTAAATACTTCAAGATACTTCGCCGATAAAGTTTCTCTCTCACAACGTTTCAAGTCGAACTCAGTACTCTGAATACGAGTCCCCGTGTCAGCAGAGCACAGAGTCCTGCACATGAAATAGACAGGGTTTCCACATGCCAAAATAAAGCCCAAGGAATGATAAGACCCTGAGCACTGGCATTAGGCTAATCATAACAGTTGGAACACATTAACATTTACACTGGAAGCGCATCAGGCGGCCATACATCTACTTTTGTATATAGAAGCCGTAGCACGCATTCGCAGACGTTGCATGTGGAGGAAAGAGGAAGGAGAAAAGCCTGAGCACTGGCATTTAGCCTGATCACGCACTCCTCACGAAGCACATGGAGATGAGAGGTGATTGTGCTCCACAGAGGTCAGGGAGAGAAACATAAGGGCAGAACCCCATAGGGAGGGGAGAAGGGAGGACAAAGGAGGGGGGGGGGGGGACGGGGGAGAGACGAATCCAAAAAAAAAAAGTGTTGGTGGTTAAAAGAGAGAAAGATAAGGAGGGTTCATAGAAGAGGAGACAAAGACAGCGCCGAGATGATAATCGTGCATAAGAGCAACTCTTCCGCCTCAACAGCGCGCAGGCCGGGGCCGAGCCATCGTCTCCGTGGACGCTCGGCATCAATGCGCGTCGCTGGAAAGGTCTCAAGATGTGTGTCGATCATAAAAACCGACGAGAGGCGGCGTCAAAGTATCTAATAGAAAACAAAGGCGTGAGAACGCGAGCCGCTGGCTGCAGCACCCAGCTTCTCCGTGTCACGCAGGTTTTCCCTCCGCTCGTGACGAAATGTGTCACGGCGCTGCGTCCCGGGGGGGGAGGGGTTCTCGCGGCCGGAGCGCAGGCCTTCTCGCGCCCACCCGCGGGACCGCAGCGCCGGGCCGTCCCCGTCCGTATCCCTGTGCCGGCTTGTTGTGACATGTGACATTTTTCGCTGAGATGATGGGCGGGTGAGTCGACGGCCTTTGGTGCTTCGCGTGCTGGGGGGTGGGGGGGGGTGGGGGGGACTCGATTATACACCCGAACCGAAGCCGCCGGCGATCGGCACGCGAGCTTTGGTCGGCGGCTCGTCGAGCTGGGACCGGTTACCCGAGCGAGTCCGGGCGATTCGCCGCGATCCTTCTCCGCCACCCCCACCCCCACCTCCACCACCCCCACTCTCGTCCATCAAACGCAGTAATTGGGTCAAACAACAGGGGCGGCCGAGAAGGTCAAAGGCTCCGACCTTCGCCGGGTTTGAGTGTTCACTTTGAAAAATGTGTGGACAGTTGTAACAAATGGGTTAATGAGCTGTGCAGACGAGTAGTCGGCGCATTGTCCCGACACAGCGGCGTGTGACGCGAGTGCCACAGATCGGACCCCCAGAGGACCCATCCGGAGGAAAGTTGCTCGCTTACAGAGGGTGAATAAAAGGAGCGCTCCCTCTGCTAAACGCTTGCTGGACATTTCGCTAGACGGTGAGGAATCTGTTGAAAGTCCGGCAGAGCAGCGTATCGAGGCGTCGATTGGCTGTGAATGATACAGGCGGATAAGAATCCGATCGGGACCGTTCCGTCTTGAAGTGGTTCAAAGACGGCGCAAACGATCGGCCGCTATTGACCAACAGCGGCTCCGGGTTCGAGAGAAAAACGTGTCGTCCGAAAGTCAGAAACCGACGGCGAACTGACCACACGGCGACCTTTCTCCCGCTCAGCCTCCCGCCTCCTTTCAGACCCCGTGCAGCTCGCTGACACGCCTTGGCCTCTGTCCTACAAGCTGGTCTGCCTTTGGGCTGCCGAGTATTAGGGAAGGAAAAAGTGTGTGGGGGTCACCGAGAGTTTAGTAAACACAAAAGTCTGTCTGTAATCTGACCTGATACACATTTCACCCCTGAGCAAAGGCTCCTTTCAGAAAGCTATCACGCTGCAGATTTTCCCACTTTAGGAAATCAAACGGTCTGCTCTCGTATTGACTCAATTTGACTCGGTCTGGACATGAAAAGGATCAGGCGGTGGTGGTGAGGAGGAGGAGGAGGAGGAGGAGGAGGAGGGCAGCATCCATGACATTCGGACAAATTGGTGCCTGGGAGAACAAGAACCTGCCGTGTTTGTTTTGTCTCGCTCCGTCCTTCCTCTATCGGCGGGCTCGGTTACAAAACCGTCTCCTGTCTGCTCTCTGACGTCAGGGGCCGCGTACGCCTGGCGTGAGTCTGCGGCTCCGCGGCCTTTCTCTTCCTCTTTTATCGGGGGCCGCAGCCGGCCGCCGGGCGTCGGACCGCTCGCACGTTTTTCGCCTGCCTCGCAACACTCGCCGGCCAGGAAAGCGTCTGACACGAAACGGGGGGCCCAGATCCTGACGATCGTCGGCTGCTGGATGAGTTGTGGCGGTCTCGCGTCGACGGGGGGGGGGGCCGCCACTCGAGCCACGGCGTCTCGGCAAGTTGGCTCGTGCCAGTCCCCGTTTGACGGCTCGAGCGGACCGCCAGCTATGAGGGGGAGGCGGGGTTCTCATTCAGGACTCCCAGACACACCGGCTGATAAATATACCTCAGTGAGAAGCGTTCACACCACAAGTATGTCTGTCTGGCACAGGCGTGTTGTCCCAGCGTCTTGTTGTGACAGATATATCAGCAGGACGCGTCGGGCATCAAACCCCTGCGGTCGCTGTACAGTTGGTTGATGCCGAGTTCTTCTGTGAGAGGACTGAACATGAATCGTTACGAAGATACAAGCGATGCGTCTGCAGCAAGGTGACAAGAGTGTGTGGGCAGATTGGAGCGTTATAATCTGAAAAAAGTCAAACTATCTTTTAAAGTCACCAATAAATCCATGAAATGTTAGAGCAATGTGACTTGTTCTTCAGAACAAACAATATAGATGCTCTGTTGTTCTTATTTGCTTGCAGACGAGTTCTCGAAATTTCTATTTCAAGCCAAAAAAAACAAATGCAAACCCCAACATCGCAAAAATATTTCAGCCTTCTGTCTGCCAAACTGCTACAGATTTACAGAAGTACAGTGAAACCAACACGTACCGAGTCATGCCTGTGGTTTTGTCATCGCTTCTCTTGTTTTACCACCAGAGATCTTTGTCCAAAATCAAGAAAAAGGCTTCATGGCAAACTTCACGTTTGTGTCTTATTCGCCGTGGTGTTTACAAACAGTCCGAAACGGCGTGAAAACACGTGGAGCCAGGGAGAAAAACAGAAGATCTGCAGAGGGCAAAAAAGAGCTTGGTGGAGCGGCGCTCGCACGAAGGAGACACCCTGACCGCGAGCGGACGGCGGAAGGTGGACGTGAGCCCGGGGAAGCACGCGTGGACCGATGCCGGCGCTGCCTTCTCCCTCCATGGGGGGGCGTCGGGAGAACCGGATCGCGGGCCGAGACCCACGGCGGTGACGGACGCCGTCAGAGCGAAGCCCTCCGCTGCAGCCCGTCGGGGGGGGGGGGGGGGGGTGCGCGGCGGGCCCCCCCCCCCCGCGCGGTCGGACTCGCCGGCGACGGCAGGCACATTTGCGCGAACAGGAAGCGGGGTCGACGCGGCACACGCAGACACAACACCCGTCGCCGTGGCGACGGGTTTTTTCGTGTTTACGTCAGGAAGTCGCGACGGCAAAGCCACATTTTTCTCTCTCTTGGGAAGCCAGCGGAGTCAATGTGACAGCCCTGTTCTTCACCCGGCGGCACGGCTGCAGGGTTTCGAGTTTGCACGCTTTATAATAAATCTGAAACATTTACATTTGCAGGAGAGGTTCGCGAGAGAGCGAGCGGGGGAACCCGTCTCCGACCGCACGCCGCCCTCCGTCCCGTAGCGTCGCAAGGACACGGCAGGCCCCGCAAACGGTGCGGAAGGACACTCGACATTTTCCGACACGCACGTCGCGTCGTCAGCTAGCAGCGCCGCGTTCGCGGCAGGGATCGCGTCGACCGGCGGCCGGCCTACGCGTACGGCGAGGCCGGGAGCGCATTAGGGGGGACGGGGCTCTGCCTTTTATTACGGGCTCTCCAGGTTCTCAGCTAGTAAAAAAAAAAAAGCTCCCATCTGATTCCCATCACGGCTCCGCGTTGGCTCCTCGTCTTGTTAGGGCCGGCATGAGGGGGGGGGGGGGGGAGTGCGGTCGAGACGGGTGACTGGCAACCCCTCGTCCGGCTGCTTCACATCACCAGCTATCGCAGGATCACAGCAATGACCGCGCCTGCATCTCACTGCCCGCCCCCCCCCCCCTTCTGAAAAAGTATGGAAGTGCACTGATTAAAATTTCAAAACAAAGCCTTCTTCGCCTCTTGGATAATGAGATTGAAAAGCAGCAAAAAAAGACAAAAAAACAATCGCACACTCAACACACACACACACACACACACACGCACACACACGAGGAGAATACAGGCAATCGGGGCAGAGAGACAAACGAGGAGGGATAGTTAATCCTGAGGGTAAATATTTAACAAGCTCAGCAATTACAGCGAGGGCAGAGGCCTAACATGGAAGAGAAGGGAATTACAGCCTGCTGACTGTCAACACACACACACATACACACACACACACACACACGCACATACACACACACACAGAGCCTACCTGATTGGACATGTGCCTAAGAAAGGTTGAAAAAAAAACCTGATCCCCTGACCTAAAATAACATTTCAATGAAAAAAAAAAAAACAACACAGGACAGCGAGTTCCACATAGCCTGCAGGCTATAAACTGATGATTTGTATGTCTTTTTTTTTTTTCTTTTTTTTTTTTAAAAAAGCAGAGGCTCGCCCCCGCGGACTCAGTTGCCCATTTCCACTGGCTGGGCAAACTTCAGGAGAAGCGAGGTCCGTGGAAACGCGACCGTACGGCCGCGTTCCCCCGGAGGAAACTGAGGCAGCAGAGGCCCGACGCACCCTCGCAGAAAACGAGGAGACTACGTGGGATACGTCGGTCGTTACGCTCCCAGTGGAGCGCATGCATGCTCCAGGACTCGAGGAGCCCTCTGTGGGCTCTGACACAGTTCTGAGGACACTCAGAGGGGATCACTGACCGTATATTTAGCTTTTATAGTCGCTTTGTTGCAATGTCATTCCGATCCCCTTTTATTGTGATAATTGTGGTGAATTGTTCCTTTTTTTGGGGGTCAGGGATGCTCATAAATACTCGACTTTATTGACAACCAGTCGTTAAACTCACCCCCCACAAAAAAAAATCATTATTTGTGTATTATTGCAGAGAAAACGCCTCTCCTTACATTATCTGCTTGGTGAAATAGGACACCGAGTCATCTCAGGTCACATGTGGCTCGTGTGTATTAAATGTCAGAATCCCACAGAATAAACCCAGATCGAGGCAAACGGAGCAGGGAACTTCTGCCTTTATTTTCTTTATAAGCACACACACGCACACGCACACGCACACACACACACACACACACACACACACACACACACACACACACACTCGCAGCCACACA
>JASSRZ010000002.1:12926866-12954153 GCA_032164315.1 Malacoctenus gilli | reverse complement strand
GAGATTCACAATATAAAGTTCAAACAGTCCAAAGAGACGGGAAGACTGAACGTCCTTTACCTCTGGTCCCTTCACTCATCAGTGCACGCTCTTGGTCCTCACATCCGCCTCTCGTTCCCTTAGTTCTTGTCTCTTCTCTTCCCTCTTTTACAATCCATTCGCTGCGTCTCTCCCCTTCGCAGACATAGAGCAAAGTTCTCTAGTTTCGAACCCTCCCCCTGTTCGTACCGCTCAGTGCTCGCTGCGCTCTAACCGCGCTGCTTTATGTGACGCATGAACAGCAGCGTCAGATGTCCCCCGGTCTCTGAAACACAGTCACAAATCCAGCAGTTTGGAGGGTCTCTTGAAGGCGGGTGTTTCGGGGGCTTCTCGTGTGCTGCAGCGTCCTGAAGCTGCCGGAGACACTGGTGTCCAGCAGTGCCCCCCCCCCCCCTCCATCGGCAGAGACCACCCGCATCTTTCTCCACCCTTAGGTGTTTGTCCTGCTGGATCTCGGTCCTGCTGCGTTACCTTTTGCTGGAGGAGCGCACCTGGTGTCTCGTCCAGCTTGTTGGCGCTGAAGGAGAGGACAAAAGACAAAACGGATGAGGAAGTGATGCTTTCCGTCTCTCTGTGAGGACTCCTGACTGTCACACTCACAGCGCGGCTGTCCTGGTTGCCGAGGGTTACTGGCGCTGCTGCCAAACGAGGACTGGAAGTTATGGATGGTCTCCTGGAGGATCTGCCGCTCTCTGCCCTGAGGACACACGACACTTGTCGAGCATCTCATTCGTTCTGGTGCTCAGCTCGCCCCCAAACCTAAAGCCTGTGATCCACCACCCCCACCCCCACCCCCACCCCCCACACCCCAATCACTGCTGTGAAGCAGGCGCACCTTCCCAGCATTGAGCTCCGATATGGCCGCTAAGATCTGCTGTCGCGGTCCGTCCGTTTTGATGCCCAGCTCCTTCAGGTCGCCGTCGGTCAGGGTCAGGAAGGCCTCCATGTCCACCTGGACGGACAGAAGAAAGAGGGTCCAATCGGTCCAACGGGCACAAGTTCAACAGAAACCTCTCTTCGTAGGAATCTGTAATAGGACACCTCTTGTTCTTCAAAGATAGGCTGGTACTTCTCAAGAGACAGTTTCTTCAAAATACTCGACAGCTCATCTGAAAAAACCGAACAAAAGCAACAATCAGCACGCGTTTTTCCGCATCTGTTTCACGCAGATTTCTTCTTAAGCAAATGAGTGGTGTCACCTTCGTCGGTGATGGTCCCACTGCTGGAGCCCCCGCTGCTCTTGGAGCGTGGATGTGAGGAGGCGGAGGACAGGGAGTCTCCCGGCCCCGAGGGGATTTTGGGTGTCGGGGAGGGAGACGGGGTGAGCGTGGGCGACGTGCTCTTGGAGGTGGAAGAATTCCCCGACTGAGGTCTCTTTTTCAGCTCCATTTTCTGCAAAGACAGAACAAAAAGGGGGGGGGGGCACGATCAGAGAGGAATCCCTCACTGAACCCAACATACGATTAAAACTCGGAGCCGCGGGCTCCACTGACCCTTCTGGGGTGGATGTCGGAGGACACCAGGCTGGGGTGGGAGTGGATGTCAGGGAGGCAGATGTCTGGGGGGGGCGGGCTGCTGGGCGTGGAGGCCGGCAGGGCTGGCTGGCTCTGCGTCTGGCCGTGCTGCTTGTCCGGGGCCGGAGTCTTCGCCTCCATCAGCCCCGCAGCTCTTTTGCGCTGGGCTGCTATTTGGGAGAGAACGCTGTCTGCACTGCCCCCTGGTGGAAGGTCCAGACAATGGCCCAGATGTTCAGCCAGCAAAAACTGATTTAAATCACAGGTATGTCAAAAAAAACTAAGACGTAATCAGTAAAAAAAATAAATTCCTGTTGACCTGAACGGTTGTGGGAGTCCCGGTTAAGTCCCGCCACCCCATTTGAGCCCCCGGACGAGTGGGGGGAATGGTAGTGGCCAGAGTTGGATGGAGAGGATGAAGAGGGCCCCTTGGGAATGCTGGGGAACTTGATGGACCTGCTGACCACCCGACTGACGGACGTCTGTTAAATTGTGGAGGAGACAGCCAGAAAACAACAAATGAGAGACGATGAAAACACAGAAAGCAGCTCTTGTTGACCGCGTCCACTCACGATGTCCGAGTTCCCGCTGCTGTTGAGCTTCCTCTGCGGGGGCATGGGCAGGCGGGGCGCCTCGCTCTTGCCGCCCTCCCGGAGGAGCCGCGAGCGGTCCGAGTTCCACGGCTCGAAGTTGGACGGGGGCAGGAAGGGGGGGATCACGGCCTTCAGCTTGTCGTTGGGCAGCCGGGTGAGCGGCGCGCCGCTCCGGAGCTGAGAGAGGGGGCCGAAAAGCAACAGCTGAGGACGAGAGAACGGTCAAAGAAGCGGCCGTGGCGTCTCCTCGCGACACCCTCCTACCATCGTGGTGATCAGGAAGTCCTCCTTGTCGGAGGAGGCTCTGCAGTGACCTGAGAGAAGCGCCAGAGCATCACATTAACACACTTGCGTGCGACTGCGGCGTTCTCACCTTCCTCCGCGCCCTCACCTGCGTCTTTGGCCTTCGCTGCCCACACGGCGTTGACCTCCGTCCCGCCGAGGCCGGCCACTGCCGGCGCCGCCGTCCCGTTGGACGCGGCGGCCGGCTGCGCGTTGGCCTTCATGGTGGCGTCCAGGGGAGCGTCGGCGGCGTCGTCGGGGAACGGGGCGAGCCGGTTGGACGAGAAGCCGTGCCGCAGCGTGTGCGTGAGCTTGAGCCGGCGGAAGCGATTGGACATCCTGCTCCACCAGGACTGAGAGAGAGAGAGGGCGGAGAAACCGCAAAAGAAGTTGCGGGTTTCAGACGAGCGCCGCTCAGCTTTGGCGCCCTACAGACTTCCTGTCTCGTTTACCTTGAGGCTTCCTTTGTCGTCGGGCGGCACGGGGACGTTGTTCAGAGACTGCCGGCTCTTGGAGCGGGTCACCAGCGCTCGTCCGCGGTGCTTGGACTTGTCTTTGTCCACCTGCATGCAGACCGACGCCAACAGGCGCACCAGCTCGGTGTCTGAAAGGACACGACTCTTATGTGACCCCGATCACACCCAAAAAAAAAAAAGCCTTGACAGGTTCGTTGCAGACAGTGGGGACAGTGGGGGACCACCTGGGTCGTTGAGCAGCATGACCAGATCAAAGGCCGTGTATCCGTTCTTCGCGCGGAGGTTCACGTCGGCTTTTTGGCCCAACAGGTACTTGACAATGTCTTTATTGCTAGGGGACGACAGGAAGGAGAGAAAAGGGGGGGTGGGGGGGCAGGAAACATGGTGTCACCACACAAAACTGCTTCCTCGAATGAAACGAGTCCTCTTGGATGAGTTTAGTTTGAGAAATGATCTCAAAATACTTGAAATTTCTAACTGAACCTTGTGATAAGTCAGGGACAGAACAGAGTTCTCTGCTGTCAAAGTGTACAAACAAGTCTGTCAATGTTCAGTCAGCGATGACTTTGTATACTGCGATAACTTCGTATACTGCGATAACTTCGTATCCTGCGATGTTTGAGGAAAGCGTCGCGCAGCGGGGTCCCGTTTTCTTTACCCGTGATACGTGGCCTGCATCAGGGCGGTCCAGCCGTGCACGGCGTCCTGCTTGTCGATCTCGGCGTTCTTCTCCACCATCAGCTGCACCACCTCCAGCTGGCCGCTCACGGCCGCGATCATGAGGGGCGACGCTCCCTCCTGGTTGGACGAGTTCACCTGAGCGGGCTCCTCCTCCAGGATCTCCTTCACCAGCTGCGAGTTCCCTGAGATCGGCGCGAAGCGGCACGTTCAGACACACAAAATCCACGCCCGACTTTGTCTCACAGAGTAAGTGTGTGAGTGTGTGTGTGTGTGTGTGAGTGTGTGTTTTCGCACGGTCGTACCCAGTTTGAGAGCGCTGAACACATCTGGTCGTCTTCTCTCATCGTCTGTGGAGAGTCAGAGGAGGGAGGGGAGGGAGAGGAGCGGTGATGCACTCTGCAACAACACACACACACACACACTTGGCCAGACTCCACATAGCTCAGCACCGTCGGTCAGTGCAGGGGGGGTTGTGAACATAAATACTCGTTACTCTGGAGTTCACCAAGCGCCAACATAAAAAAAAAAGAAAAAGGACGTGGACACAGCGAGAAGGGTTGGGATAAAAGACAGAGACCTGGGAAACAAAACGCTGTTTTAGCTGAGACGCTCTGACACAACGTTAACAAAAATGAAGGTTTGAGGTTCTTTTTGCTGACAAATCCACATGAATCATTCAGACAGGAGTCTGTTTTACCTCACCAGATAAATGCGTGCGAAAAAGGTTTCTTTCCTCATGTTGTGTTTTTTTTATGATTATGGAGCCCTTTCGCGTAGTTTTCCATCAATTTCTATGAGCTGAAACAACATGATCTGACGTTCATGTCTTTTTATCTTCGTGCCCGTGGGAGACGTTTTTGTTTTGAAAAGACAGGGAAGCGGGTACCGGTCTGGGGTCGGACGGTCGTGATGGAGTCCAGGTAGGCCTTGACGTCTCTCTGTTTCAGCTGCATGGCCAGCTCGAAGGCCGTCTTGGACAAAACGTTGACTCGGTCCGGGTCGGCGCCGCGCTCCACCAGCTGCTGAGCCACAGCCACCTGCGCACACGCACACGCACACACGCACACACACACACACACAGAGTATCATCAAGGATGAATGACTCATTACAACTACCAATCCTGTGAAAGCTGTTCGCCCCCCCCTCTCATCGCGCTCACCCTCCCACTGAGGGTGGAGACCATCAGCGGTCCCCAGCCAGTGGTCTTCTGGGAAAAGTTCACATCGGAGCCCCACTCCAGCAGCAGGCGCACGGCGGCCTCGTGGCCCAACTGAGACGCCACCATCAGAGCCGTGATGTCCATGAACTCTCTGCCACCTCCTCCTCCTCCTCCTGCACCTCCTCCTGCTCCTCCTCCCGGGCAGCTTTCAGCAGGTCCAAACCCAGCTGCACTGCGGGGGTCAGAGGCACATGCCCCGTCTCAGAGAAGGGTGGCGACAGTGGCGTGTTGAAGGTGTGCTGAAAGAGGGGGGGGTGGGGGGGGGGAGAGACCAACCTGCAGCTGTTGTTGTTGTTGTTGCTCACGACGGCCAGGTGATCGTAGTCGTCCACGTACGCGCCGCTCTCCAGGAGCAGCTTGACCACGTGGGTGTGTCCCCCTCGAGCCGCCATGGTCAGGACGCTGGCACCCAGCCTGTTCCGACCGTTGATCTCTGCTCCGTTCTCCAGAAGGAGGTGGGCGACGGTCAGGTGACCAAACCTGCAGCGAGGGGGGGGCCAAGAGGAAAAAAAAAAGGAGGGGGGGGGGGTTGAACCTAAAAATCTCTTTTGACACTCCTATTCTCCAGGTCATGCTAAAATGTCTGAATGAACGGATGAATCAGGACTCCCAGGCCTTCTCTGATCTTGCCTGTAATGCCACTGTAAGCCACAAGATGGTGTAATGAGTCACTTAACTATGATTCCAGGTGTTGGTCAAAAACAGCAGCAGAAGCAGCCAATCACAACAGCAGATTCAGTGAGGGCTTGTAGTCCCAGCTATTAACAGTAAACAGCTAAGAGTGACAGTGACTCTTTACTGCCACCCAATGCACAAAAGTGGTACTCGTTAAGTCCATATGCTGTACCTTTAATACACACAATGATAATCCTTAATAACACAACAAAACATGCATGCAAAACCAATGACAAACACAACAAAATTTAGAGTTTAAGAAGGACAAAAAAAATCCAACATCTAGACCTCTTAACTTTGGAGCGACTAAACTCAGTAAATCAGGCCCTCTGTTGTATCACCTGTAAAATCCCAATTTGGAAAACTATTAAATATGTTGTTTTAATTTGAACCTTTATCTTTTAAATTCCTCTGGTTGTCATAAATCTTATTCATATAAATACTGTTTTTTCTTTGGCTTTTTTTTTTAAATTATGTATTTTTTGAATTGTTTACTTTTTTAAGTTTTTATTACAGAATTCCAGCTCTAAAAGTTTCCTTGTCTTTAAAGATAAATGTTATAATTACTATAATCATTTTTATGTGTTTATTTGGCAGGTTTTGATCTCCGCTTGAGTGGCTAAAAAATTGTGACTGTCACCCTTATCATTTTTGACATTTGATATCAGACAGTTGACGCGCCAGTGTTTGCATCCATTCCGCCCAGAGGAGCGCCTCGGCTCCGGACGCTCCGGCCCCACCTCGCAGCCTGCATCAGCGGGGTCCAGCCGTAGTTGTTGCGGCTGTCCACCGAGGCCCCCTTCCGCAGCAGGAACCGGACGAGGTTCTCGTGGCCGCCGGCCGAGGCGAACTGCAAGGCGGTGTTCCCCTCCTCGTCGGTGCCGTCCACCGGCACCAGGGCCAACATGTCCGCGGCGCCGCACTCCGAGCCCGCTTCGGAGCGCAGCCTGCTCTGCCGCCCGGACTCTCGCGGGGCCCCGGGCTCCAGGATGCCGCGGGCCGCCTCGTAGTCCCCCTCATCGCAGGCTCGCAGCAGCAGCAGCGAGTTCGCCGGGACGCCGAAATTCATGTCGTCATTTGTCCAGCGTTACTCCGTCTCCATTCAACTCCGTCCGTCTCGCAGGAGTCCAAAACTTCCCCGTCCGTCAGAGTTTGGAGGCCGTGACGCTCGGAGGAATAAAGTCCAGAGTCTCAGTCAGAACTGGATGTTTATCCTCCTTCAACCCTCCGGCGCTGCTCCTCGTTTCCAGCCGTCAAACTTTGCCTCGAACTTTTCAGCAAAACAGCTCTGTGGCAAGCGCTCGGTCGGCTCTGCCCGGTTCCGTTACTTGTTTAGGAGTCTGACCGCCATCAAGGCGGCGTCAACAAAACACAGAACTTCCGCCATTTTTTTTTATTAAAATAAAAGTCAATCGCCTCAAAGACGAAAGCTGGTTTACCTATCTGTTGACAACATCACACATATTGACCTTTAAATGTAAGTACTGCATTTAATAAAAGGCGTTTCAAACAAAAAACAACATGAAAGTTGACAAACTTTATAGTTTCACGAAAACACAAGAAACAGACAAAACTTGAATAGTTTGGCAAAAGGTAAGGCTTTATAAAGCATACGTTCAACTGTATATTTTTTTTATTATCATAGGCACATAAAAATTGTCAATCAATCCAACTCTAAACTGTAGTTTTTCCTTCGAGGCAGTTAATGAAATGTTGCAAGGACTGTCTTTTATTTTTCTATCTATGTCCGGAGGAGTCTACCAAATATAGCGTGTTAATAGATACGCCTTGACAGTACTGCTTAATCATCAGACAGACGTGAGATGCGTGTTTGCTGTCACCTTGTCGTACAAAACTGGAGATTTATCTTTAAAAAATGAAACTTTGATGTCCACAAATGTGGTACAAGAGCTATCAAAACACAACACCCAAAAAAGAAAGAAGATCTCGTACATGTAACAAAAACAAAAGGGAGATCTGGGAATTATTTGCATCAAAATTTGCTCAACAAAATGATGAACCGTAAATGTTCTCCCTTCTCATATTATACAGTTATGTTTAAATCACTTTCACTAAAGCAGTACCATGAGCAGCCGCAAGCTTCCAGTAAATGTCGCTGTTGATTGACGCTGCTCTCTGTGGCAGCAGAAGAAGTGCTGGAGCCCCGGATGTAGAGTACTTCAGCAGGAAGCGGCCCTCCGCTCGTTCTTTTTCACCAAGAGCTAACCACGTTGGTGGCTGCTGTTCCTGGCTCACCGCTGTTCGCGTGAATTTCTTCCGAATAAGTCGGTCAGGAATAAATACAATGGTACGTGACATCTCACGAGACACTTAACTACAATACCTGAAACTTTCCGCTCGTATTTTTGTCATTTGATGGCTTAAATATAACTGAAAAAACAGTCGGCTGCGTAGCCGCAACCGACTGCTAATGACACTCGAAGCATCCCGCCATAAGTGATTAAAAGGACGCGTTTTTACTAAAACACTTCATTTTTTGCACTTTCAGGTTGGATAGCACGTTAAAACTGATACAACCTAATTTTAGAGCTCATTGTTTTGTTCGGCACGTCTTTCAGTATCGTAGCATATAGCTAATGCGCTGTTTTACTATGTTTAAAACCAATTGTAGACTTGAATTGAAGTTGTATTTGAAAAGGATGTGATCCAGATAAACGATTCCTGATTCTGCGAAGTTGTGTTGAGTCGTTTTGTTAATCTCGAAATATTTGCTGCCGCTTGAGCTGGTGTTGCGTTCAGGGTACCTTGAGATTAGTCCATGAGGTGTTTTTCATCGATTGATCGCAAATAGTCAATGACTACGCACGAATGACCCCTTTTCTCAATATACTGAGTGTTTTCTCTCATTGGCAGTATGTACACGTGGGAGAACAGTAGCTACTGTAGTTATACCATTAACTTGTTGCACAGTCTTTAATTTGCTTTTGGTGGTGATACATGTGTATTAACCATTTCTGTCCATAACTGCAGGCTTTCAAGGACACTGGCAAAGCCCCTGTGGAGACCGAGGTCGCCATCCACCGCATCCGCATCACCCTCACCAGCCGCAATGTCAAGTCTCTGGAGAAGGGTAACAGAGAAGCTTGTTTTGTATTGAAATATGAATAGACCTGTGCAATGAGGATAAAACTATTACCGTGATGCACCCTGACGACGTTATACGCTATTCTGAGCCATGGCTTCAAAAGCAATGAGAGACTGCTTGATGCTCGTTTCTGTGCTGAAGGACTTTTTCTTATCTCCAGTGTGTGCTGATCTGATCCGTGGTGCCAAGGAGAAGAACCTGAAGGTGAAGGGACCCGTCCGCATGCCAACCAAGGTACGGAGAAGCGGCACCGAGTTGAAATACTGCACTAAATATGTGGAGTAACCGGAGTAACTCGTTCTGTCTTTTTCGGATGATCAGTAACGTTGTTGTCCTCCCTCCAGACTCTGCGCATCACCACCAGGAAGACCCCCTGCGGCGAAGGTTCCAAAACCTGGGATCGCTTCCAGATGAGGATCCACAAGCGCCTGATCGATCTGCACAGCCCCTCCGAGATCGTCAAGCAGATCACCTCCATCAGCATCGAGCCCGGTGTAGAGGTCGAAGTGACCATCGCAGACGCATAAACGTCACGGATGTTTTAATAAAGAAAGGAAACGAGGAAACTGTGACCTGGTTTTATTTAAACACACATAAACTCTTTAGGTCATAAGGGGGGAAAGAGCACACGACTTCATCACTGTGTCGACTTGAACTTCCAATCACATATAAATAAACTGAACTCGTTTCCTGTCTACCTGGTGTTGCCGAGCGACGTCTATGGCCACAGTGACTCGGTAACTAAATACACTTCAGAAGGAAAAATAGATATCAATGCCCAAAAAATCATTCTAGAAAAAAAACTACCAACCAGCGGTTCATTTTTATCAGAGAACTTTCAGTTTCAAGAAGTAATCTGCAGAGGTCCCTGAAATCATAAACCACTAACACTGGTGTTATTATAAATAAGTAAAAAATGTCTCCATATTCTTTGACGCAAGCAGAAGAGATCAACAATTAAAGGATTATGTGAAAAAGCCCCGAGAAAATCCTGCAAGGCCCCATTGGGCCTGTCAACATTTATCAGACTTGAAAGTTCAAAAAGAAAAAAGCACATAATAGATCAAGTGATTATTTTCCTGATACTTTGGTTGAATCATCAAAATTGTTATTTTCTCAGAATACAAGAAATGTTGATTCATCTTCAAATAATGTTTTAATCCTTTTTGTTAAGATTTAGAATTTTAGTTTTGCATTTCTTTGGAACCGTCAAATGGGATAAAGTCAGATGTCCTTCAGACTGAGGCAAAACCCCTCCAACATGCTTCACTGAGCCTGATGAGGGTCCTAATGTCGCATCTGCCTCTCATTAGAGGTGATTACAAACCTTGTCTGTGTTTGTCAGAGGAGGACACACGTCAGGTCTGCTCGGAGTCCTTGTTCAGTTGAAACAATTCAAAACTATCCAGAATCTGAACAGCAGCGCTGAAATCGGGCCACTTTGAAAAGAACAATCCAAACAAACATTCAGAACTTCTTTTACTGAAGAAAGATAGAAAGCAGAGGACGTTTGTTCTGCAGCTGACGTGCCTCAACATGAGTGCAGCCGTTGACTTGACTGCGGAGCAAAGCGTGTGTGTGGAGCCTGAAGACCCGCAGCCCAGCAATGTTCCTCCTGTCGGCGCCTCGGGCCAGGTGATGACGTTTGGGACTCGGAGCCTCGTACATTGAGGCAACGCTCGTCCGGGACAACTGCAGGAGTTCATCCTTTCCTTGTTTTATTTTTTTCCTGTCAGACCGAAACGTGTGCTGGTGCTGAGCAGCAGACGATGAGGGTCTACCTCAGAGTGAGACCCTTCTCTGAAGAGGAGCTCTCTGACAATGAGGACCAGGTACCGTGTAGGGCACTGACCTGTTGACTCCAGACAGACAACAGGAACCTGGAAAAACCCCATCCTCCTTTTTTGGCTCCCCGCAGGGTTGCATTGTGATAGAGAACAGCCAGACGGCGGCCCTGAACGCCCCCAAAGGCTCCGCCACCATGAAGAGCAGCGAGCGAGGAGTCGGCCTGTCGGTCCACAAGTTCACCTTCTCGCAGGTCAGCCGGTAGGGAAGGAGCCGGGCTGCGTTTCGGGTGAACGGACGCGCTGACTGCCTCCTGTTGGCCGCCAGATTTTCGGGGCGGAGACGACCCAGGCGGAGCTGTTTGAGGGCACGGTTCAGAGCCAGATGTGGGATTTCTTGGAAGGGAAGAACGCGCTGATATTCACCTACGGAGTGACGAACGCTGGGAAGACCTACACGGTCCAAGGTAACAATGGCCGAACAGCACCAACCATCTTGTTTCTAAGCAACCAGATTTTGTCCATTGATCCCTCAAACTTTGGTGTTGATTCCCCCCCCCCTCTCTCGGTGAAAACAAATGGATTTCTTGGCCTCAGGGAATCCAAGAGAGCCAGGGATTCTCCCCCGGGTGCTGGACGCCACCTTCCACTACATCGCCGGTCACCAGTACGAGCAAATGGACGTGAAGCCTTACCTCCGGAACGACGCGCAGTGTCTGGACCCCGACCAGGTCAAACAGGAGAGGAGCGCCAAAGCCGCTGTTTTCACCACGGTAAATAAAACGCGGAGAACGCAAACAACATGTGGGGCTCTCTGTTGTTTACTTCATAGCTTTTGTGTGTGTCTCCTCCTCCTCCTCCAGGAGTGGGATCATCTCCGAGGCAATCGCGGTCCGGAGCCTCACCCCTCCTCCTCCTCTTTGTCCTGCAGTCAGAAAGGTCGAGCTGACCATACTGAGGATTCGGTGCGGAAATGCTGCCCGGCTTGTCACTTCTTGACCTCTGTCTTTTTATCTCAGTGACAACAGAAGCGGGCAGCCAGTTCGCGCTCTGGGTGGCCTACTTTGAAATCTACAACGAGTGCGTGTACGATTTACTCCAACCGTCGCCGTGCACGAAGGCCAAGAAGCGCGCGTCCCTCCGCGTGTGTGACGATGGGGCCGGAAACGCTTACGTTAAAGGTGTGAAGACGCCTTTAGATCCTCCTCGGACTTTAGAAAACTCTTCTGTCGTGTATTGAAACATGCCTCAAAAAATTTGTGGTTTTTTTTTCTTTTTGTCCATCTATTTTCAGACCTGAGGTGGATCAACATCCAGACTGGCAGCGAAGCCTGCAGGCTCCTGCAGTTCGGCAACAGGAACCGAAGCGCGGCAGCCACCAAGATGAACCAGTCGTCCAGCAGAAGGCAAGCGGTCGAACGCCCCCCCCCCCCCCAACCTGGCGCTCTCTCATTGTTGAAGCCGACGTCGGGTTTTTTTTCCCCCCTCACAGCCACAGCATATTCATGATGAAGCTTCTGAAGCTCCGCGAAGGGTCGGTTCAGCGGATTTCAGAGTGAGTGCCAGAGAAGGGGGGGTGGGGGGGTCTCGGCCAGGTAACTCTGGCTCAAGTTTAAGGCGCTGGTGCCGCCGGGCCTGGGGAGTGACCGCTGCGAACGTGTTGGGGGTGGGGGGGGGCGTCTCAGGTTCTCTCTGTGCGACCTGGCCGGCTCGGAGCGATGCAACAAAACCAAGACGATCGGCGAGAGGCTGAAGGAGGCGGGAAACATCAACAGCTCCCTGCTCATCCTGGGGAAATGCATCACAGCCCTCCGGAACAGTCAGACCGACAGGTAGACCGGGGAGAGTCCCTCCTGAGATGTGTCGTCCGACATGAAGACGTTTCAGATGTGCTGCGTGTGCGTTGTCGCCTGGCAGAACGAGGAGCGGTTACATCCCTTTCCGGGAGAGCAAACTCACCAAGCTCTTCCAGGCCGTCTTCCTCGGGAAAGAGAGGGCCTCCATGATCGTCAACATCAACCAATGCGCCTCCACCTACGACGAGACTCTGCACGTCATGAAGTTCTCCGCCGTCGCCAAGCAGGTCAGACAGCTCCCCCAAAATCCCGGCCCGCAGGGCGTCACGGGGGGAAAAGAGTGCCCCTGAGCTGCCGTCCGCTCTCCCGCAGGTGGTGCAGGTGACCCCGGTCAAGCCTCTGGAGTCGCTGGCGCCCTGTCTGGTGGGTCGAGACGGGAAGCCTCTGGTGAGGAACGGGCTGATCGACAGTCAGGCGCTGGAGAGCTTCCTGTCTGAGGAGGAGCTGCTGGAGGACGAGGAGGAGGAGGCGGAGACGGACGTGTCTCTACTGCCACATAATGTATGCCTGCGATCACGCTTACCTGTTGTTATCCAAGCAGACTGCACTGGAAAGGTCGATACACTTATAAGGTCAAGAATAAAAGTGTGCCAATATGTCCTGTGAAGTCACATAGTTAGGGTTTTAAGGGAGGATCTGTGTTAATTTGGAGAGCATGATCAGGTGATTTGTCACAATAGCCATTTCCAGCCTTCCTGTTTTTCTCTCCAAGGAGCTCGTCCACATGATCGAGATCCTGAGAACGAAGCTGCTGGCCGAACGACGGAGAAACCTGGTGCAGGAAGTGGAGATCCGCAAGGAAATGGGCGACGCCATGTTGCAGCAGCTCATGGAGAGCGAAGAACTCCGCACGTACGCCGCCGCCGCCTCACCTCCTCTGTGGTCAGGCTTCGTGTGGACCGATTCGCCAGGACTGTCTGAGAGCGCTCAGTCCTCTTCTTGACCTCAGATCAGCTCAGAGAGTTCTAACTCCGGCTTTGAGGCTGCTTCATCTTAAGCTGAATAATATATTCCATCCAAAAGAGATGCAATAAGAGAGATTAAAGATACTCTTTGAGAGTAATGCTTTGGCCGATTGGTGCATTTCTGGTCCAGGCTGTAAAGTCATCCCCCATTCTTTTCCCCCCGTGTAGTCGGCAGATCGAAGAGCTCAAGGAGAGCTACCAGGACAAGCTGGAGAACACGTTCGAGATGTACAAAGACGCCATCAAAGAGCACGCTTACCAGTGCGCCATGAACAACCTGGAGGACGACTACGTGCCCATCGACGAGTTCGTCGCCGAGCAGGAGAAAGTGGAGGTTGGGTCCTGAAATCCCTGCTGGGATCTTTTGGGGGGGGGGATTTGAATTTCCCTTTTTGGTTTCAGTCCGATCTCTCTGTTTTAGACTCTCAGACGCAAAGTGTCGGTGTTGGAGACGTTGGCGTCCCACAGAGGAGCAGCTCCCGTTCCCATGGTGGATCAGTCCTGTCAGACTGCAGCACATGAAGCCACTGAAGAAATGGGTCAGTGTGCTGGGGGGGGGGGGGAGTTCTGGACTGGGTGTTTAGGTAAAGAAACCCTCCTGCTCTTGGCAAAGTCTGAAAGTCGAATCTCTTTCCTCCTCCAGGAGACGAGCGATGCAAACGGCTGTACAGAGAGAAGTGCGCCATGGAGAGGATGTGTGAGGACAAGCAGCAGGTAATGAGGATGAAACCTCATCCGACGGGATTCTCCGTGCGCGTTTCAGTGTGTAATCGTGTCTCTTTTTGTGGCTTTCAGTTAATTCTGTCACTGGAGAGAAGGCTGATGGAGCTTAATAACACTTTGCAAATGGTCAGAGACGGTTTCATGGAGAAATCGGCTGATCTGGAGGTTCTGCAGAGGAAAATCGACGATCAGGTGAAGCGTCCTAAAAAATCAGGTTGTCTTCAAAATCCCCTCCAAAGGCTTTTTAGTTTGAACATCGGGGGGGGGGGGGGCGTGGCTTTGTCAGGAGGTGCAGTCTGAGTTTATTTCTGTGTGTGTGAAGACCAACTCCATCCAGGACTTGCTGCGTCAAAACGTTGAGAAGGACAAGGAGATCTCCGCGCTGAAGGAGGAGATCGCCAAACTCTCCCAGAAATCCCCCGTCAAGTCCAAGACGAAGCGAGGGCTGCTCGCCAACATCAGGGACGCGGTGACCTCGCCGCGGACGGCGGGCACGCCCCGAGGCCTCAGGAAGACTTCCAAGACCGTGCACTCGTGACGATCTGCGCCGGACTCGGCGCTTCGAGGGATCGTAGGAGCTGCTTTGGAGGCGACATTGAAAACGATCCCAAGAACCCGTTTTTATTGACTCAGACTCCTCCGAGTGTTTTTTAAATGTTTCCTAAT
The DNA here is from genome assembly GCA_032164315.1 of Malacoctenus gilli. Lineage (NCBI taxonomy): Eukaryota > Metazoa > Chordata > Actinopteri > Blenniiformes > Labrisomidae > Malacoctenus > Malacoctenus gilli. Next base: position 12,939,573 of record JASSRZ010000002.1, on the reverse strand, counting down.
TTCATCTTAAATAAAATCTGCCAAAACTGAACGTTTGATCTCTAACAAATTGATGAATATCCACATTCCCGCTCCCATTTTCCAGCTTTTTCTTTGGACACTGCAGTGGCGTGATGTCGCTTTGTGGTCACTGCATGCTCCCCCTTTTATCTCTGCGATGCTTTCTTTGGATGGCAGCCCCGTTGTGCGTCCATACAAACGCTCCTCATTGAAGGTTTGACATGCATCCTCTGGGCGATGCTTCGATACAATAGCCTGGTCAAAGAAGCTCCTCCTATTTCCACAGCCTGCAGGAAAAAGAAACCAAACGGTGACGGGACAAAGGAGCCCGTATACCGTCGGCGTGAAGTTCCTTGAGTGCATCGCCGTCCACTCGCTCATTTGCTTTATCAGTTTTTAATTCCCTATTATTAAACGTCTTCTGAGACAGGTGGTCTGTGCAGCATGCAAAGCAACATTTCTCCCATGCAAAAGTACAATTTTTCCCTCCCGCAGCACGTTGACCTTTCCAGCTGAGTGAGCGAGGTGGCGACCGTGTGGTGCGCTCGAGGTAATAGAGGACAGCCTCCTCTCAGTGAGTGAAAGGGCCATTGTGGCAGACATCCAGCTGCTCTATCTCTCGAGTCTCAGTGATGCTTAATGAGATTAGCTTTTCTTAGCCCGTGTCAGTGCAAAGGGGTCAATCACAGGATTAGCACCTTGCTCAGTTGTCTATAGAGTTTGATCAGTTTTATTGTCATTTTTCTGGCCCCCCTTTCCTTCGTTCTTTTTCCACCCGTTGGCGGTTTGCCAGGAAGACCACGACTTTTCTTTTTTTTTTCCCCCCAAAGAAACCCTGGAAAGCATGCCCGGCTCCGTTGGGGGCAGCTCGTCGGCCGGAGTGGAGCGCTGCAGTGCATCATGCTGCCTTGGGACTGAGTCCGCCTCGACCCTCTGCCACTGAATGAAGCATCTTCCAGGGGGGGGGACCAAAGGAGCAAAGGCAGCCGGGGGGAGCGAAGGGGGCAGCGCGGGGGGCCGAAATCTTGCCTTCTGTGGCAGAGTCTGAGACTCTGGACAAGTCATCCTCATGCCACTTGTAAATAACAAAGTGGGCAATGACTGCACAGTCGGCAAAGACAAGGCTTTGGCTGATGGAGAGGCTTTGGTGGATTCTCTGATAAAGGTAAGCGGCTCTCGGGTTGCTATTTATTTGCTCATAACGCTCATAATTCCTCTCTGCGACTGCAATAACTCCTAAAACAACATTTTAGATGCAAACGCTCCTGTTAGAATCCCAAGAAGAAAGTTTAATGTTGCATGGATTTTAAAAAAACAACAGGTCAACCAATCAGATTTATGGGTTGTTGTTTTTTTTGCAATGATACCGTCTTCACTTTATTAATGTTTAACAGACTGAACATGCACAAAACGGCGGAGCATCTGTTTCCCGCCTCTGGGGAAAAACGCACTCTGTCTGAAAGGAATTTCTTGCTCCACTGCATCTTTGGGACTGTCCCGTGGTCCAGGCAGCCGTGCCTCACCGTGCCTCCGACTGCACCCTTCATACAGTAGCAAAGATGTTTGTTTTTCCACCCAAATAACATATAGGATTTTGCTCACAACATGCAGATTTCTCAGAACAGATGCCAAGCGATGCAACCACCCTTAACTGATGCACGATCCAGTGCAGTTTTTCGAATGTTTTCGCGGATTGCAGTCATTTCGAATAATTTATTTCATCGATTAAGCTCCAATACAGCAGCAGTAGTTTCATAAAGAGGCGAGGAAAAGCCTTTGACATGTTTGCAATATTTTTCAAATATTAAAACATAGAATAAAGAAGTGAAAAGGTCTCGAATGGGGTGAAATTTTAACGGACAATTTTCTGCAGAAATGTCGGCGGACCGACGTCAGTATGGAAGTGATAGAGCGCAGTTATTGCGGTCCTTCGTCGGGGCTGCTGGGCCGCCCGTACTCTGAGTGCGCAAGGTTGCTTTGGCTTATCTAGAAATAGATCAATGATAATGAGATTATTTGTAATATTTTAAATGAATGAAACTACACTTGCTAATCCTCCAAGGTTAATGGCTCCCGTCCAAACACTGCGTCGCTGCATGAGTTTGATCGAAAACGGCAAAAATGGACGATTAGAAGGCGGCTCGTTCCGCTGTGATTTTACAGAGAAGTTGGACACGCTTACGGTTAAATTCAATCTTGATTAAAAAAAAAATAGTTGATTTCTTTTTAGTCCTGGCGGACGGACACAGAGAGCTTTGACATGTCCTTGTAATGTGTGTTTAGCAGTGAATGGCTGCCTTGGGGGGGGGGGGGCGTGAAATCATGCACGACAACGAATTCAGATTAGTGGTCGACATACTCGATCGGGTGACGGCGACGCTCCACGTTCACGCTGATGATGGAGCCTCTCTGCGAAACGCAGACGGAGGAGAACCAATGCACGGTCGCAACTCAGCGTCGCGTTTGGGGAAAAAAAAAAACAAAAAAAAACCGTCACCCGACTTCTCCGTCCTCGCAGGTGGTGGCATGCTACCGACATCTGGCCTCGTGCGTGGGGGGCTGCACGGACAGCTTGCAGCTGCGCGACGAGCTGCGGCAGACGCGGGAGAAGGCCCAGAAGTTGGCGGCAGCCATCTGCCAGCACCTCACCGCCCACCTGCGGGACAAGAGCCTGCCCGAGGGCACGAGGAAGGAGATGGAGCTCCTCTGGGTGTCCTTCTCCTCCAGCCTGGAGCTCCTCCACGTCGACATGTGCAAAGTGTTCAGCGCGGGCGACATCTTCTCGCTGGCGAACACCGCTAGCTTAGTGAAAACTGGCCTCCAAGGTAAATCAGTCCGGCGCAGGTGGTTGCAGGTTCAAACTGTCTTCCAGGAAGTAGGTTAGTTTATCGAGTGATGCTGGATTAATGATGCAGGAAAGATTTAATCAGGTCGTAAAATAACAAAGGAAGGAAGTGATAAAACTAAATGAGGTTGAGACCTGTTATGCAGGTTTTGAATGCACCGATTACATTAGTGTGATCTGCTCCACAATGGATTCCCAGATCAGTTTCTCTTTATTTTTCTAAGAGTAGATCCCAAAACGTAACCTTCTCCTCTCTGCTCTCTCAGGAGGAGGCACGGAGGTGGCGGCCCGGGCGCTCAGCCTCCCCGACCTGAACCAGGCCCAGCCCGCCCCCCTCCCCGACGGCCTGGAGAGCCAGGAGCGCTGCACCATGGAGCAGGAGATCGGCCGAATCGACCACATGATCGACGACATGGAGCTGAAGGTGAACGTGCTGCGCTGGATGGTGGAGCCCCGCGGGCCGCAGTACGCCGAGCCGCTCGGCAGCGCCGACAGCGCCTCGCTGGCCCTGCTGTCTGTGGACGAGGAGCAGCCGGGGCCGCAGCCTCTCTGCCAGCGCAGCCAGATCTTTGTGCTCTTATTGCTGGTGGCTCTCGTTTTGGTGGCGGTCACTTTATCTGTCTGTATAGTCATTTTTTCATGAAGGAAACACTTTAATACACAACTTTTTAAACATCCAAAAGGCTCAGTAACACTGTAAATTTGGCGAGCTTGGCTCCTATTGTAGTTTTCTCGTTGCAGACTTGATTTTCTTCACAAAAAGTGAAGTTTTATACCAACAACTAAAGTTTTTTTCCCCCCTCCGATTATTTGTCTATAACACGATTGAAGTAACTCTGGGGTGCAAATCACTTTGCCATTCTTTGCAGTGAATCTAAAGCTGCCATAAGCTTTTTAATGTCCTTGTTAACAGTGACGATAAGCACGGTCGCCATGGAAGCCGTGGTTTATTGTACCTCTTCAATTTGTAAAAAGGTTAGACGTTGTATGTTCCTGTACATTTTCCCTGGTTAGTTTGTGGTGTAAATGCGGAGTGAATCCTGGCTCCACCAAACCAACAGACACTTCTCACTTTGTAATCCTTGTGACCACTGAGAGGACGTAGGTGCTGATGCTTGGTAGATGGTATGATGCATCCACTCCCTGGGATTTATTGTCTATTTTGTAAATACGTTGTGCTGTAGAAACCTGAAAGTAGTGTCTCGCATCATAAAAAAAAAACATCAATTTTGACATCACACTCTGTTGTTCTCATTCATTTCTGTGAACGGATGCTCGGGTGAAACGCTTGAAGCACAAAGTATTTCCATGTTGGGTTATGGGGTTTTTTTTACACCCTTGATGACGGACCAGCTTCTATGATAAACTCCAGGTTTTTTGTCGCTTCTGAACATATAACATGGAGTCGAACCTGATTGTACCTGGACAATAAACATAGTTCATGAAGCACAGGGGTCCAAAGAAATGTTCAGGAGCGGTTGCTTCTCGGTACACCTCCATGCATTTTCCTGGTCTATGGATTAGGATTAAATACGCATGCTGTCAACTCGCTCGCAGATATCCACTGCAGGAGGATGAAGGCAGAGGAGGAAATGAAGTCCGAGTCTAGATCGATTACTCGTTCTGATTAGATAGGGTTAAACTACACAGTCTGGAACATTCACCCAAACTCCAGCTACCAGATTTCAGGCTCTATAAAGTGTGTTTCGTATTAAAATCTATGACTGAGTTGAAGCTTCCAGCTTTCAAACCAGATGTCTGAGACTAAAACAGGCAGTTCGAGTTAGCAATACATTTTATTCCTTCTTTCTCCCTTAATCAATAGTATTTTTGGGCGGTTTAAAACACATGATTTTGAAAAACAGACTTTATTCTATAAGCTTTATCACTGTTTGTGTTTTGGAGTGCGTACAAACTCACTGATGTTCAAACTGTTTAGGGCCATAATTCCAAATTAAAGGCATCTGTGCCTGACCACACATACTTTTATACAAAACACAGACATGCGACTGTCGTTGCAGACAGGACCGTTTGTCTTGCAAAACACAAGAACGTGCGTTTTATTTTGAAAAAACACGTCACAGGAAGTAGCGAGAGTCCGGCTGCTGTGTTGTCAGTGTAGCAGGAAAGTGGGTGAAAAGTGTCTAAGCGGGCGCAGCAGGAGACACAGCCGGAGACAGAGCCCGGGACACACCCGGGGACAAAGCTGGACCTCGGAGGCTCCTCGGACGCGGAAGTGCAGCCCCCGAACAAGGAGCCGCTGCCGGCGGGACTCTGGCCGCGGCGCTGAGACACAGCCGGTCCCGACTGAAGCCTCGGAGTTTGACCGACCCGTAGCGGCACGGAGGGGAAGATGTTCGCGTGCGCGCCTCCGAGCGTCACGAAGGCACTGACGGCCGCCAACACCTCGGCCCGCCTGCGGCGGGTCACCAGCCCGGCGCTCCGGCTCGGTGTGAAGCCGGCGGACAGCGCGCGTGCCCCCGCAGTCACACGGAGAGGTAACAGCGACTGTTCTTCATCCCACTGAACTCCCTGTGTGAATTTATCACTTGTGGAGCGGTGACAGGTAGAGACCACCCCCCCCCCCAACACTCCACCAGGCTTCCACACAGGTGACGCGCGTGCACAATCAGCTCGGTCACGCTCGTTTGCATCAAAATGCAGGAGAAAAAAATCAGCTTGTGTCTGATGACGATCGGGAGACAAACAAATACTTTTCTTTTTGTCCGGGCGAGACTAAAGTGACTTTTGCATTTAGGACTTTTGGAGCTAAAAAAGGAGGAAAAAGTCGCACCTTATTACATGATCTGAGATAAATACATGTCAAATAATGCTGAATTCCTTAAAAAAACTGTCAGACTGAGGGGTGTTTCGCCCGTTTTGTTTTGTATAATAAACCAGAGAGAGAGAAAGCAGTAAAATATGTGTATATGTACTGCATATATATAAGCTCATTGTGTTCCAGTCATTTGAGGTCAGATCATAAAGGATCAAAGGACCAGCAGCAGCAGGTGTCAGCAGGCATCTTCATCTCTGTTTGGCCTGACTGTAAGCTGGCTGCTGCTGGATCTCAGCTGTTTGCAGCCCTGGAGCCTGCTCCTCAGTGTACTCCGTGTAAACACCTGCCCACACTCCACGTTGTATTTACACAACATGCCACAGTACCACCCTTCTTCCACGTGTCCGCACAGCTGAATGTTACAGCCCACCTGGGTCTATGAAGTGTTGTGTCATATTTTGGTGCTTTTGAACTGGTTTCGGTAAAAGTACATCACATTCACCCTGAATTGTCTAATTTAAATACTCCGTTTTCATTCAAACTTGTCTGGACTCTCGATTCCAGAGCTGAGTACTTCTGCTAAAGCCTTCCAGTACGATCTGAAACCAGACGCACCCAAGTCCGGGGGCCGGAAGCTGTTTTTCGACACGCACGCGGTGGTGCGGCTCTTCGAGGAGCACGGTCTGTATTTTTCCCCGCCACCCCCCCCCCCCCTTCCATTTGTCCCCCGAGTCGAGCCGCGCTGCTGAAATGCCGTTGCGCCATCGACAGGTTTCACCACGCAACAGGCTGAGGTGCTGGTCCAGGTGCTGGTGAGGATGACCAACTCTAACATGGACGTCATTTACGACGACATGGTCACCAAGGTGCAGCAGGTGAGATGGCGGGAGGACAGCGGAGTGTGCGTGTGTTGACTGCGAGCGTGAGGAACCGCTCTGGAATCGTTTCGTTTCCTGCAACGTGTCGCGTGATGTCTTGGCAGGAGATCATGTTGCAGAGGGTGATGTCCCAGATCGCGGCGGTGAAGAAGGACATGATCATCCTGGAGAAGAGCGAGTTCACCACCCTGCTGGCGGAGAACGAGGTCGGCGTCTCCGTCGGCTGCTTTCAGCTCTAAAAACGCCAAACTGTGTCCGTGCCGGTTTGACATCAAAACATCTGGGTTATAATGGAAACTACTTGAGGTTCGAGTGCTAAATGAATCCAGGAACTGATCTGACTTCTTTGTCATTTTTTTTTGTCGCAGAAACTAAAGATCCAGTTGTTGCAGCTGAAGGTCCAACTGGCTGTAAGTGTCCGAATCGAATCGGTCGCCGTTTGGAGGGCGCAAATGTCCGTAACTCGACTGGATTGAACGTTGTTCCCTTTTCTTGTGTCTGCGCCGCCACAGGACGTCATGAATAAAGTGCGTTCCGACAACATTTTGGACATGAATTTGGAGAAGAGCCGCGTCAAAGAGCTGGTGAGTGAAACAGGTTTCTGACCGGTTCCAGAGCCAGGAGAGCAGAGGTTCAGTTCCACACGTCGAGACCGTCGCGGACTCCTCTTTGTGACTCTCTGTGACTTTCTATTTTCAGAAAGCAGAGCACGAGAAAAAGCTCCTCGAAACACGCACGGAGATTTTGGAAATGGTCTGTACTTGGACAAGCACATTGCGGGGGGGGGATGCATTAACATTTGTCACTTCGTTTAATCATTAAGTGAGTCGTTCTGAAGTGTAACGGCGTTTTTTTTTTTGGACAGACTGCGGAGCAGGACCGTCATCTCACTCAGACGAACATGAAGATCGACACCGAAGTGGCCGGGCTGAAGACGATGCTGGAGTCTCATAAACTGGACACGATAAAATACCTCGCAGGTGGGACGTCAGAGAGATTTCATCACCGTTTTCAGCTAGAGTGTGTGAATGAAGGACTTTTTTAAAAAATACAAAACAAAAAAACTCTGATATGAGCCGAATAATTGTGTTTTGTTCTTTCTCAGGTTCAGTGTTCACCTGCCTCACTGTGGTTTTGGGCTTCTATCGCATTTGGATGTAAAACCAGACCTCAGCTGAAGAACCTCATCAGGACCGGAGTCTTATGAGCATTTTTCTGTTCGCTTGTGCGAAGTTGATCTATTTGTCAGACGGCGGAATCGCGGTTGAGCGGTTCTCTGAGCGGCTCGCTGCTGGATGGGGGAGTCTCTGAATCCACTGTGGCAGCGTTTCCTCACTGGTCACCAACTGAAGCTTCAGTGCGTTACACGGCCGTTCCACCAGGACTTGTTAGGACGCCCTAACGCACAAAGACCTTCATCCAGCCGCTGCTCATTGAAACTGAGCTTTTAATGCACTGTAAATATTTTAGGCGTGTTTGTGTCATGCTTGTGACTATCGGATGACGATGAGCTCAGTCTGACTCTTCTCTGCAGAACATGACTGCAACTATTTCACGGGAACTCTTGTTATTTTAGAAGTTATTTATGATTCGAATAAATTTGGTAATAAAGATACTTTGTTCAGAGAAAATTGTTTGCCTGTTTTTATTCGTTTTCAGTAAGCAATATTCTACTTAAATGCAAATTGTTGATGCTGAAGCACATTATTAGGGCAAATTTGTGATTAGTTGCTGTCGATGTCTATTTTTATCTGTAAATTGAGGGAGAAAAGTTTTCACCACGTAGTTTATCGAAACAGAAAGAACAGGGGCGTGGCAAAAACATTTTCCACTGACTTTTACTTTGAAAATCTTGAACCGGAAGTTTTTAATGAAGCGCCGCTGTAGTGTAAACTCACACGTGTGTAGCTGTCAGAGACGCTCCTTCCACGTTATCTCCCAACCACATGCCGCTGAACTGTCACTTTATGTGTGTGTATTAGAGTAAGTAAAGTGTGTGTTGTGTTGTGATCGCCGTTTATGTGTGTGTGTGGAGGCTGAACGGGACTAAACGAGCAGAAACCTGCTAGCAGCTGAGCTAACATGCATCTTTACTGTTGCTGGCTCTTGTTTTGTGCATATTTTTTTGAATTTAAAGTGTAAGTGGAGTGTGTTTGTTTTCCAGGCGCGTCAGCAGGCGTCCATCATGACTGATGCGTTCAGTAGCAGCTCGGAAACCGTCATCCAGCGCGTGATCGACGTTGCAGTGAAGACAAACACTCCCGAGGAGAAACTCGAAGAGCTGTATCAGCTCAAGCAGACCTGCGACTTTATCCGTGGTCGTCAGTTCTCCAAGGTGGGGCTGGCGCTTTCCTTCCAGTCTACAACGTAATCGTGGGAACAAGGCGTGTGACCTAAACGGTGATTGTAAATTGTGACAATAAAAAAAAAAAAACTGTCTGCAGGTTGCTCTGCAGTTTCCTGATGAGCTGCTGGGAGACTCCGTTCAAATTGCAGAGGCGATCAGCAGAGAAACAAATGCCAAGACTTTTATTTTGGGGGACACTTCCTATGGCAGGTAACGAAACCCAGCTTGTTGTTGTGTTTATATGTTTGTTCTGTGTTTACCCTATTAAGTATCTTGATATGCAAGTACAGTCTGGCGAACCTGGCTTGGTCTTTCCCGTGCGCTTGTGCTGCAGCTGCTGCGTGGACGAGGTGGCCGCCGAGCACGTGGGGGCGGAGGCCATCGTGCACTACGGCGGCGCCTGCCTCAGCCCCTCCAGGCGGCTGCCGCTCATGTACGTGTTCGAGCGCAGGCCGGTGGACGTGGAGAAGTGCGCGGCCTCCTTCCGGGAGCTCCACCCCGACGCCCAGACTCCCGTCGTCATCCTCTACGACGTCAACTACGCTCACGCCACCGGTGAGTCGCGCCGGCAGAGGCCCCGCCCCCTCATGGGACGGATGCGGGGAAACGAACCTGTTTTTTTTTTCTTTTTCCCGCAGAGGCTCTTCTCGCCATTCTTTCTGAGGAGTATCCAAGGCTCGTCTGCTCCGAACTGGTTGTCGAAGGGGAGCAGTGTCACAGTCACGGCTGCATCAGAACACTCAAGAACGGCGCCTGTCCGCCAGAGGAGGGGGACGGCCGGGTCGTCTACCAGTTCGGGAGGCGCTTCGCCTTAGCGAGCGGCGCCAGCGTCACAGATTACAGTATGTTCTATTTAGGCCAGGAGGGGGCGACGCTGACGAACTTCATGATGACCTGGAACCGCTGCTCCTTCAGCTCCTTCAACCCCGCCGCGGCGCGCGGGAGGCCCGAGTCGGTCGGCATCAACCGCGCGCTGATGAAGCGGTACTACGCGATCGAAAGGGCCAAAGACGCCGGCGTGGTGGGCATCCTGGTGGGCACCCTCGGCGTGGCCGATTACCTCGCCATCATCCGGCAGCTGAAGGAGGCCATCCGCAGAGCGGGCAAGAAGAGCTACTTGTTTGCCATGGGCAAGCTCAACGTCCCCAAACTGGCCAACTTCCTGGAAATCGACGTCTTCGTGTTGATCGCGTGTGCCGAGAACTCGCTGCTGGACTCCAGCGAGTTCTACAAACCTGTCGTCACTCCGTTCGAGATGGAGGTGGCCTGCAACGCGCAGCGGGAGTGGTCGGAGGAGTACGTCACGGACTTCAGACACCTTTTGCCAGGTTCGGCCCGAGATTTACGTTTGATTTGTGTTTTCCGGGGGATGGGGGGCGTGGACGGGGACTAGAAATGGCAGCGATTCTGAGGCACCGTCTTGCGTTCCAGGCGGGCGGAGTCACGTGCCATTGGCCGACCGGCGGGAGGAGGGCGACGACACTGACGTCTCCCTGATCACCGGCGCGCTGCGGAGCCGCAACCTGCTGAGCGGCGAGCCGGCCGAGCCGTCCCACGGCTCCTCGGTGGTGTTGAGAAACCAAGCGCTGACCGTGGCCAACGCGAACTCGGCCGGTACGGCGAAAAACACGCGTTGTCGTGCTGAAGTCGGGGCGCGCTCCGGGCCCCTGGGTGTAACATGCCGGCGAGGGGGCTTTTATTTTTGTGCTTTTACTGTGTTGCAGCTTCCTTCCTGGCCGACCGGAGCTGGCGAGGTCTGGAGCAGAAGCTGGGGGAGACCCCCGTGGTGAAGGCAGTCGAGGGCAGGAGAGGCATCGCCATCGCCTACGAGGAGGAAGGAGCGTCGTGACGAAGCGCCGCCGAGCCGCACAGTCTCCAAGAGATTATTTATTCATTCACGAGCCGAATGTGTTGTATACAACTTGTAATTACTGGAAGCTGCAAGTAATTGGCGACATCACAGTGTCCTTTTATGTCCGAGATCGCAACGTTATGATTGTCCTTGTAAGATGGGTTTATTTTATTAAAATAAATAAAAGCATGGAGGCGCTCCCAGCTATGTCAAAGTGAGAATATAAGCTGCAGAACAAGAACGGTTTCCACAGTGTCACCGACACCGCTCACTCGCTCACGATTGGCCGTTCACGGGAACTTCTTTCACAAAGGACGCAGGAAATATGCCAGTGTGTCCGTTGCACTGTCCTTCCAACCAGTCCCGGTTCACTGCGGACAAACGAGCGACACGGGAATCAGTGCGTGGCCGGAACCGGGGGGGGCGTTGCGATTGAGAGCTCCCGCCGCCTGAGCAGAAACGCTGCCGTCTTACCGCGAGAGAGCAGAGTGATCTCCTCTCCCTCGTGGAAACTCAGATCCTCTGGATTGGACGACTCGTACGCGTGGAGCGCCACGAAGAGGACGTGGCTCTGTGGCGTTTCATCGGGCGACTGAAATCCCCGATTACATGCCGAGAAAAAAATCACGATTATCATTCTTTGTTGCAGCCAAGTCTTAGTTTTTTTTAACGACTAGAACGTGGCTCATATTCTGTGGAATCAGACGTGCGTGATGGGGGTTTCTGGTTGCTATGGCGAATACCTCCTCCACGTTGCACCACAAGGTGACCTGTCCATCGCTGGCTCGGCTCCACACAGTTTCCATGTCCGCGTCGGCATCGATCGCGCTTCCCCCACTCGCCTCGGAGGTCAAACTGAGGCAAATAAGTGTGAGTCCACCGAGTACACCTGCGGCCCCCCCCCCCCCCCCGGAGCGCCGTACCTCAAGGTGATGGCGTCTGCACGGACGTTCAGCTTCCCGCTGATTTTCTCTACCAGCGCAGCGTAGGGGGACCCCAGAGGCACGGTGACGCTGAAGTTGAACTTGTATCGGAGTTTGACGACACACGTGCCGTCGGTCGCCGTTTTTCCCTGAAGTTATGGGAAGGACGCGAAAGTAGGTTCACACCGGGGAACAAAGGAGAGCTGCAGGAACTTCCTTTTTTCCCACTTCGTGTCACAAGAGAGAGTATTTCGGGAGAAAAATCGAGTTGCGCCAGCGTACCTCCGGCTCAGTGCTTCCTGGGCTGTTGTCACTTGGAGTGAGACCTCGAGTGGAGAGAATATCGGTGTGAAAATGCTCGCATATGTCCTCCTGTCACGCCAGTGCTGCTGGGACGAGCCTACCTTGTATCCTCTCCGGCCTGGTCGGTGGTTCTCGGCTCGGCGGTTCAGTTATTCCCTATTTAAGAAATGGACGAAACATTTGGATCATAGCCATCGCGCGGCTTTCTCCACGCGTCAGAGCTTCAGCTCTTCCGGCTTCGGACGTCTCTCGGCGCAACGACTCTCATGACTGACTCATAATTAATCTTGTTTAGGATTACAATCTGCCGCGGAGTACGTAGGAAAGGAGGCACAAGGAGCGCTGCCGCAGGAGAGCATCTCACCGAGTTCTTTCTCGACGCCAGTGAGATCTCCAGCCGCTCCAGGTAGTTGTAAGGAACCAGACCCCTCTGCGATTGAAACCAATGAAAGCATGCTGACGTCAGCAAGAGTTGCACGGATCCTTCAAATGGGATCAGAATGCAGGATTCTGTGCGCAAAGAGGACAAGCGTCCAGTCGTGCAGGAGAGCGGACAGGTTGCGCAGAGCGGTCTCACTCTTTCATTGAAGACCACGAACGCCCAGTTGTCGGCACCTTTCTGCAGCACGAACACAATGTTGCCCGGCACCACTGCCAGCTCGTCGCTGGTCTCAGGCACAAACTCAAACAGCACAGTGTGGGGCTCCCCTTCCAAAGCCCTGCCAAGGACAGAGACGCTGATGTGACACAGAGACAGCCGCGACGTCCTCACTCAGACTC
>JASSRZ010000002.1:12901889-12916774 GCA_032164315.1 Malacoctenus gilli | reverse complement strand
TGCGCGCCCCCCCCCCCCCCCCCCACAGTCAGAAGCCAGATAAAGCGGGTTGACTGACCGCAAAGCCAAGGCCACGGCCGTGACACAACAGGTACACGGGCCCGGGGATTGTGTACATTGAGGGTGAAAGCGACAGCGTGTGTACACAGGAGTCGACCGGCAGCCGCATTCCGTTACAAATCCCCTCGGCTGCGCTCGCGCTATTCAGCGTGTTTGTGTCGCTCCTGCACTGGCACAGATTCCCTTTTTTTTTTTTTTAACTGCGGTGCGGGTTTTTGTTTAGGTGCCAAACAGAAGAATAACAAAGGAGAGACAGGAACACACTGTCCGTATGCCGGAGCGCGAGACGTCAGGGCGCGCACGTGGAAGCGCTCGCATGCAAACCCCAGCTGAGAAGCCTCCAACTCTGTCCACATCCACCAGGTAGAAGATGCGGTTGGAGCGGGGGGGGGGGGGGGCAGCTCGGGTTACCGACGACGAACCTTCTCGCCGTGACTGATACAGTTGTGAACGACGCGGCGGCTGAGGGCGACTGAGGGCGTGTTCGCGCGCCGCAGGTTTTGCGCCCTTCTCTTTATCAGGTTCAATACAAACAAACTTCAGCCTGTTGGTTTGGTTCACTTGCAGACGTGTAAACACTGTGAGGGGACCCTGGTGCAGAGCACTGCACAGGAGGAGGGCGAGGTGCCAAGCTTGCTACAGTGTGTTTGTGGTTGAAAAAGAATAACACGGTAATCACAGTGTAAGTGCCTTTGGTTTGATACATAATATCAAGAAACTGAAGCAACTTCTCGCAGAGATAACACAGCGTAGAAGCCGGAATGAAGCTCGGTTTGTCAGTTTTAGGCTGGCCGCGTCCCAATATGTTTCCCGTCCCTCCTTGGTCGACCTACCTTTGGAGTTGAACACCTCCTTGAGCTGCAGGAGCACGTCGGCGAACTTGCGCACGTCGCTGACCAGCTGCATGATGTAGTTGGGGTCCGAGGCGGCGGCGGCGGCAGCGGCGGCGGCGTCCGGGGAGTCCGAGCCCACCGGGCCGCCCTTGGAAACCTTGGGGGGCCCCGCTGACCCCAGGCTGGAGCTGGAGAGCCGGGACATACCCAGAGGCAGCTTGGCACCGCCACCGTTGCCACCTCCGCCGCCGCTTCCCGATCCTCCGCCAGCACTCTGGCGCAGCATGGCGGCAAGCATGCTTTCAGGGTCCGGTGGCCCCCCCCCCCCTCAGGCCCGGTGGCTGGCGCAGACGCGTGTTCGCTCCGTTTCTCAGACTGAATCCGGCAGGACACCAAGGACGAAGGACGCTGGAAGGAAAAAGAGGGAGACGGAGACAGAGAGCTCTTAATTCTCGCAAGAACCAGCTGCGATAACAAGAGATTACTGACTCAGACGCAGGTATGACACAATACCAGGTGCCACCGATGACAACAACAACAACAAGAACAACTGGAGACCTGGCGGACGTGCCGTTTGTGGCCGTGACTTCAGGCTGTGGTTTGGTCGTCTGCTCCTTAGCAACAGGCAACGTTGCTGGACATTTGAGCAATGTCAGGCCGAAATACTCCACTGATAGTTCCTCTTCCAGGAATGTTGCGTACAGGGCCGTGATTCACTCGGGCAGTTGTTGGGAGCGCTGAGAAGCCTCATTATCCCAATCCAGTAATGACACCTTTTACAGCCCTGAACGTGATCCAACCCAGCGGTTGGATGGGATGTTTGGGGAGTGCACTGAACTCGTCACACACCTGACAGGAGTCCCTGATTACCTGTTGTTACACTTTGAAGCGGGACCTGTGAACATGCAGCAACTACTCTGCACAAGCTTCACTCTGTTCAGAGTGAGGAACTGTCACGTGCTGCATTTCAGTGTTAAAACACAATGAAAGCCTCCCTTCAGTGAGAAGGAGACACTACTCTGGATTTCACATGGCTACTGCACGTGTTAACCAGTCACTATAAAGAACGGCAGTAGCTAATTACAAATAATTACGTTACTACTACTTTTCAATGGTTTTTCTTTACCTGGCAAAACTTCATTTCCATACACTTCTACCACTGGGTCATTTGAAATACTTCATTCGTCCTTCAAATTGGATTCTCAAGAGTAATTTGTACTTTAAACGACTTTTTCCTCATCAGTACTTGGACTTGTGGTCGAGTACTACGGTATTCCTGTAACTAGTCGTGCTCGGATACAAACTCCCAGTGTTCTGCCCACCTGTAGCATCCAGACAACAACCAGACTACACAGTAAATACCTCTCATTCAGATCATTCAGGTGGTTGTTGCCGCTCCAGTTAAGCCGACTGTAACGTCGGCTGCTCGTTAACCTCGTTACATTCATTCGGCGCCAGTAAAATCAGCCGAGCAGCACTTTTAATGTCCTAAAGTTTGGACTTTACAGCCTCCGTCTGAACGGCTGAATCACGACCACCGCTGAACTGTAGCTGGGGAGGCGACGTGAGGCAAGTCGGCGTTTCAGGGGGGAACTGTCGTGTATTCAGGGTGTGTCGAAGAAGAGCGCAGAGTTTAAAAAGTTGCAAATCTACGAGAGAAAGTTTCTCAAAGCAGCAAAAAAAAGCCGAAATAGAGCAGAGTGAGTTCGTAATTCGGCGTTTAAACCCCCAGCGACAGTTCGGTGTCTTTCTAACGTCTCGCCCGCTCGTATAAAGTGCTCCGCCGGGTTTCACCTGCACGGACTCGCTTCTGTTGCCACCAAAACAGGCTGCAAAACCCACGCGCACAGTGACACACCTGCCGGAGGATCCTCGACCATCGCAGCCGAAAAGGTCCCGAGGCGGAAAAAAAGGTCTCCAACAATCAGAAAGTTTTTCTCTCTTCGGGGTTCTGAAGTAAAATCCAGTGAGCCGCGGGGCGCTTCTCTCTCTCTCTCTCTGTCTCTCTCCCTCTCTCCCGGTCAGTCCGGTCAGTGTGCCGCTCCGCTCCGGTCCGCTCTGCCTCTCTCCATGCGGGGAACCCGGCGACTCCTGATTGGCGTGTAAGAGTGTGTGAGTGCGTGTGTGTATGTCTGTTGATCCCTGGGTCCTCCCTTAACGACAGGTGTCTGTGCTGCCGGAACGGCAACACACGAATACACGCGGTTCCTGTTGTACCTTTCAAAATAAATTCAAGTTTGAAAAAAAAGCCAAACATGTTTTAAGATATTCTATACATTTCTTAAAGGTTGTGATATTTAAAAAAAAAAAACAAGCAAAAAAACAAACAAACGGGACTTCAAAAACAGTCAGCGTGTTTATTTCTAATAAAATCACACTGTCTCAAAAGCAACAATAAGAAATGCAAAGATGCTGAAGTTTTATTTTGAAACTGTTTTTTTCAAACAACGTCACAAACTTAAAAATCACTTTACCAAAACGTCATTATTCGTAATTTTGTTGAGAATTCCGCTTGAGCGTTAAATTTGATGCTCTCTGTCGGCCTCGTTCCATTAAACCAGCAGTGTACCAAGACCCGTGCTTGATGTTTCATCGTTTTATATTTTTTGCTTGATTCTCAAAAATCTCCCCGTTTATTTTAGCTTTTTTCCTGCATTAATTTCTGCCAATTATTCATTCATCATTTGTTTGTCAGACAACGTTCCAGCTATCTTTGCACACACTCACCTTACTGATCCTGGTGTTTCGTGCTGGGCTTCACGTGAATGAAATTGCAACTATATACTGTCACCTAGTGGCAGGTCGGATGAACTGCAACCACTGAAAGCCAAACAAAAACCCAACGGCGGAGCAGCCCAGCAGGCGGATTCCACTCAGTTGAATAAACTGCGGATGTTGCAGCCAGTCAGAAACATAAAGAGGAGTGTTGGTGACACTGCAGCACACAGACTGTGACACTACCTCCCATTACAGACAGTCTCCTGTAAACTTCTCAATTGAGCACAAAACTCCAAACTGAAATGCTTTTTTTTTAATTATTGATATCATGCAACAGTAAAAAACAGTGTTTTGAAGCGGCTACATTGTTAGTGAAAAAAATGTTGGACATGAGGCCGGTCTGTTTAATGCAGCAGAACTAAAACCAGCTCTCTGGCACCCAGGAGGCACTTGAGGACGCCGGAGGGAGGGGTGGAGGCGCGATCAGATCCATGGCTCCCAGCCCGCCCATACTCGGCCCAGCACGTTTTGGTCCATGGCTTGGTCCAGCAGGCAGTCCACCTGCTGCTCCACCGACAGACCCTCGGCCGGCTGCCGGGCTCGCACGTTGTGCTCCGGAGCGCCCAGGGCCACGGCCTGCATCCCGGCGAAGGCGGCGTCCTTCTCGAAGCCCAACTTCAGCTCCTCACTGACACGGAAAAAAAAAAAAAAAGACGACATTCGACCACCGGAAGTTGAACCTGGGGCCTATCAGAGAATAACGGTCCATCCAGCTCGACTGCGATCGAGCGCTCCAGGTCAAAACGCACCTCGTTATGGCGGAAGGATTTGCTCCTTCCAGTTTCCTCCTGGCAAAGTTGACTTTCTGGAGAGGATACCAGTTGATTTCTTTGGTGTTCACGCTTTCAGTCCACGTTCCTCCTTTCTTCAGCTGCTTCACCTCAAAGTTCTGGGCAAAACACAGCGAAAAGGTGAATGTGCGCGCTGAGGTGCAGCAAAAATGACGCCGTCTCGTCCCGCACGAAGGAACAGGGCGCCACCCAGCCCCGCCTACCTTCCAGTCCAGCGACGGCTCCTTGACGAACACGTCCATGGTGTTGAGCAGGAGGTCCGGCTCGGCCCTGTAGGCGCGCAGCGAGTGGACCATGACGTTTTGGATCAGACCCGACTCCTTCAGAGGCTGCATCAGGTTCACGAACTGCTGGGTCAGCCTGAAGGGCATGAGCTCCGGCACGGGCAGGAACTGGGAGGAGAGAGGAGGAGGAGGAGGAGGAGGAGAGCGGAGGAGGAGGAGGAGGAAAAGCCGGCGTTTACGTTTCACAGTCGCATGTTCAGCAACTCGATTCACCCTCCCATGACCGACCTGCGTGGCCGAGCCAAACGCGTGGCCGAAGTCGATGCCGATCATGCCCCCCGTCTCCGTGTTGATCATGAAGTTGGAGAGGTGGCGGTCCCCGATGCCCAGCAGCCAGTGGCTGACGCACAGCAGGGCGTGGGAGCTGATGAAGTGCGAGCGCAGGGACAGGAAGGCCTCGGGGCTGTTGCACATCTTCAGGAAAGCGCGTCTAGGGGGATTAAAAAGAAGAAGGAGGAACTACATAGTGTATATGCAAACGCTGACCGCGGCGGGCGGCGACACGGCAGAATTCGACTCACTTCAGGAGGTCGCTGGGGACGTTCTGCAGCACTCGTCCAAAGTTGGCGACCGCGTCGGCACGTTTCGCTCTCCTGGGAGTAAATTGAGGGGGGGGGTCGATGTGAGCGGATTGCTTTTTCCCGGCAGGACAATCGCGACACTCGCCGTTTCTCAAAACCGAGTCCACCGAGTGCGGAGTCCCGAACTTCTGAAGCTCGGACTTGGAAACTTGGAAACTTCCGAAAACGGGAAATCGCAGTACAGTTTTTCTACAATCGGAACGGCAGCGCACTCGTGACGTCACTTCCTTGACTTCGGTGTCTGCCGCCGGTGATCATCCCAGAAATGTTAATTTTATGTTGTAAATTTTAATGAAAATAAAAATAATAACTACATAAAACAAACACCTTCCTGTTTTTTGTTTTTCTTTAAACTTGTTTATGTTCGCTCCTCCGCCATCGCTGGCTGTTGTGAAATGCATTCTGGGATACATGGCTGTTCGAGTCCATGCGAGTCACCTTACAATGCATACTCGGTAAAATGGGCGTGGCAAGTTCACATCCGGGTATCTAACCGTACTTGCCGAACTGCGAACTCGCGTGTTGGAACAGGACTTGGGCTGCGACTGATGGCGTTTCACGAGTCCGCGAGAACGCAAGTACAGACAAGAGCGTGTATTGACAAACGGCTACTGGCTTACTTGTAGGCTTCGCCGTAAAGCCTGATCCCGCCCTCGTTCTTCTTCGCGGCGAACTTGGACAGCCACTGGTTGTAGTCTTCGACACACCTTAACGGAGAAGCCAGCAGTGCCATATAT
This sequence comes from Malacoctenus gilli, assembly GCA_032164315.1. Classification (NCBI taxonomy): domain Eukaryota; kingdom Metazoa; phylum Chordata; class Actinopteri; order Blenniiformes; family Labrisomidae; genus Malacoctenus; species Malacoctenus gilli. The sequence goes on along the minus strand of JASSRZ010000002.1, from coordinate 12,910,710 downwards.
CAACCAGCTCAAACTGCCCCTCATTGTGGGGCAAAAGGCTGAACGAGCAGAGTACGACAGTAAGTGCTGCACCTTCCTGCCGTCAGCTTCTCCTCCTCAGTCATCGTGTTGTGCACGAACTCTTTGAGCGTGCACGTGCTCTCCATCCATTCGATCAGACCGATCCTGTGAACGCAAACGAAAACAGCCTCCTGAGCGGTCAGTCGGGGTCCCGACAGGTCCGCGGAGCTCGATTGCCGTTACCTGGTGTTGATGGGGATGACCTGATAGGTGCGCAGCTGCAGGCCCTGGCGCGTGCACGCCGCGCTGCGGCCCAGCACGATGTTCATGACGGCGAAGAGCTGCTCGATGCGCTGGTCCTGCCGCAGGTCCTCGCCGCCCTTCACCAGAAACGGGTGGTCCCGCTCGTCGTCGCCGCGGACGATCAGGCGCTTGGGGCGGCGGATCGAGGACATCACCTTCACCTGCAGCGTCGGAGCGCAAACGATCGGGCTGAACGTCACACCGACTTACCGAAAAATACAAGTTTCTGCCTATTTAAGCAGTTTTTGTGCAGAAATCGTACCCTCTCATCAAAGCCGGTTATCTTTGCGTGGTACTCGGGCAAAGGTTTAGATCTGCCGTCATATTGGCCTGCGAACAAGAGGGAAGAGATGAGTCACAGGGTGCGGCGAAAGGATGCTGATTTGACCTGATAGGACGGAGCGAACTCGCTCTCTGAGCATCCCTCAGAGCCCCGCGCACGCCGCTCACTGACCCGGCACCTCCAGCTCGTTGCCGAAGGCGTCGGCCTTGAAGCCGCTCAGCCAGGGCGAGTACTCCTTCAGGTTGCCCGGCTCCTTCTGGAAGCCCCGCATGGACGCGGCCAGCTCGTCCACCTTCTGCAGGAAGCTTCGGTCCCGCCTCTTCTCCAGCAGCTTGCTGCCGCCAGGTCCCAGCAGCTTCTCCACTTCTTTGGAGAATTTCTGCGCACAACAGGACACAGAATTGTCCATTTCCTACATTATTCTAAAGATTTTTAGCTCATAACCAGGGAGGCCAAACATGCAAGCGCTTTTTAATTGTGTATAAAAAGGCGGAGAAACGAACTTGGATGAACTTCTTGCGAAAGGTCCCTTGATGCTGGGCGCCGCGGTCTCCGAGGGACGAGTACATCTCCCCGTACATGTCGCTGATTTCCTTCTTGCCAACGTCCGGCTTCTCCAGTTGGCTCTTCACGCCGTCCCACCAGTCCTGTGAGACCCCCCCCCCGCCCCCCCGACGACAACAGTCAGCGCCGCGAGTCCAAACTCTCCTTTCTGACGAGGCGGCGCCAAGAAACCGCACGCTGGACCCGCGCTCGCTACCTTGAAGATCATTTCCGGATTCGTGAGCTGCTGCAGAGCTTCCACGAAGTTCCTCACGGCTTTCACCTCGTCCAGCCGGCTCCTGATCCTGGGACACACAACGGATCGTCCGGCGCATTCCGCAAACACGGGAATCGTTCAGATCCGGTTTCGCTTTCGTACCTGTTGACAAACTCCTGCTGCTGGTGTCCGGTGGCCGAGTCCTCGAACTCGTAACTCTCGCCGCTGATCATCAGCGCGTAGACCAGAGCCTGCGGGTAGCTCCGCGCCAGCTGCTCCACGCAGCGCTGCACCGCCACGGCTTCCGGTTTGTCCAGCAGGGCGACCATCTGCCCGATCCAGCCGATCAGCATCCAGCAGGGGACCGAGGCCATCTGGAAGGGGGGCGGAGCACGCTGGGGTCACGGAGCAGGGGGAGACGGACCGGAGCGGACGTACCGCGACTGAGCGCGGCGGACGCGGGGCCAGCCCACCTCCTTCGTCATGAGGTCCAGCGTCTCGGACGGGTACAGCTCGATGAGCTGCAGCAGCCGGGGGAACTTGAGGCGGGCCTCCTCCGAGTTCAACTTGAGAGCCTTCAGCATGCTCTCCACCACGTGGACCGGCAGAGCGAGGAACTCCGGGAACTGGCTCTCTGCAAGCGAGAAGCGAGGGTAACCAACTGTGACCGCCTCCTAAACATCCCGCCCCCTCTCACCGCGGCTCACCGGCGCCGCTCTGCTCCCCCTCGCGCAGCCGGCGGTCGCAGAAGTTGGCCAGCGCCATGTAGGTTTCCACGACGCTGCCGCTCTCCACGCAGTCCGGCGTGTAGGACTGGAGCTCCTCGTCCGCCTTCCTGCTCGCGTCGCACAGCAGCGACAGCGCCTTCAGCTGCAGCCCGGCTTCCACTTCCTGCAAGGAAAAAAAAAACGTCAACTCGACGTGCTCAACTGGAGGGGGGGGGGGCTTCATCTGCGACCAAAACACGACATTCGGTACCTTGATGTCGTCACTGGGCCAAGCGGCTCCGGAAAGCTTCACCACCTTCTCCGCTTTGTCGGCCCCGATCGTCGCCAGCGTGGACGGGCTCCTGCTCACGGCGGAGGCCATCAGGTCGAGGGACGTCCCCAGCAGGATCTTCTGCCGCCGGAACACTTTGGCGCCGGCGTCTTGACAGTCGTCCCCGACGTCCTCTGAAAGAGAGAGAGAGACAAGACGCCCAAACGTGAAGTCGCCGTCACCGAGGTTTCGTTCCGTCGGCGCGAAACGGAAGCCCGCGTCGCCGCCCTACCCAGGAGGGGCACCGTCTTCAGCATGGCGGCGATCTGCTCCAGGGGGCCCTGCGTGCGGCTGCGTTTGTGGTTGTAGCTGCTGAAGCTGTGCACCCAGCGGAGCAGCCGGCGTCGGTCCGATTTGGCTTCTTTGTGAAGCTCCTTCAGCAGCTTGGTGGCGACGGGGAAGTTATTCTGGAAACACAGGTGAGTTTTAACGCCACGTGGCGGCGACGCCAAAAAACAAAAAAGGGAGATTCACAGACCGGCGCCGTCACCTGCTTGCGCGCGCTGTCGGCCATGCGCAGCTTCATGTTGAACTTGCAGTCGTCCACCAGCGCGTCGATGTCTCCCGCCGGGGTCTCTGAGGCGTCCGCCTCCATGCTGTCCCCTCGCAGCTTTTCTCTGATCTTGTCCAAGAAGAAACACCTGAGCGGCAGAGAAGCCACGTCAGCTTCTGGCAGGTTGTTTTTTTTTTGGGGTGAAGTCACTCCGGTCGCTGCAGCCGTTACCGTGACGTGACGATGTCGTCCCACACGTTCATGGGATCCACCTCGGCGTCGGGGTAACGCTCCGTCCACAGCCTGATGAGGTGTCGCAGCGAGTTCACAGACACTGAGGAGCGAAACACAGAGAACGTCAGAGGCAGTTTTACAGCACGTCTAGAAAGTCACAAATGTAAATTCTTTGTCTCTTCAAGCTTTTATTTGTACTAGAAATCTAAAAAATATCTAATATTATGATATTATTATTTTAACTAGGAGAAATTGCTCCTACAATCTCATTAAATATGCTCGACCTTTGTTAATTTATATATTTAGTGAAAATGTATTCATAAGCATTATTCATTCATTTATTGTCTGTACCACTTATTAATCCGTCACTACAGGTCGTGGGAGGTGCTGGAGCCTATCCCAGCTCTTTGCAGGCAAAGGCAGAGTACACCCTGGACAGGTCGCCAGGGAAACACAGAGACAAACAACCATCCACACATACACCTACAGACAATTTAGAATCACCAATTGACCTTATGCATGTTTTTGGACTGTGGGGGGGGGGGGGCGGAGTACCTTTAAAGAACCCATGAATGCACCGGGAGAACATGCACACTCCACCCAGAAAGGCCCCAGCTGGGCGCGAACCCTGGACCTTCTTGCTGTGAGGCGAGAGCATTAACCACCACGCCACCGTGCAGCCCATTTATAAGCATTAGCTCTTCAAACTGAAAAAACATTGAAGTTTAAATGTCCCTGTGATGAGAAAAAGGTATCATGAACTGTGTCTTTAACTCTGCTTTTCAGACCGTCCCTCTGCTTGCGTGGCCCACACGCACCGTCTCCTCGGATGAACAGCAGGAAGTCCTGGATCTCGGTCAGCGGCTGCACCGACTGCAGGATGGTCAGCCGGCTCTGAGTCAGCAGCGTGTCCACGCTGGAGTAACTCTGCGTTCAGTCGACAGACGGAGGAGGAGAGGAGCGGTCAGTCGGACTCGCGTTCCCGAACACTGTCGATTCGCCGCGCGTGTCTTTGAAACGAATGCGGTTAGAACGGACCTCCATGAAGAGCTGCGTGGCGTGGTTGGCGTAGTACTTGGCCCGGTCGTAGTCCTCCTGCAGGATGTAGAGCAGGCTCAGCTCCCGGCTGTACTGGCTCTCCAGCAGCTTCTTGCGCTCCTCGTCCCGCATGGCCTTATCCACGAAGCTCAGCAGCGTCTGGTCCCGCTCGCCCAGCTGCAGCTGCTTCAGCATGCTGCACATCATGTGCCGCAGGTACATCTCCTGCCCGAAAGTGGACGAGACCCCATGGTGAGCGGGGCCGGCGACTCTTCCCCCCGCGCGGGCGGCGGCTCTCGAGGCCGCGCCTCCTTACGTTACCTGGTACAGAGGGTCCGACCACATGTTGTCCAGGTTGGGCGGGGAGTTTTCGTCGATGTTCAGGACGGAGCAGTACTGCAGGGACTTCCACTCCGTCAGGTGGCTGTAGGCCTCCATGGCGGCCACTTCCCAGAAGTCCTTCTCGGCGTCCGTCGGCTCGCCGTCGGGCCAGTCCTCCATGTTCAGAGCCTGGCAGCGCGAAAGGTGAAAAGGTCAGGCGCACGCACACTGATCACCGACATGCGACTGAAGCCTGAGGCTACATTTGCCCCCCCCGTTGAATCGAATAGGATTCAACAATGTTGCAGGTGACCCCGCACCTCATTGTAGAGCTTCACAGCTTCTGCGAAGTCGGTGTTGGCTTCGGCTTGAAGCGCCGCGCAAGTGATGGGCTTGGTCCCAACTTTCCCGCCGAAGATGCCGCGGACGACATCGTAATCCTCCAACGAGCGGTAAAGCCTGAAGAGGGGGAAAAAAACCCACAAACAGAGCACTAGACTAAAGTTTCTGAAGAAATTTTGAAGGGGGGCCAGGGGCTACAGCTCATTTAATTTTATTTTTTTTAATTTTTGAAAAAAAAAACTTTACATTATTTTATATGTGTTTTAATTGTATCTATTTCATTTCATTTTTCCATATTTTTTGTATTGTTTTTCTTTATTTTATTTTATTTTTTTCTATTTTATTTGCATTTTTTTTCTTTATTTTTTTCAACAGAATGAAAGACAGGCCAGCTCGGCCTCTGATTGGCTGACCTGACTCTGTTTCTGTGGGTGGCTGTGTTTCTGACCCAACTGTCACCAAGGCCTCTGATTGGTGGACTAGAGTCTGTGGCTGTGTCTGTGCTTGTTTCAGAGCCACCTGTCAGACTGTCCATGCATGTCAATAGGGAAAAAGCACCGAAAAGCGAGTGTATTTACCCCGTTTTGCAGCCTCCCCATTCATGTCTATGGGAAGAAAGCGCCCGCTTTTTCGCTGTTTGCTCGGGAACGCCCTGACTTTCATGCAAGAAAAGTAATTTTTCACTTCCAATCGATCCGCACATGCGTGCCGATACTAGTCTCGCCTTTGGCATGGCCCCCCTTAATAAACAACTAGACATAAAAAAACGCTCCCAATCATTAAAATGCGACTGTCGAGCCGCCGTCATACTTTGCCAGGTGGATCCATTTTTGGGTGTCCGGCGGGATCTCCTTGCGTCCTCGCGCTCGTTTGGCGGGACGCTCTTCGGGCGCGCCGCCGTGCAGCAGCAGGCCCTCCTCCAGCAGCAGGATGCCCGACGGCTGCTGCAGGCTCATCAGGCAGGTGGAGCTGATGGCGGCCGGATTGATGTGCAGCAGCTCTTTGTGCTGGTAGCACATGTCCTGAGAGAACGACCAGCGGAGCGTTAACCTGTTCTGCTGTTAAAGAAGTCCTCAGTCTGCCACGACAAGGAAGCATCCAAAGGGCGGAGTACCTGCACGCACGCGATGAACGGGGGGAAGCAGAGCGTGCTCTTGCTGAGGAACGCGTTCAAGTTGCAGCGCAGCTCCTCCTTTATCCTCCCGCTCTCCTCCGGACCGCGCTGCTTCTCCGTCTCTTGGAGGATGCCAGCAAAAAGGGAGCTGAACAGCTGCTTGGCGAGGATTGGATCTCTCTGAAGAGGAGAAACGCAGAGCTTTAGGACGCTTACGACGCCTTGGGCTCTGAACTGCGGGTTGGCAGAGGGGAGACCTGCCTGCGCCAGAGCCTGAAGCGGGGCGATGAGGCTGCTGTGAGGGATCTGGATGTCCGGGAAGTCTCCCACTCGGTAGTTGCGGTACAACGTCACCTGAGCCTCTTTGCGCAGCCTTTGATCTGCTTTTTCTTCCTGCGGGGGGGCAGAGTGACGGACGGTAATCAAACGCAGTCCGCCAACAGGGTTTTCAGATGGAGTCGTTTCCACCGACGGCTACCTTTTTCTGCCTCTGTTGTTGGATCTCTTTGTGCGCGTACTTCAGGCTGACTTTCTCCTGATCCTTGAGGAATCGGCGCCTCAGTCGGAGGATGTTGCTGCGCCGCTCGTTTTCCGCTGTTAAACACAGAGCGCTCAGAGACGATCGCTTGTTTCCTCAGAGCCAGCAAGCGTCCCGGGAGCCCTCGGCGGGTGTGTTTACCTCGGGTGCGACTGTCCACCTCGTCCGTGGAAGCAGCCAGGCGCCGCAGGCCGAAGCCTTCGCCCACGGGCCTCCGGCTGCTTCGCTGCTGCGTTTTCTTCTCGAACACCAGCAGGGAGGACAGAGACTCGGAGCCCGGCGTGTACTCCGCCAGCGTGTCCACGCTGCTGCCCGTCAGCCAGTTGTATGCCGTCCGGCGACCTGGAAGGGGGGGGGGGAGGGGGTAAATAGCACCAGGAAGTCAAACCGTGCTTCTCAGCAAATCATCAGCGGGACACTGGAACGCGACTGGACCTGTCGTTTGGGTTTGGGAGAACTCCAAAGTGGTCTGAGTGGCTCGGAGTTTCCCCCTCATGCTTCCAGACTGCGTCGCCGACGCGGCCTCCAGGTTTTGGGAGCTCTGGGTCTCGACGAACATGGGGGTCATCACTGTGCTCCTGAAGCGCCAGTTGGAATCGATCACGTAGTCCTGCAGCGGAGAAACGGCAGCAAAAAAGCCCAAGATCGGGTCAGAATTCCGGCTTCCCTCGGGAGGAGCCGATCCTGAAGAGATCCCGCGAACGTCGGGGGGGGACCACGGTACCTGGAAGGTGCACTCCGACAGAGGATACTCGAACATGTTGCGGCTGAAGTCGGGACTCTGGCTGGTCATCTCCAGCAGCAGGTTGGTGGCCAAGCTGAGGAAGCGCCGCTCGATTTGGCAGGAGTAGAGCGAACCGAGCACCATCTGCATGCGCTCCAGCGTCGCGGTGGGGAGGCGCTTCTCCTGGCTCCAGAAGTTGCAAACGTACAGCCTGAAAAGAGGGGGGAAAAAATGATGGATGAGGGACACGGAGGGACCGGAACGACTACATCCTGCAAGGGGACGATCAGATTGAGACTTACTGGAGGCCTTGGTTCTCCTCCGAAAGGCCCTGAAGCAATGCTTCTTTAGCTGCGTTCAAAACCTCCACTGAAGTGTCGTCTTTCATGCTCTCCTCGTCTCTGGAGGAAAAACACGATCGCATCATGTGAGAACTGAAGTCCGAGTGAACAAAAGTGGATCAATCGGGCTTCGTGGAACAAATCTCAGCTCGGAGGAAGCGAGAGAGCGGAGGGGAGCCCCCGGAGAGCCGCAGACCACCGACCCGTAGTTGTCCTGGATCCACATGAGGATGTCGTACATCCTCTCCCTGCACACCGGCGACGGGTGGGAGAGGAAGGCCGTCACCGCTCCCAGCAGCTCCTGGAGCTCGGGCGGGCTCAGCCGCGCCAGGATCTTGTGGACGATGTTCAGGCACACCCTCTGCCGCGCCTCGTCCCTGGGGGAAACGAGAGGCGTTGGGGGCCGCGCCGGGAGAATCGAGCGGGGATTCCCGCGGCGAGGGGTTCGGAACTGACCTGTGGCCCATGGTCTGAACGAAGCTGGTGACCTTCAGCTGCAGGAAGATGTCGGGGATGACGTCGGCTCGGCTCAGCACGCACTCCAGGCAGTCGGTCTTTAAAGCGCCGTGCAACTTTGGCAGCAGGTAGAACACGTGGTTGACGAAGCTGCGGTGAACAAAGCGAAGGGGGAGCTGGATTACAAAGGACATGAGGGACGATTTCAGTACTTTGGAAGTGGATGTCAAATTTCCGAGCTCACCCGTCTATGAACGGAGGAAAGTGCTTCGACACTTTGTTCAGGCAGATGATGAACTTGTCGTTCAGTTCTTTCCTCTTCAGATCTGTAATTTTACTCGCGGCGAGGCTGAGAAGCTTTTCACGTTGCTGTGACCGAAAGATAGAGAAGATCATCAACACTTATGTTTATTTACTGTATATTTTTATTCTTGATCTCTTAATTTCTGTGCGTATTTATTAAAGTGGCTTTATTTTACACATTTTTTATGTCTTTGTATTCGTATGCAAGTCCACAATGACAGAAATTCATCAAGCTCTTTTCCTCAAGCACCGTATTTCATTTTATCTCTATAGTCTCCTTCAGCCTTAATAGACCCCCCTTTAGGAACAAGCAGATTGAGGCTCTTCTGCATTAAAGGAGCCCTATTATGCTATTTCCACTTTTTTCAACTATTCACAGTGTAATAGTGTTGAAAGCTCATTCAGACAAGTGAGCAGTGCCCCCACTTTTCACATAAACTCATGTTTGAGATATCAAGCGTGCCTCTCCATTCAGTTTCAATGGTGGTAGAAACGGTCTGTTTCAGGGAGTTTTTTTCACATCAGTTTTTCAC